>CM067495.1:22338564-22357009 GCA_034552555.1 Semaprochilodus insignis | reverse complement strand
TATGGGATTCATTTTAATAAAACAACATATATACACACATTTTGTATGTCTAAATTATTATATATGTAACATACAAATACATGTCACGTATACGTATTACACATACACGAGTACACATATTTATAGGGGTCAGACATACAGTATATGTCAATATATGAATTTGTTCCAACTGCTAATGGGTTTCATATATGGTTTTTCTTCATATGGGCATATAGTTCATATGTGAAAGTTTCATATACATACATATGTGACATTTGCGTATGGGCTGAAACTAGGAAATGAGACCCAAGTCAGTAGCTGAGAGGATAATCTATTTGGCCAGCTCTAAGCTGAATGAGATAATTGTCTGGCTATGCAACACGTATGTAAGGTTAGCATTAACACTGGCTATCGCTACACAGAGCTTGCTAGCTCCGATAGCTAACGTTCAGCTTTTCAGCTTGTTCCCTAAGTAAAGCATGACGACCTGTAATTTCATCATAAGGTCATATATCCTGACTGATTAACACGTGGGGTGGGTTCCAACTTCGTAGTGTTCCCCCTCAGTGAAACTGGGTCTTTACCCATCCATTGCTTTCCATAGCTAGGAACTGCCATGGCTGTCCTGGCTTTACTAAGGGTGCTAATTGAAGACTTACAAGATTTACAATCACTGAACCTGACACTCAATTCCCTTCAGTAAAGCAGCTGCGCAACGTACACGGCTTGCTAGCGCAGACGCATGACATGAAAGGAACTAGGCTGGTGCGAGATCAGACAGGATGGAGTTTTCTAGGAGAGAGATGGCTAAGCTAATGAATCAATCACCCACAGGCATGACAAACAAAGACTCGCTGCTTACTGCTCACTCGACAGTGCAGCTAAAAACAGCCACTTGGAGCGATTCCTGATTGGGAAGAGCCGAGAGAATTTTAGATAAGACGAGACTGGCGGGATTACTTTAATGTAGGGGCTTTCATTTCAGTCGTCATAACGAATGTGACATGCCATCAGCCAAAGCTGACATCGTGGCTATCTTGGGGCTGCCGATCCGGAAGGTCGGCTTCGTGTTAATTCAAGCAATTTTTGGGTAAATTTAGCACTAAAACATAATGTGTCTGTTCCCAAACTGCCAAATTCCAGGAGACATCTCTGTAGTAGACCTCAGTAGACATCTCTGTTTGGTGAACAATCAATTTGCAGGGTCATAAGAAGTCTAGGACTATGAAGAGAGACTGTGCCGGGCGCCGGACATCAATGAGAGCCACCATAGGCAGGATGAAGACATGGCCTGACCCCTGTGCCACAACATGAGGTTCAAGAGTCCTGAAAACTATCTAGAGCCATAAGAGGAGGATTGTTCTGGAGCCCCAAGAACTGTGGAGAGCCACAAGAGCTGGGGTAAGGACAGTGCCCAAGCCCTGAGAATTCTCAAGAGCCACAAGAAGTGGCATGAAGAGCCCCAAGCACTGAAAGGAGACGTGTGAGGCTATGTGAAGATGGTGCGCAATCTCTTTCAGGCGTCCCAAGAGGAGACATGAAGACAGTGCCAGAGTGGGAGCCACTAGAGAGGGCATGAGGAGCGAGCCCCGAACCCCAAGAACTGTCGAGAAGAGCTGCAAGAGGAGGTGTGAGGACGGTGCCCAGGCCACAAGAACTGTCAGGAGCCACAAAAGGTGGCGTGTGGATGGTGCCCGAGGCCCAAGCACCAATGAGAGCAGCAAGAGGTGGTGTGAAGAGGATGCCTGAACCCTAAGCACTCATGAGAGCCCAACCTCTGTCCAGAGCCGCAAGACGGGGTGTAAGGAGGGTGCCCGAGCGCCAAGCACTGACAAGAGCCGGGAGAGGTAACAAAGCAGACGTTGCCCAAGGCCTGAGCACTCAAGAGAGCTATTAGAGGTGACCTGAAGGGGGTACCCAAGCCCTGACGAGGGCCACAAGCCTCATGGTGCCTCAACACCTCACTAAGACTTTCCTCCCCCTTCAGTTTGTCACTCATCTGTACCATCCTACCATTCCTTCCATGGCTTACACTGTTCACTTGTTGGTGTTCTTAGTACACTGCCAATCTGTATAACAGTAAAACTAAGATGAAACGTGTTGAACAGCTGAACCACTGGGATGCCCCACAAACACAAATCCCAAAACAGGCCTAATCTGTCGGAAAAAGCTCAGTGAAGAAAACAAGCATCCGCTTTAATCCCACAGCAGGCGAGTGTTTGCTTGGGTTGGTGATAAGTTCCACAAGAGTAGCACGGTAGCTTGTTCTAGTTCTAGACGACAGTCGAGCCTAAAATCTCCAACAGTAAGCAGCATCAGACCTAGTGGTCCACTAGGATCAATCCAGTAGTCGGCTGTTGCTGCATTATTGCTCCCAGTCTACAGCTCCTGTTCCATCTTCTTGTCTGCCTCGACGCTACCAGGTTTCATCACTAACTGCACAAGTCACAGCTTGACTCAACATAAATAGACACGAATATGAAAATGCCTAATGTGACTTAATGCACTAAAACGGCAACCTACAAATGCTGACCGTCTTACAGGACCGAACCCCACTGTCCGCTACCCAAAGCCATTAAAACCCTAATAGAAGTTGTCAACCACCTATTATTATAATGCCACTTGTGTAATGTGCTAACTGTTAGCACACTTAGCCAAAGACAAGTCAAAATGATGATACAAACATTGACATATCGTCGCTGCCCAAAGGAAAACAAGTATCTCCAAAATGGTAACTTCACAGGAGAGGCCAAAAACCTCATTTAGTTCTAATGGAAGTCAATAGAACCAGACTTTTTCTCCAGGCAGTTTTGGGCCATTTCTGTTGGTCCATTCGTCATGAAATGTCCACTCAGTGTAAACAGCAGCTGCTGTGTTCAAATGCTGCATAAAAGTAAAAATCGACGATGATGATCGAGTGATGATGTGCATAGTGTCTCCAAACAAGCAATACAGAACATAATAAGGCTCCAGCAAAACTGGGGTTCCAGCCTACAGCCTGCTTTTAGTTCAATTCAATTCTGTCAAGTTATATGATCGATAGGCAAATATACTATGGAGTCAACCAATCAGGACTGGTAGTTGAGTCACCGATCTGTAGGCTAATAATGCAACCAAGCTAGCATTGGTCTACCGCTAACCTCACAGGCTTTGGTTCTTTCTCAACGATACTAAAGCCAAAGGACGTGAGCCAAACGGAGGTGAGGTATGAAGATAACCAGCTTGCTGGCTCGCTAGCTGCAGCTTTTAAGCTTGCGCTTCTCGTTCATTCATCCTCCAAGCAGCAATGCCTTTGCTCCATCCAAATTTTACCCATGCAACAATTCCCCTTACCTGTTGGAGATCTGGCCTGGCCTGGCCGCTGGGACGTCGTCCTTCGGTCTGTCCATGGCACCACCCTTCAGCACATGACCAGTTCCCTGCCAAAACAAACACAGTCCGGTTCACGTCACTGGAGCTTCGGCCCGAAGACGCCGACTCAAAAGCCAAACCAAACCAAATCACAGCTAGCCGTAGCCGCCGTTGAATATAATCGGACCTTGAAAAGAAGCACAATTAAAGGCTGTAATTACATATATTTGGTTGACAGCCCAGTCAGCGGCTCCCAAATACGCTGTAATTCGCTCTGGCCATTACCTTCTCCCTCTCCCTCTCTCTCTCTCTCTCTCTCTCTCTCCCTCTCTCTCTCTCCCTCTCTAATGGCCCAGGTCACAAAGAAGTGCAGCCCAGGGGCGAACGACGAAAGGAAACGAGGTAGCGAGACCCAAACTAGCAAAAAACAAATAAATAAATAAAACAAGGTGCGGCCGCCGTCACCGCAAAGCTGCTACTAATGATGGCCTGACAGACCATGTATCCCCCCTCTAAGACACCCCTCACACACATGGGGGACCCCCACTCTCACACAAAAAGTGACCTAGATTAACCGGCATGCGATTATCCCCCCGCTAGGCCACATGCTACTGCTTGGTGCAGGGGCCGGTGGGGCTATTGTTATTGTGCATCCTTGCTGGTTTCTGTTTTTTCATATTTAAGTGCACTCAGCTTAAATGAGAATGGAGGGGGGGTGTAGAGAGAGAGAGAGAGAGAGAGAGAGAGAGAGACAGAGAGAGAGAGAACAAAGAGATATTTGTATGGCTGTATGTATGAATATTGGGAGCCAAGGATTGAACAACATGGGTTACAGAGGAGCTGTACACATATACACTATATCGGCCAAAAGTATGTGGACGGTGACACTATGCGGGAACAATGTACCACTAACGGACGATTGTGATTGGCTGAGAGGCGTGTCAATCATTACTTCCCAAATAGCCAGTTGGATTTGCCACAATTGACCGGGTCTCTGCACATACTCTCAGGACCACCATACAGGAGCACTCTGTAGCTCTACAGTTCCAGACTGTAGTCCATCTGTTTCTCTGTGTACTGTATTACCCTGTTCTTCAATGGTCAGGACCCCCACAGGACCACCACAGAGCAGGTATTATGTGGGTGGTGGATCATTCTCAGCACTGCAGTGACACTGACGTGGTGGTGGTGTGTTAGTGTGTGTTGTGCTGTTGTGAGTGGATCAGACACAGCAGTGCAGCTGGACACCTCAGTGTCACTGCTGGACTGAGAATCATCCACCAACCAAACCTATCCAGCACAACAGCATCCTGTGGCCAGCATCCTGAGTGCAGTGTTCCTGACGGGAGAAACCTGAGTGCAGCGTTCCTGACGGGAGAAACCTGAGGGCAGTGTCCTGAGGGCAGTGTCCTGAGGGCAGCGTTCCTGTGGGCAGCGTCCTGTGGGCAGCGTCCTGAGGGCAGCGTCCTGTGACCACTGATGAAGGACTAGAGGATGACCAACACTGCACTGTGCAGCAGCAGATGAGCTATCGTCTCTGACTGTACATCTACAAGGTGGACCAGCAAGGTAGGAGTGTCTAATAGAGTGGACAGTGAGTGGACACAGTGTTTAAACACTCCAGCAGCACTGCTGTGTCTGATCCACTCACACCAGCACAACACACACTAACACACCTCCACCACGTCAGTGTCACTGCAGTGCTGAGAATGATCCACCACCCACATAATACCTGCTCTGTGGTGGTCCTGTGGTGGTCCTGACCATTGAAGAACAAGGTGAAAGAGTTTTGTGGAGTCCATTATTCCATACCCGAACAGCTGAAGCTCATCTAGCAGCTGATGTCTTACTGTGTACAGAATAATCAATTCAGCTCTAATCAGATCAAACGTACCGTGGCATCTCCGTCTAGTTTGGCAATCTCAGCGCTCGGACCAGCCGGCACTGAAAATAACTGGAGCCCAGCACAGAACTCACTGCAGGCTGTCTTTAAGAAGCCCATCATTAACCGGGCCTGGAAAATTGCTTTAGATTCCGTCTGCTCCTCCCCTCGGGCAGGTAGTTTAGAGTAGCATCATTTAAAATGAACCGGCGCAAACATTCATTCATTTCTCCGTCCATTACAGCTTTCAGCAGCACATCAGAGGGCAACGTCAGCGGCCAAACGGGCTAGGACTGAGTGCTACATGGAAAACAGTCGAATAGAAACTCCTACCTAACTCACTGGCCAATTTACTGGAAACACCTACCATGTACTTCCACTAACTGGCCACATTATTGGAAACATCTACCATGTACTCACACTCATAGGCCAATACATTAAAAAACACCTACCTTGTATTTCCACTCACTGGCCACTTTATTAGAAACACCTACCTTGTACTTCCACTAACTGGCCACTATATTGGAAACACCTACCTTGTACTTCCACTAACCGGCCACTTTATTGGAAACACCTACCTTAGGACAGTAGCTATAGTAATACAGAAGCTAATGGTCATGAAGACAGGCGAACACAGCGTGGCCTGCATCACCACTGGATGCTTTGGTGACCTCTAGCCTCATCCATGTTAGCATCCCCTCGGAACAGGGTTAAGAACAAGGGTGGTGGGGAGTATGTATGGGTGATGGGGGGGAGGGAGAGGGAGGGAGAGAGAGAGAGAGAGAGATGGGTATAGAGGTGGAGAGTGCTTACACCTGAACTCCTTTAATGAAATAAGAGCTTCTTTTATGACGGCTCATTTGAGCACCCTCCAATCTCAGCCTAGCATGAAAATCAATTAAACATTAATTAAAGATCAAGCAAGAAGGGAATGTTTATGGGCCCGCTGACCTTAATTACGGCTAATTTCGCTTTCATGTTGCCGCAGTCAGGGGGAGACGGAGAGGAAGAGAAGGAGAGAAAAGGAAAAGGCCTTAAGGGTTCTACAACATCCACGCCTGACTGAATCACCGATGCGTTCTCTTCCTTCAGCTTGATCCGCGAGGAAGTCTGGAATTCCAAAGATCTATATAAACGTATCTGCGTAATTCAACGGCTGAGATGTAACCGACTCGCTCAGAGTGGTCTGAAACGGCTCACCGTAGAGAACCTTGCAGACCCTGGTTTCTTTACAGTGGGGGTGGTGATGGGAACCAGGGGTCACCATGTCTACAACACACATATACTATCCAAGTGAACCTACTGGGGACTATTTGGCCTTATACCACCCAGTATGTATCCCTCCGCCATGCATGGCATTTTAGGCCATCACAGAATCACAGAAAACAGCATCTCAGATGTCAGGCAGTGTATTCATAACCACTTCATGTAATAACTTCCTACAAGGGAACTTTCAGAGCCATTAACCTCTTCAGACATCTGGTTCCCATCACCACCACTGTGGCCTGTTTCTCATTTCAAGTCAAACCTGAATGGTTTTGGGTTTTATTGGTAAAATAGTTGTCACATGACGCGATAATTCACTGACAAATAATACTCTGAAGCCATGTACTTATGGTCGTTTCTTGTTTTGGTCTATAACTTCATTCTAGATGTTCTTCAGCTTTCATTAAGGAATCATCTACAGCTCCGTTCGTCGTTCTCGGCACATTCATAACATTCATAATTTGGAACTGGCTTCATATAAGCATTATTACATACACGGGTCAGCAAGTCAAACAGTAAGGCCAAACCTCTGAATAGTAGAGTCCACTGTTCAAGTTTGGGGAGGATTACTAGTGGATACACACTGGTATGTCAGAAGTCCTGGGATAGCCGTATCATGAAGTGGTGTTACCTCAGGAGACGGCTTGGGGACGCCCACACCTGTAGAAGTTGCAAGGTGTTGTCTTGTGAGTGAGGCTGAACACTTGCCATCGTGCTCATGCCAAGGGCGACGTGAATTATCGGAGCTTGAATAATAGTAGGTGTCAGAAGGATGGGACAATCCATTTCCGAAGTTGGCTGGGCATTTAACATTCCTCGATCCACAAAGTTACTTGTGTGTACTGGAAACACGTCATAGAAGGCATTACCGGCATACCACCCACAGTGGACAGTGTAATGGACAGCGTCCAGCGTCCGGGTAGAATTGTCTGAGCAAATGCAACAAGCAACTCGGCAGAAATCACATCCACAGTCAATGCAGGAAGCCCCCCACACGCATATCCCACAGGTCAGTGCAGCAGTCTTTAGCTTTAATGGGATATGGGAGCAGAAAAACCACCAGAGTGTCACCACCACACTGGACACAGCGCCTCACCTGGGCTTGTGAGGTTGCTAACTGGAACCTAGAGGACTGGCAACATGTGGCGTGCTCCAATGAGTCACGGTACAAGTTGTTTCAGGCTGATGGTGGGGTTTGTGTGTAGCACAGACCCCATTAAGCCATGGACCCCAGTTGTTAACATGGCAGTGTACAGGCTGGGGGTGGCTCCATACTTGCGAGGGAGGGCATGGCTCTCATGGCATGGGTTGGGTCCACTGGTCTGTCTAAACATATCATTGACTGGTGGCCACTATGTTTCACTGACCCTTCATGGACTTCATGTACCCCATCAATGATGGGATATTCCAGCAGGATAATGCACTGTGCCATTGTTCCCAAGTTGTCCAGAACCGGTTCGAGAAGCATTCTGGAGAGTTCCGACAAATGGTGTTGCCAGACATGAGCCCAATCGAGGCATTCCACTATAATGTGTCATTCGAACTCACGAGCAGAGCATTAATTCACGAGCACGCTGGCAAGTGCCAACTTCAACAAGACAACACCTAACAACTTCTTGCACACAGGTGTAAGTGTTCCCAAGCTGTCCCCTGAGGTAACGCCACTTCATGATCAATCAGAAAACACGGGACTCAACAAGCCGTTCAGAGTCGGCTCCCCTTCCTATGTCAAGTGGGGACTCATTTGAATAATCCCACCCCCTTATCTGAGTAGCTGCACCCACCGCTACAGAGCTACCTTCGCAAAACCAGTAGAGCTGCTAGCATTACGTGGAAGAGCTGGGAGCTAATCATGGGAACTGCCCTGTTGTCCTGCTGCCCTTGATGGCCAGCTTCTTCAAATTTTCCCGTTCCACCTTAAATGGTGCAGCAGTTACACTGTTGCTTCAGGTAACTGTCGCTAGCGGCTGAACCATTTAAGGCGGAACAACATCAAAATACGACCAGGGGTTCGGATACGACGGTGACTGCTAGAGACGCTTTGCGTGAAGATGACTTGCCAAGGTATTTTTCTCTTTGCTGTCAAACTGATGACGTTTGAAAACTGGCCAGCCCACCTTTTGGAATGAATGACTGTTTATGGGTTCAGGCCACATCACGTCAGAACCGAGTGATACTTCATTTTCCTGGACAGCATTCCAGCCCATCCTGAAGTCCAGGTACCGCTGAGTACAGTTTTCTACTGGAGATGAGAACTTTATGAGGCGAGTCGGAGCCTCAGAATGGGATACAAAAATGGAAAACCTCCAGCTAGTGTCTCAGACGAACCTCTGGGAGGTTCCTGCATTACGTCTGTTAACGCAGACTCTGAGTGGGGGTGATCTGTCTCTGGCCGGCCGGGTGTCTACAGGTGGCTTGGCACAGGTGCAGGTACCACCAAGACGTGAAGAACAAACTCGTGAAGAGAAATGAGAACAGACCACGGGGAGCGAATAAATACATTAAACCCGAGCGAGAGAGAAAGAGAGAGAGAGAGAGAGAGGGAGGGAAAGGGATGAGGGATTGTGAGGAAGGCTATGAAGGGGCCGCAGGTGTGGCGGGCAAAAGAAAATATCACCAGGAACAGCAAACACAATCTCACAGAGAACGCCACGCGTGCCCAAAAGACCACAAGCGTTATCAAATATAATACACATATAAAAATCCCTGATATGGGATTCACTCCGGGGGGGGTCAGGAGATGGACTGACTGCAGTGGGAGGTAAGGGGAATGTTGGTTTTCCACCCACGTAGACATCTAACGGGACGTATTAGGTGCATTGATAAGTCATGATTCAATTCAACGTATTGTGGATTGTTCTGAATTATACTATAACCAATTATAACTCGGTGTAGGACTGGGCCATATCTAACACTAATTCATTATTAATATTTTCTAGTTAAAAAACATGATTATTGATTGCACCAAAAACCAGCCCCCCCCACCACCCACCCATACATGTGGTCTGCTAACCAATTTTATATTCTACTACTAGTTTATATGCTTTTTTCAACAATAACTACTTTAATCTTCACTAAAACCACACAAAAATTATAATATTGTAGAAATATTAAAATAATATGTAACATACAAAACTGGGTTTAACCAATCAGAGGTTGTCTTCCTGACTTGTCGACCAAACAGAGGCTGTGTTCTTGATTTGCTGACCAATCAGAGACTGTGTTACTGACTTGTTGACCAAATACAGGAAGTGTTCCTAAGTTGTTGACCAATCAGAAGCTGTGTTCCTGACTTGTCAACCAACCAGAATCTGTTTCCTGACTTTGCAACCAGTCAAAGGTTGTGTTCCTGTCTTGTCGACCAACCAGAGACTGTCTTCCTAAGTTGTTGACCAATCAGAGATAGTGTTACTGACTTGCCAACCAGTCAGAGGCTGGTTTCCTGACTTCATGACCAATCAGAGGCTATGTTCTTGACTTGTTGACCAATGAAAGGCTGTGTTCCTGACTTGTCAACCAGTCAAAGGTTGTGTTCCTGTTATGTCAAGCAATCAGAGGCTGTGTTTTTGACTTGTCAACCAATCAGAACTTGTGTTCCTGACTTGTCAACCAATTGGAGGCTGTTTTCCTGTTATGTCAACCAATAAAAGGCTATCAGAAGCTGTGTTCCTGACTTGTCAATAAATCAGAGGCTGGGTTTCTGACTTGTCAATAAATCAGAGGCTGTGTTCCTGACTTGTCAATAAATCAGAGGCTGGGTTCCTGACTTGTCAATAAATCAGAGGCTGGGTTCCTGACTTGTCAATAAATCAGAGGCTGGGTTTCTCACTTGGCAAACAATCAGAGGCTGTGTTCCTGACTTGTTGACCAAACAGATGCTGTGTTCCTGGCTTGTCAACAATTCAGAGGCTGTGTTCCTGACTTGTTGACCAAACAGATGCTGTGTTTCTGACTTGTCAACCAATTGGAGGCAGTGTTCCTGACTTGTCAATCATGACTACCCTCTAGTGTGCAGCGTCCCCAAGATATTTATTGTTTTATATATATATGACGGTCTGACGTCACATACAACATCATACTGTAGTGTTAAATGTGTGTCTGAGTGGACAAGCCAGGAAAGTAAACACCAATCCAACTGATGCACTGACTCATTTCCTGAAGAATTCAACTGAATTGATTCAAAAACAAAACTAGTTTCCTGAGCAGTTCCCGAACACTGACCGTTGTCTGCGGTCTGTTGCTGTGGTTGTCCACTTCTCGAGTCCCAATCTCCAGGGACGGCGTCAGGACAGACTCGCTGCTGCTTCTGACCATTAGAGGCGTGTCTGTTGGCAAACACATAAAAGGAAAGCACAGTTAGCAATGAGTTCCCATCGATTAGCTGAGTAAGAAACTGACTTCATTTTGGCTCATTTCATCATTCGATGCATTGATCCATTGATCCGCTTAACCGCTTCTTCAGGTCCAGCCTGACACTCTTCCCAATCCCTCTTGAGCGCACATACAGACACTTCAAACTGGGACACAGGGAGACAAACCCCAGATGTGGGAAAGATATCACAGCTCACGATCAAAACAGCTTTAGCCAAAGAAAGACAAACTAGATTAGTACTCGTACTTTACCTTGAGCTGGAAAACCGGTGAGAAAAGAAGGATGAAACTGTTGCTAAGAAACGTGCATGTATTCTAAGGTACATGAAATGTAATTTTGCACCGGCTTTGTTTGCTTGCACTACATCGTATATTCATCTGTTTGTCTTTTTGTCAGTTGTGCAAATGAAGACTTTCACTATACAATGAAACGCATTTAGCAACCAAGTAGAGTCATAACTAACACCCAAGTATCAATATTGGGCCAATACCAGCAGAAATTATCAGACCTGATCTGATTCGGAAACAAATCTAGACTGAAATATTGCAGATCTTAATGTAGTGCAATATAGAACAAGCAGAGACAGAGTAGGTCAAATGCTGATACCAGTAGCCACATGTAGCCCAATGTACCCCAACTTCTAACCATGGATGGCTACACCAAGCACGCAGCTGTTTCGTATTCCAAAGCAGCAGTTGAACCCAAAAACAATACAAGGACAAGCACAACTTGTTGCCCAAGCTACGGTTGGTCCCCTTCCCGTATGTACTGTAAAGTCCTGTTCATTCATACATACAAGTTTCTAGTGTGGTACCTTTGGACGGCAATCTAACTGCAATCTAACTAACTGACAGCCTCACTCTAACACATGGGGGTGGGGTAGCACATGGGGACGGCACGATGGCACAGTGGGTAGTACTACCACCTGACAGAAAGAAGAGCCTGGGTTTGATTTCCCAGGGTTCTATCTGTGCTGAGTTTGCATGTTCTCGATACGAGTATGGATACCAGGACAGAAAAAGCGGTATCAGAATTAGTGAGTCACCAAAATTAAAATGTCAAGCTGAAACCCAAACCGAAAGACGCGCCGGGCTAAAAACCTGAACCTAAAAACAAAACACTTCATGCTTTTGAATAAACATACTAAGCGTAAAACTACCAGGTCATAAAGAAAACACTTTTATTATTGATCAAATTTGCTTTCGATTGGACAAAACTGAGCTGACAATTAATAAAAAAGTGTTTACCTAACAAACTTATTAAACTGATTCCAGCACAGTGGCTACAGAACATGCCACGGATTCTAGCATCCATAATGGTTGGTCACCCAAGCCAGTGAATTACATTCAATTGTTATTTCTTCTTTGGTTTTTGGCTGTTATTTGCAAATACTCCATTATTTCCAAAACTGCGGCTACAGTCGGTGGTAGCATGCTAACAGGGACTTTATTTATTTGGACGGTGTGTGTTTCAAGTAGTAGAACAATCAACCCTGTGGTGGTGAAGCTCTTGAATATGGTACCTTCTCAGGTCTGAACAGAGATTATATAACATTAACAATCATATGTTAAATCCACTGTTCCACTGATGATCTGCTGCTGCTCAAATTGTTTGAACAGTGCTTGAACATGTTTAGGTAATTTTTGCAAATCATTCAAACGACCTGTTCAGTTTTAGATTTTCAGACCTAATTGTACCAAAATTCCAAGAATGGAGTTTCTTTTAAAAAAAAAAAAAAAAGAAAGAAAGAAAGAAAAATCTGATTCCGCTTATCAGTTCCTGCAAACACGTATTTCTTTGCACATCACTTCAAATACGTAAAGCATTACCAGAAGATGAATCAGGGGAAATGGGATAATCCACAAGTGTGGCTCCACATTGGGAAAGAAAACCATCTGTCAATCTGTTGTAAAGCAGACTGTACCTCCAAATGTGGTCTTCAAGCCCAAATGCCGAATTAGCAAGCTCCACAGGCAGCGCTAGCATCTCGCTAGCACAACCAGTAATGTGATATGCCTTTCTCGTTAGCAATGAGGGGAATGCTAATCAGGGAGCAAACCAAGCAGTGTCACAGAGCAGTGAAAATAGAGATGTAAACAATTGGTATCTCTGAAGCCATATCGAAATCAAATCTTGGAATCTAAAAGCAGGATCAGAATTGATAACAGGAATCGTTAAAATTCAGAAGATACTCAACCCTAGTCGTAGTCCTATTCAATCAAGGTTTGGGCCAAAACATATATCTTTTTTTATCTATTGAATAAACCGTTTATCTTGACACAAACTGATTTCTGTCCCGAGAGAAACCTGGCACTGGTAAGACCAGCACGGTTGTGTAGTATCTGGGCCATACAGCTGCATTCCTGCTGAGCCTTCATTCGAAAGGTATCCATTACCTTCCGTGAGAATCCCTGAAAGGTGAAATGAGAGGCAGTTGAAGAGGATGCTGGCAAAACGGCAAGGTCACCGTGCCATTACCTCTTCCGATTGTTCCCACAGCTTATCGGTGAAGCGATGCTGTTGTTTCTTCAAGGCTAGGCTGAAGTGGCCCCGCGCGGTGCTAACAGACGCGCATGTTTTCCTTTGTTGCGCTGACGGAGGCTGCCAAGTGGAAGGGTTCTTCATAGGGAAAGTGCAAGACGGGGAAAATGCTCAACAGTGCGTGCGATAACGAGAGCAACACCCTTGAAGGCAGGAAAAACCAAGGTGAACGGCAACGGTGCTTAAGGGAAGGCGCACGCAAAGTTCCTACGGCACTTACTGCTCAATCTCTTCGCTGTCAACTCTCAATCATCTCTGAAATCGACCGCCTCCTGCCGAATCAATCTCGTAGGCCTTTCAATAAGATAAGTGGACCGCCCTGATCGGCCTTCTGCCGAGACCGTTTTTCATGCGGATCTTTTAAGTTGATGAGGGAAAGAAGAAGTAGTGAAGAGTTCCAAGCATCAGGAACCTTCATTTTGACGATTAGGCCAAAAGCATCAGAAGAACACGGTGCTACAACTGAAACAGCTTCAATGCGACGGTCATTTATCATGTTTTGACTGTGTTAGGACTCCAGAAGATTCATGAGCACCAAACCTTACCGGGCATTTTGCCATAAAAGCAGCATTTAATATGTTGCCGTGTTATGTCATCTTCTGCAGTGCGTCACTGCAACTCATACGGAATTTGATTTCTGCCCATCAAGGTTGTTTCACTACGATACCCAGAATCCCTAGTTCAGATGAGAAACTCCTCCAGAATCAAAAACACTGGAAACGAAAGAGGTGGAAGACGAATGATGAGGCTAAAGTAGATCCCAGGAACTGACAATGGTGGAAGACCTCAACAACAAGGTCAAGATTTGAAAGCTCCTGCGATGCTTCCACCAACACATTGGTCGATTGGTTGGACACCCACGTTGATGGGATATGCTGCTCTCCCATGCAGCTGCCATGGAGAACTTTCAAGCAAGTCTTTGTTGAGCTCATTTGGTGGTGAATTCTGCTGAACCCAGTTAGCTGTTTGAGTCATGAAGTTCTACACTGGACACTGAAAATTCGGAACACAGTTCATGGAAATTAAACACGCTACAGTTATTACAGTATGCAGGCTGTACCTAGCGCCAGGGAATCCAGAGAATGGTTGATCAAGCAAGGCATTAATTTCTCTATTTTAGAATCTGCAGAGACTCCGGCTTTATCATATGTGGGTATTTCATCGTTTCAAAAACTGTGGCTGCAGGCGCGATCTCAGGGACTTTCTGCTTCTGTTGTTTAACTATCTTCTGCATATCAAGAAGGGTGTACCGCTGACCGCTGAGTGGTACCGCTGACCGCTGAATAGTACCACTGACCGTTGAGCAGTACCGCTGACCATTGAATACTACCGCAGACCGTTGAGCAGTACCGCTGTCCGCTGAATAGTACCACTGACCGTTGAATAGTACCGCTGACCATTGAGCAGTACCGCTGACCGCTGAATAGTACCGCTGACCGTTGAGTAGTACCGCTGACCGTTGAGTGGTATTAAACCTCTAAAAGTTGTTGGGGAACCTTTCAACATTCAACCTGAATAGAGATGATAAATTTCTAATGGTCCTTGTAGAAACCATAAAACAGTTCCACACAGGCAAGAGTTTCACTGTTGATCCGCTGCCGCTCAAACTGTTTGAACACGGGCACAAGGGCAAACAGCATTTTCATTTTTTTTTTTTATTTAACTTGAATAAAGTATTAATTAATTTGAATAAAGTAGACATTCTCATCCCATTATTTAGGTCTACATAAACACTGCATAGATGTAAAAACCCCTTTTTTGGTAAAATGGTCATTTTTGGTACCATTAAATTTGGTACTGTTACTTCTCTGTTTAGGAATGCCGTTTTAAAGTTCTAAGGTTCTAAAGTTCTGCCAGTTCCTTGAAACACACCGGAGTAAATAGAGAGAAGATAATAGCTGCCCAAACTATGCTTCACTTCATGACCTGCAGTTCTGTCATTGCTTCAAAATTCAGCTTACCAGGGAATAACAGTGAATCCGGTGACAAAGCCTGGAAAAATGTGCCAGCAGCCCATAATCATGTGGTCCACAGAGAGGTCATAGCTTCAGAGCTATAATCAATGGCATCTGCAGACCTATAATCAAGTTCACCACTAACCCCAAGAGCCCGAGTAACAAATCGAGATCTTCTGAGCAGGGGGAAAGCCATAAAGCGTCTCTGGCAAGACGGCTGACCTGGGATCAGCTTCGTTTTCCTTTCACGGGCCCTTAATCTGGGGTACTTACACATTTGGAGAAACATGTCAAACATCCATTATGTTTGTACGCAGTGAATGTTTGACACGGAGAAGGACTTGTTAAGTCTGTGCAACGTCTTTGCGGGTGGTTGTCTTGCGGAATGCGGCGGCGCTTGGTACCATTCGTCACAAATGCAAGAAACTGTTCATGCAAAGTACACGCTACAGGACGTCCGTGGTCTGGAAGCAACTAAACTTGAAACATGATAACGGATAGCAAAATATTTATTAGCTACACCAAGGTGTTGAACATTTATAACTACTTCAGTCCTTTATCTCAGTTTTGATGTCATACTGGTTGCTAGCAAATGGATTTAAAGGGGCTAAAACTAGCAACAAACATGCTATACAACCTTCTGTAGGGCAACATTGCATCTCTTAGCCTCCTTGATTTGGCATAAGCCAGAATTTCGTATCCCTTCTGCGTTTTGGTCCATGTCACTACAATGCGCAGGATGCAATATGCAAATACGTTATGCAATCAAAAAAACAGAAACCCTCACTGCTAGTGTAGTCACTGATATACAGCCAAAAAATCTGCTTCCTAGCAGAATCGCTAGCTATCGATATTCCTCCTGCCCCAAATCTCTTGTAGCTTTTCCAGACTTCCTCCTACCTTCAAGGTACAGTGCCGGGAAAAAACGTATTTACCCTTCTTAATTCCTCAGTTTCAGATCTCCAAACATGTAGCATAATATTATATTATTATTAATATTTGTGTAAAGTCCCCCAAACCTCTGTTGACCAATGAGTAGACTGTGGAACTTGTTTGGAAGATGGGGTTCGGGTTACATCTGGTGTAAAGGTAGTACAGCATTCCACTATAGGAACATAAGAACGTCAGCAGTGAAGCATGGTGGTGGTAGTCTGATGGTATGGGATGCTTTGTGGCTTCAGCCCTGGGTGACTTCGCACAACTCTCTAGAAATCCAGCAGGAGGACATCCAGTCATCCGGGTAGGATCTCAATCTCAAGTGTAACTGGGTTAAGCAGCAAGACAACAAAATGAAGCAAAACAGCAAGGCCAAACCATTTAACATGACAAATAATAGTGGGGAGGAGGTGCAAATACTTAGTTTCACTGCACTGTACATCATCGGGAGGTGGTTCTCCTCGACTTTAATCCGGAACATCAAACTCTAGAGGCTACTGTGGCACTCATTGCTTCCCTGAGTTTTGCCTGTGACGTGTGCACATGAGCAAATAGCACTTTTAAACTTTGCTGACCGACGGTTTTCTCCAAACAGTGGAACATCTGGAGGTTCTCCGCTGGTTACACCTGGTTGAGGGAAGCTTGTATTAGAAACACACATAGGTCTATATTACTGTCGGTGGAAAGGATGAAAGTAGGGCTTTCCATTGAACCGCTTTGCCAAAAACAGCCTTTGAGCTGCGGGTCTGAACTTTACTGTGCAGACTTACTGTACATGACTACTGTAATTCTATCAGCTGTGCTCAATTGGACGGGTTCTACCCCTCCGACGGTTGTCGAGCCTTTTCTCGTGACATGGTGACAGTAATCAGCCTTTTGGTGCAGGAAACATCAAAAAATACAGTTTTCAAAACTTGTTTGGAAACACTAACAAATGATGGCCTTGGTTTACTGGCAGTCATCGTTTCTTAGCTTCTTGCAGGTGTTTGTCTTCAATGTACCATCGTTTTGAAAACTGCCTGCCTCTGGACAAACAATGTTTTGTTGATTTCCTAAGTGAAAACACGTCGTCTGCTTCCTGGAAATAGCTGACGTTACCTGTCAGGAGTGTTATGTGTCATCTTGTGTTTCTTTCTCTATCTTGGTTTTCCCTTTAACCACTTCCCTGTTGCTGATTCTCCATGTTTTAAGTTATGTCTTACTCTAAATTCTAAATTCATCTGTGATTTCATATCATTTCATACCATACGATTTCATCTGTATAAAGCACTCTGGCCCAATATGTTTTGGTGAGCTTTGTGAGTCTTTTTGATTTTGCTTTTCTGGACCACATTATGAGATAGCACCTCCAAACTCCACAAAACATCAAGCAAGCATAATACATCTCTCCCTGTCCAACTTTCCCCATCTGACTCTCTTCTGTCCTCCACCCAGCTCGACCGACCCCCACCTAGACAGCACACTCAACCTGTAGACCAGATTCCGTCTTTTTTTTCCATTCCTTCATATGCCAAAAAATGACAAGGACATAAAGATGAATCCGACACCAGTCCCATCCCATTCTGCAAACTTGTACCAATCGTCTGATCTTTATATCAAATTTAGATTTGCTTATCTCAATTTTTACTTGGGTCTATCAACACACCTTTCGGTGGAAGTTGACGCCAAAGTTCAACATGATGGTTTTTAAGCTGGGAGGTCTTGAACCAACCCAAATAACTGATCACCAGTGGTGCACAAAGTACACAAACCATGTAGCTGAGTTAAAGTAGAAGTCCCCAAGGTAAAGCGTTCACCTTCAAATGTATTGCCTTCAAAGGACGGACAGATTTGGCCATAATGCAGTGGAGTAAACAGTAAGATACTGGAGTTTGAAATGTAGTGGAGGTGAAGTAAAAAGACCCCCAGAATGGAAATACTTCAGTACAGACACACCAACATACTACTTAACTACAGTAACCAATTACATCTACTGAGTTACTGTCCAACACTGCTGAGAGGGTTAAACTCCTGATAATAATTAGAAACCCTGCAAAAGAATTTACGGAAAAATTCCATTCTTCCATGAGTTCCCTATAGAGGAGAGAGTTAACATTAGGGTTGTACCCGACTCAGAATTTTGTCAGTCGAATCGGATTCGCCCGTCCTGGCCGACCATTCAAC
>CM067495.1:22304041-22328598 GCA_034552555.1 Semaprochilodus insignis | reverse complement strand
CAGTGAAAGCTAATGAAAGGGAAAGCTTCTGTTCTTCTTAAAGCCCCCAGCTTTGATGTTACCATAATGACCGGCGGCCAGGGCAGAGCAGGACTGCCTGTTACAACTCACTAAAAACACGGTGAGTTATGGACCAAGCATGTCCGCTGAGCGGACACCCTAATCACCAGCTGCTGCTAAATCAAATACGGGTGTGTGTAGGTATAAATACAGACCCGTGTGCTTGGTCTGGCTTCATACTGGGCAGAACAGGTTTCCTCCCTTATCAGCTAAGCACCTCCTACACTCATGGCTTATTACATCATCTTTTGATTTATTAAGGGAAAATAATTTAATAACTCCAGTACAGAGAACCTTCAGGACCTTTTATCCAACATTTAGTTTCCTATTTCTGTGTATTTTCTGTTTATTTGACCCGAATGGCATCAAGTTATGAGGTCGACATTAAATCCTGTCCAAACTGAATTATTATTATAATAAAATGTGCTATAATTCCAGCACTGGACACGTGATATGTTCATTTTTCTAACACATTAAATCAGCAAATAAACAGTAATACTGTATTTAAAGGTGCAGAATTGTGTTCTCTGTAGACAGAATCAACTAAACATGTCGTTTGACCTATTAGCTCAAATTTATCCCATTCCAGTATGCTAAAATGTGCTAATAACAGGATAAGGTGGACTGGAAAAGTTAAAAAGCTGGCAAACGCAAAGCTAACTTCAGACTTTTAAAAAGAGGAAGCAGACTACATCCAACTTTGAACTTTCCCAACTTTTCCAAAGAGTTTGAAAATGGTTTGTTGTCAAAAAATTCAGACTACAGTAATGACTTCCTCAGTATTCCGAGTTTTCCCATTGCCCCTCATCATGTGAAACAAGCTATATTTATCATACCACTACTCAAAAGTGGCTAAACCACCTTAATACATGGTTTAATCTCTGCTGTATCCATCATCACCAGCTCTGGCACTTAACATTAAGTGGAGTCGAGAAGTCCATCCCATCAATTTCAGCAGCAGGGGTCGAGAGTCAGAGGCTTCACTATACACAACACTACCAGTACCAAGAGGACAAAGGCTAGTCTTCCTAGAACACTTAATGGCTCTAACTTCATGTCCAAACTGATGGTAACCCAACAACATTGGACAAGTTAACGTTTTAGAAAATTTCAGCACTGGTCACATTTTATGGCCATTTTTTTCTAACATATTATATCAGCAAATAAACAGTAAAAGTGAATTTAAATGTGTAGAACCGCTAATAACATGATTACCATGCCGTGACCAGAAATTCATAACTACAAAGCATTCCTCCGCTAATCTGGCTGATGTGATGGCTAAGATGTTTCACCTGTGCACTTGGCCATCAGCTAAAACATACAACTTGTACTGGTATTTAAAATTGCGATGATGTCAAATTCATGTTATCTATCTAAAGCTGTTAAATACGGTGTGTAGAGGTGCCCTCGTTTTGCCCTAGTAGCAGGTAGCGATAACTTAGCATGCTAAAGCTAATACGATAGCTGAGGTTATTCTGTGAAGAGCTGTTAGCTAAGCTAATGCCATTCCATCTATAATACACAATACGTTTCCAATTCCACAGCTAGCTAGGTCCGCAAGCACACAACACTACTAACACAAGGAGAGTGACAGCTAGCACCAGGCTAGCCTCAACCAAAGCACAAACTTCTGCTAATGCAACATCATGAGCCTCAACACGCTTGGAGGAGAATGCTCACTTCCGTTCTGTTACAATAGCTAACAGACAAACCTCTACCAAACCTCTAGCACCAATAAGACAGCACCAGCTCCAGAAAACATGGAGACGTGCACACCATACACAACACTACCAGTTCCAGGAGAACCAAGGCCAGTCTGTACTAGAACACTATAAAGACGTGCTCCACGTGCTTATCACGGACAAAAGCGTCCACTGATTTTTCATCATAAATGACGTTTATATGGTTTAAATTATGACTTTATGGGTGCACATACACAATACCACACAAGTTCTGCTCGCTCTTCTCCCTCCCACATACACAAACAGATGTTTTCCTCGTTTAGCCGCGCAGGCCTCGGTCCGTGACAGACCAATGGGAAACACATGGGCATGTGGGAAATGTAGTGTTTGCTCAGCTCCTCTTTGGGCCTCCAGAGCTCCAGAACTGCTACGGGAGCTGCCGATAATGCATCAGAAAGGCAAACTTCACCCTCCACTGACGTTAGTCCTACATGTAACGCCTGTTCCAGTACATTTCTCTCACTTTACTTCTGTGCTGGTTTAAATGATGTCATAAAAAAGGCCAGGAAATTGTAATTCCAGCTGTTGGATTATGTCTCAACAGTAACACGGCGCGTAGAAACTAAACAGACCACCTTTACATGTGCGGTTCATGTGGCCGGTTTATTAGAAGCACACCTTGGCCGTGTTCTCACTGGCCTTTCTTGTTATCTGGAACTTGTACACTTGTAAGCCTGTTGGTGCACAACTGATCGACTCCCACCACAGGGCTACCAACCATTGATATCATTGATCATAGTAGTGTAGTGGAGGGGCTGGTACGAGTGCATCAGGACTGCGTTCTGTATACGTACTGGCCTCTTTATTGGAAACCTTTACCTACAGTTGGTGCACAGTATGTTATTAGGGCATATTCATACTTGGACCGGTTCAGCGTTTCAAGTGCTGTATGGGTAAAGAACATCAAGGCACACAGCCACAGTCTCACCATCATTACCCAAAACAAACTCCCTAGGATATCTACCACAGTTAGCATGCTAGCCAGCTAGCACAGGCCTGTCTTGTCTGGTTATACCACTGTGTACCTGAAGAAGTGATAGTGAGTCACTGTAGGAGTGGAATCAGTCCAACACGAGAGGATGAAGACGTAGCACTGCTGCCCTGACGGCGTATTCTGACCTCTTGTCCAACAAGCTGAAGGTTCTGCTCCCGGTTAGATCATTTAAGGACACCAGTGTTGCTGTGGGTAGCTGGCTTATCTGAAGACCAGCAACCTGGTGGCACATGGGCTTTTCTTCCTCTTTTATTATTAGCTTTTATGGTGATGAATTTTCCAAAGCAACGTTGGACGAGGTCCTAAACCGTCCCAAATACTGATGCCTTCAAACTGTGGGGTTGGGGAAGACCTTTGGAAGTTCCTTGGACGGCAATGGAAAGAAACAAACAGATCCTCGACCAACTCAAATCTCACCTTCCCCTTGAAGCCAATCTGAAGCTCCTGCTTTGGACATGTTCTGAGAAGAGCTAATTCGTTGGAGAAGACCTTTATGTTTGGAAGGTAAACGAGGAAGAGGACGACCCAGGTACAATGCTTCCCGAATCAGTCGTTTCTGAGTCGGCTTGCATTCATGTGCGGATGAATTTTCCAAAACGAAGTTGGACGAGTTCCTAAACCACCTAGCACAAATTGGACAAGGCCTTAAACCAACTACATGAATTGAAATTATTGTAATGCAGACTCAAGGGACTTACTGCTTTTGTAAAATGGCTAAATATTATAGAGCATAATAAACACAATGGTCAGTGTGAAGTCGTTTTGAGTAAATATGATTTCTTGAACAACATTTAAATGCATTTTACCGATTTGGTGCTATTCAAGGACTTTAACACAGGAAGGGTAAAGGTAAGGTAGTTGTATGATCAAGTTCAGCCACGCTAATTTAGAAACATGAGGGGGGTCGCGGTGTGAACAAGCGGTCTGAGGATCTCATCACCGAGAAGGCCTTTAACGCTCACTTGCAAGCACGGAGATCATTTGTAGCTGGTCTCCTTGTATGATTTCAGAGCTGAGCTCAGTTTAAAAAGACCTATCGGTGAAACACCTTTAGCTTCTAGTCCTTCAACATTGGTCAGTTTCTGACCCTTGGCTGGATATCTCTGGGTGGTGATTCACTCTCAGCCTAGCAGAGAAACTGCCAACAGCTTTTCACACCATGTAGACCATGAAAAGAAACAACAACTACAACAGGAAAAGCACAGTCCGAGCCCGGAGCAGCGCTCTCCCGCTGTTCAGACCCAGCGCTGAAAAGGAAACACATACTTGATTTCAGAGTGCTGGGAGTGACCTCGATCTCACTGCCGGGCTGCAGGCCGCCCAGCTCAGGTTCTGAGGCTTCAGGGCTGGAGTAGCCGGACACCACGCTGCCCCCTGGACTCGCCGCTGCCCTCTGCTGGAGGTCCATCTCCTCATACACCGCTATCAGCTGTGGAGGGAAAAAAAACAACAGCCATTAGACATCATGACACCAGCACACTCACGTGTCTCTACAGACAAAGTTCAGAACTGTCCAGTGCTCTTCTCCGTGGCTTCCTATTGAGGTGATAGGTGGACAGTAAGCAAGCAAGACGTGGGGGAAGACATTTTCCAAGTTCCTTGGACAACAAACAAAGGGATCCTCAACCAACTCAAATCTCACTTTCTACTTGAAGCCAAACTGAAAATCTTGCTTCGTGTTCTGAGAAGAACTAATTCATTGGAAAAGACCTTGGAAGATAAAAGAGGAAGAGGACGACCAGCCACAAGACGCTTGGATACAATCAGAGGAATCCAGAACCAGCCTTTCAGAAGATGCAAACAGAAGACAGGACATTCTGGAGAAGCACTATACGTACGACCTCACGCTACTTGATACTTGCCATTTCATCAGTGTCCTGTAGAGGATGTGTTAACTAATTTGAACTTACCTGAACTATTCAAATGTTTGCATACGACTCTGCCTATTAATATTTGCAATAAAGTACAGACGAAGATGAGTGCTGCTACCAGTCTCCGCCATGATAACATGAAAAACTATGAAACCACATTAACAAGTAACACGTAAATGGACGCTTAGAATTTTCCACACTAGCATCACCAAATTCCCACCAAACTTCAGAGGCTTGGTGTAAACTAGCGTTTGATTGGCTGCTATGTGGGTATAAAAAGCTGTGTACTTTTTAATGAAAGACTTGTTTATTTAATGCTTCATTCATAACGTTCACTGCTAATAAAGCACACGCACATGGCGCGCAGGCTGGCCGAAACTGAACGTGTGTTCAGGAATATCATTAAACATAGCTTGTAACAGTCAAACAGAAAGTAAAAGACGCGATGATTTGGAACTTGGTCATGTTGGATTGACATCACGGAATTGCAACTTCCCGGATGGGAGTAACGAGTTGGAGGTATGTTCAAAAGGATTTGTCCTGCTCTGAGGCGGGAAACTCCCTAGCGACATCCAGCAAGTTCTCTGAAAAGTCATCATCATGACCTCCAACAAGGTTAGACTTTGAATCCCAACCGCATAGGAAGTTATCCACCCGTCCTGCATGAATATCAACCGCAACAGACCTCAGAAGTTGCTTTCGGGGGGGACGGAAAAGTTCAGGAAAGTTTTTCCTCTAAACACAGCAAATCTATTGGCTACACTCGTGCACACACAATGAGATCCGAGAGAAGAGGTGAGCCAGACGGCCAGACAGAAAACACCCCGCTGGTCATGACCGTAATCTGCAGGTACAATTCGAACTTCTCAGCGACGTTTGCGCAGACCCAGGAAAAAAAGAGCCGTTTTTTAAAAAAAAGGCTAGGAAAGATAAGCGGCGTGATATGAAAGCCACGGCTTGGGAACGAGAGTAATGTGGGATTATGAAATATTGATAACTCATTCCCCCGAGGAGAGTGCGTCTTAAAGGAGAGCAATGGCTCAACATGAATAATGGATGGGGCGGCTGCGGTTTGGAAAGCGGGAACGTACGGTCTGTGGTCTTTGTTTGATTCCTCCAGAAACAGAGCAGGGTCATCGAAAAGTTAGCTTGTGTTTTTAAACACTTAAAAGGCTTCCAAGTCCTCCGCGAGTGTTATATGCGCGAGAGCAAGCCAGGTACAGGCTTGTTGCGTATTCAGAAATGTTAGCCGAGTCGTTTCCCCACTGTCGCTATTTCAAATCTGCTTCCAGTCTAAAGCTTTTCATCTGTGGAAGCTCATCACACAGCGCAGGGAACAATATATATATATTTAAAGCCCGGCCATCGTTGGGACATATTACACATCAACCCTGATAGCAAGAGGATAGCGGACCAGTGTTGGCCCACTAATGGCAAAGCTGGCAGTCCACTGGTGTTGCGCTAAGCGCTTTCTGGGCAGCCCGCCGGTGGTTAAGCACAGTACTTGACAAAATGCCATTTTTCATTGCTCATTTTCCGCTCACAGTTGAAATTCCTTATTCTGTCTTCAACTCCTACTTCCGTTATCCTTAATAAATTCATATATCCTTAATACATTTGTTTAGTAAATAATTTTTTGTGTCATTAACAACATTTTCAACTGACTCATTTTGTCTATCAGGCCTAATTATTATGTTTGTCCTTTCAGTTGTTTTAATATTTGTCTTAGTTTATTTTCTAAAACTACAGGTTAAATATATATATATATATATATATATATATAAAGATTTGGAACGAATTGGAACTTGTTTGCAGGAGAGTAATCTGGGTGGTCTGAGTGGGCTATCTGGGAATGAGGGTATACATACAGCAGCAAACACAGCAGCAGAAATAGCAAAATTCAAACCTGGTACCCAACTTGACTCAAAAGTGTTAGCTAATGTTAGCCAGCCAGCTGTTAGCTAGCTAACGTAATCCGTTCATATAATCAGTCACATTGAATGTAAACAGCAGAAGCAAGTTAATCTGGTACCCAACTTGATTTAAAAGGCTACATTTGTTTAGTTGGCTAGTCAACCTAGCTAGGTAGCTATCATTAACCAAATAATTTAGACAGCTAATTTAACTCCCTTTTATAAATAATCAGAGTATCTGAGGCATTCTGGGTCATTTTATATATACCAACACTTTGTCTAGAGCAAAACTAAAGCAATTAAATCTCTGTGTTAACATTCAATATTTCTTATTTTACTGAAAACATCTAGAAAGTAAAGTAAAACTGGTACCCAACTTGATTCAAAAAGCTACATTCAGCTTGGTTGGCTAGTCAAGCAAGCTTGTTAGCTGACATTAGTCAACCAATTGCTAGCCAGCTAAATTAACCCCTTTTACCACTTTATATTTACATATACTGGTAATTTAATGTCAACAGCAGCAAATGTTAGCAAATATGCTAATCATATGGTGTTTAGATTCAGTTAGCCATTTTATTTGGACAGCAGAAACAAATCAAAGACTCTCAGTACTTGTGAGGCAACATTCAATCCAATCTTCACTGAGCCAACCTATATTTTTCCTGACGGACAGATTGACTCATTTAGGTGAAAGCTCTTGAATTAACATATTCAGTTTCATATGTATGTCAGCAAAGGTCAAGTACATATTTCACTCAAATATAGACTATGAACAGTAGAAACATTTCCATTTGGGTAACCAACCTCAACTAAAAACGCAACTTCCTAGCAAATGTTTTAGCTGGCATTAGCTAGCCAGTTTGTGAGCCCATTTATAAATAACCATGACAGAAAGTAATAATTTCAGTATGTGAGGCATTTATGAATATGCATTTGAATCTTGAGTCAACCTTCTTTGTCATTTCTCAGTAACAGACAGATTCATTTAGCATTAGTCATCTGGGTTGTGATATATACATTTATAGTAAGTTCTTAAGCTTTCTGTCCCATTACTTTAGTACATTTCAAGCTAATGTAATGTGTTCTAATGTTAATTCCAACACTCCATGGAATATCGTACTAATAAAGATATTCAAACAACATAAACAGTCCAACTTGGTACCCAAAAGGCAACATATGGCTTGCGTCGGTTGCCTAATTAACATAGCCAAGATTTTAGCTACCATTCGGCCCATTCATAAATGATCACAACACACATTAATGTCAGTACATTAGGAATTTTATCAGAGTTGCCTTCAGTCTACAAACAGCCTGCTATTTAATTTCTCTATGATAAACATGGACTCATTTAGCATTAGGTATTACTGGTTAATTTGATCTGATCATTCAGATTTAAAAGCTAATTCATACTGGTTTATTATCACATTGATTCTTTTTTTTTTTTTTTGAGTGGGGGGTATATCACACCTCTTCTTGTTTAATAATATAAGGGGACGGAACAATGCTTAATTTAGATACTAATGGCAAAATGCAAATGATAATGTAATATGCCAAGTCATAAAATCAGTACACTGGGAGGGGGAATATGTAATATGAAATATTCAACCTACCTGCATTTCATTTTGCCATCTTTCTAGCCTGCTGTCAGTTATAATGGAATTGTCTTATTAGAGTTCGGAAATGCATATAATAGAAATGACATTTCTAATTACTAATTTGGACACCATTATTGCATAATCACACATGAAACGTATCCATGCAGCTCGGGAAACATTTTTCTGTTCGCCTTCTATTTCCATGTAAATGTAGCTAATCATAAAGCGTCCGACTCTCCATGTAAATGGAACGTCAACACTAGTGCGCCGAAGGCTAAATGCAAATGCTATCGCTGATATGAAATGTTCATCCAGTCAGTCAAATATGCATATGCAAGTGTGAAAATTTGCTATTTTGCATTCATTTTGGCAACAATGTCTTTCCATATTTGGCAATCAGCAATCATATTTGGCAATCAAATGGGGCTAATGCATATCATTAGTTAGCATTTTTATGACACTGGCCCGAAACCACTTACCCTTGTTGGGCCAACATCAGCAGAAAATGCAGGATCTGATATAAAAGGAATGAATCTCATCCTGAACATGTTACCAATCTAGCCTTAGTTAGCTCAGACTGTGTGGTGTTAGCTGTGTGGATCTTCCTCTGGGGTGTGTAGAGCGTTTGGGTAGTTACTGCACCATAACCTACTTTTGGATGCTCATCTTAATTGAGGGGCTTCGATTCAAAACAGCTCATTTTGAAGCCCCCATCGACCCACTTTCATGGCTTTCTTCTAGGTTTTGTGATGTTTTCTCTAAGAACTGGAAGAAAATGAATCCTGAGATTTCTGAAATCACTACTTTCTGCCATAACCTCAAATCTGCCCAAGTATTAATCAGTGTTAGCAGCAGATATACATCAGCTCCTCGCCTTCGCGCCCCAAGTTACAGATAGAACTCCCAACAATCGTTTCCAAAATGTTAATAATGCTTGACAGGTTTATTTCACCATTGCTTGTAATTCAATTCAACTTTAATAATGAGTTGAAAAATTTTATATTTGAACACATGAGGTCACTAAAACTAGTGATACAGTCACTAGCGCTATCTAATCTAGACTACTGTGCAGCAATATGGTCACATGGCAAGAGGTCAAGTACATATTTTACTCAAATATGGAATATATACAGTAGAAACATTCCCAATTGCTTAACCAACCACTTGATATGGCTGGCTAATCAACCTATCAAATTAGCTAGCCAGTTAATTAGCCCATTCATAAATGAACACTAAAGAAGGTAATATTGTCATTGTATTTTATCAATGTCCATTCAATCAAAAACTTTTTTTGTCATTTATTAATAATATACAGACTCACTTATTTAGCATAAGTAATCTGGGTTGTGATAAAAAAAGCATTTATAGTAGCTTACCAAGCTTTCTAAACCATTAAGTTAGCACATTTCAAGCTAATGTAATGTGCTTGAAAGTTGATTCCAACACTCCATGAAATATCGTACTGACAAAACTACGTAAATTAACGTAGCCAACGTTTTAGCTACCTTTCAGTCCGTTCATACATACAGCAGGTCATTAAAACTACTGATACAGTCACTAGTGCTATGTGCACCAATATGGTCACATGTAGCAAAGACAGGTAATGAAACAACAAAAAATGCAAAATAAAGCAGGAAGAAATACATACTAATGTTACAACATACAGAACCGGTAAAAATAAAATGCATAATAAACTTGAACGACAGAAGACAGGTGGAAGATGACCCTTGTTGGACTAGCAAAATATACCTACGATCAAAAACAAACAGTGGATCCCTACATTCAACTTGAGCTAGCATAAGATAGAGAAATTAATACTAGAACGTATATGGCAAAAATGATTTCCAGTCACCTACAGCAAAAACTAGCCACACCTGTCAGACAGTAATTTACAGAGCTATGAAGGAGAGGAATCCCTTTACCGGTCTCTCAAAGTCGACATTTACAAAACTAATAAACAGACATGTATATGTATATCGATATATTAAAAATCTAAATATTAGGTAAATCGTTCAATGACAGCTGGAACAACATTGTGGTGCGGTTCAGTTTCAAGGCAGCCAAGTATGTAGATATTTAGCTGAATAGATTTGATAATTCTGTTTACTTTCAGATACACCAAATGGCCTTTTCTACAGTTTCAAAACTTTTTCTTCCCACTGTTATTTTCCATCTTCCATGTGTTTCATTTTTCTGTATTTCATTGTTATGGTCATTTTGTTATTCTCTATTTTTATGCTTTTCTGGTGGTTTCAGTGGTCACGTTTTGTAGCATTGTCTTGTATAGTATGTCTAATTAATAGCTTGCATGTATCCGCCATTCAGACTGAGCATAAATGAACGGTGGTCTCCGACTTGTACACAATGTGTTGTACATCATGTACTTCGCTTGCACATGATGCAAACATACATTCCTAAGGTAAGGCAGACAGGAGCTGGAGCTATGACGTTAGCTGAGGAGATAATAATATGGAGGAATTATGACAGGTGCGACCCTCTGATCCAATAGACTGAGAAACTATAATCACACGTGGCGGGACACATTCGTTGGGACGTGCTGTTGCTAAGCACCATTTCCCAGAGAAAGTGTGATGCTATAATGACTGCGGCGTGTTCGAAATGACACTCTTCCATAATATG
This sequence comes from Semaprochilodus insignis, assembly GCA_034552555.1. Taxonomy (NCBI): domain Eukaryota; kingdom Metazoa; phylum Chordata; class Actinopteri; order Characiformes; family Prochilodontidae; genus Semaprochilodus; species Semaprochilodus insignis. The sequence continues at coordinate 22,317,783 of CM067495.1, read as the reverse complement.
ATGGCCCTTGAGCCTTAAAGCTTTTCATGAAGTCATCTCCAGTACCCGGAGAGCAGTTGAGGGTTAGGTGCCTTGCTCAAGGGCCCATCAGTTGTTAATGACTTTTCAGGGAATCAAACCCACGACCCTCCGGTCACAAGGCTGTTCCCTAGCCTCCAGCCCACGACTGCTGGTTATCAAAGTTTTGGTCCTGCTGGACCATTTAAGGTGGAGCAGGTAAACTGGCAAATAAAAAGCTGACCTCTTGGGCAGTTCATCTATGGGTGTGCACTGGTGATCAACCGCTAATGCTAATGTTGGGAGGCGGCACAGAACTGAACGCTTGTTGCTGGTTAATCCACAGGACCATAAAAGACAACCGAGCGACAGTCATTGTGGAGCACCTTGTGGAGTCCATTACATTGTTTGATCTTCTCAATATGGAATATCATCTGACCTGGCAGAGTACAGGCTTAGGGGGGTCGACAGGGTCCCGTCAGGGCTCTAAAGGGGTTAAGCAGCTGGATCATCACTATTAATGACTGTGTCGTACTGGGACAGAGAAATTCTGGGCAACGTTGGTATCTGGAGACCCACGTGTTCTGAGATACATACCAAGCAAAACAGCAGCTCTGTTGGTATTCCGGAATTGAAGCTTGTGTATGAACGAAGGCATGAGTGATAGCAATGAGTAGACCGTGTATCCGTACCGTACAGATTCCGCCATGTTCCAACATGTCTGGAGCGTTTGTTCCCTGATGGACGTTTATGTCAACTGCCCAAACAGAACCAAGGCTATTCTAACAGGAGACTCACGTTCAGTTTCTCAAAGAGATCTGCATCTATACCGTCAAAGTTCAGTCTCAGAAGTTGGTTGAGCTTTTTCTGAATAACCACCAAATGTTCAGTGGTGTTGAGGTTCTGGGCTCTGGGGTGGTCAGTCCATGGTTCTGAGAACACCAGCAGCTTCTATGTTGGATGTGTCTGTCTCTCTCGGTGAGGAGCTTCTTGAACAGCTACACATCCTTTCAGACCTCCGTAGCACTGAGGGGTCTTCTCACAGTGGAAGGACGGACAGAAAGACCTTTTGGAAGGTGCGGAGCTGGATGTTCTCTCGCTCTTGAAGGTGAAAGGTCAGACAGAGTACTATGTATCTGATCGGGACAGTTTGGGTGGTCTACCAGATCTTGCCAGAACAGTTGTCAGGAGTTCCGTTTCTCCCTTGAACTTCTGGAAGCATGTTTCCTCCTGAAAAATGAATAACACGCAATGACAAGTATCAGCTGGAGTGGTGTAAAGCACCCTGCAAATGGACTCTGGAACAATAGAACCATGTTCTCTGAAGTGATGGATCACACTTCACTGTCTGGAGGTCTGATGGACAAATCCAGGTTTGGTGGACTCCAGGAAAACCTACCTACTGGAACACACAGTGCCAGCAGTGTGGTGGAGGGTCTGGGGCTGTTTTCCAGGGTTTGGGCTCCGTAGTTCCACTGAAGGTTTGACGTTAACGCTACAAGACATCTTAGAGTTACAGGCTTCCAACTCTGTGGCAGAAGTTTGGGCGGAGAACCTGTGCACAAAGCCAGCTCCATAAAGGCATGGTGTAATGAGCCTGGTTTGGAGAACCACCAATGGCCTTTACAGCCCTATTAAAAACCAATGGGATGAACCGGAATGTGGATTGTGAGCAGGGCATTCTCATCCAACACCACTGCCTGACCTCACAAATGCTATTATGACTAAATGGGCACCCACAGACACACTCCCAAGTCTTGTGGAGCGTCTACCCAGAAGTGTGGAGGCTGTTATAGCTGCAACTCTGTAAGAATACCCCTAGCTTTGGAACAGGGTGTCCAACAAGGTGTCCACCAAGCTTCTCCAGGTGTGAGGGTTAGGTCAATGTGAGTTACGGAGGCTTGCTGGGTTGTACTGTGCCAGACAGACCGCACGGACGGCGGGCACATACTGTAAACAGGCAAACAGGTGTGTGTGGGTCTGCATCTGCGTGTTAAGCGTCAACGGCCAAATGAAATGTGACAAGGGAATCAGAAGCTGTCAAACACAATGTCACGCTCGTCTCTATGAGTCGGAGGGAGGCGGACAGGATACGTGTGTGCGCTGACCACGCCGGGTCCTCGGGCTGACAAACAGCCACGAAGGCCGGAGCCCCTGCCTGATGTATTCATTCCGCCGTCGCTAATAAATTAGCGCTTCTTCCCCTCCTCCGCTCCGCTTTCTAATCACATCAGAGACGCCGGCGGTGCGGGCGGCCGCTTAATGAAAGAAAGGAAGAAAGACGTGGGGGCAAGGGAAAAAAACAAAAACGGGGAAAGAATATCAACAGTGTCGGCGAGGTATGGCGGAGGAGAGGCGCCTCTGGATGAAATCATCTGCATCCATAACTGTTTTTCTGCAAAAACAATAACCGGTGACACGGGGCGCACGTACCATCAATCACGGCCCAAAGATTGCACCGCCGCCATTCGATACGTTGATGCTTTCTTTCTTTCTTTTTTTTTTCCCTCCCTTCTCGTCCCCGTGGCGAAAAACAAACGGAAATTGTCCAGATTGGATGAGGCGCTCGCATGCAGAGAGAGAAGTGAGAGGGAGAAATAGAGTGAGATGAGCAAGAGGGGGTGAAGCAATCACGGAGAGACAGGTGGATGGATGGACGCCCCTCTGCATTCCTCTTGGAAAATGCTTTATTGGGACGGTGCCGTCAAATCTGATTTCCTTACCATTTGCCGTGCGAACAAACTGACCAGATTTCGTCCGCATTTGTAGACAAACGCGACCGTTTGAGCAAGAGGTCACATCCCGGCCGTACAGAGCTGGAGCACAGCCAAACGGCTTATCACAATACATCATTCAGGACTGATGAATAGCAGGGATGGCGCCGGTCCAACACTGCACATGAACGAATCGGATCCGGAACACTAAACCTAGCATGAAACAGCACTGCTGTTTTATAACCACCATGCTCAACTAAAATCGGTGACCAAATGAGGCCCCAACAACTTTGACTGTTGTTTAGTTGGTGATATCACCACGTGCATCTACCAAGCTGAATGCTCTGCTATGTAGACGCCACTGGAGTGAACAACAGAGCAATGGAAACACGTCCACGACCAAAAACCTCCAAAGCGTTGGAGCACTTCACTCTTAACTCTTAAGGTTGCGAACTGCAACAGGTGCAAGGCTGACCTTGCCTGGAACGGCAGTACGTCAGCTAGGATGGAGCATCTACAGTGGAGCGTTGGCTCTCTCGATAATGAAGACTCTCTGTAGGCAAAGAGTTAGCTAGCAAGTTAGCTAGCAAGTTTAAAGCCAAATCTTTACACTTGCAGGTGGAGTGCGCAGGCATTCAATGCTTTCCAAATCACCAATGTGTTTACAGCTCCTGTCTATGAGTGCGTACCAAATATGGACTGCATTCGAATTCATGAACGACTGAACCATTTATAGGCTTGTCTGATCTCATTCGGATCTGGTCCGTAGCTGGGTTAGTCTAGTTTAGTGAGTAGCCATTCCTAAATAAGGCCACCGGACAAACAATGAGTCCCCAGTGCCTGAAATGTACCTAATAGGGTGTAACACCTCCACGAGCACCAACAACAGCTGGGACTGGATTGGGCATGGACTGGACAAGTTTCTGGATGTAGGCCATGTCATGTTCAGACACTCTTCTATCAAAGAATTGCACAGTTGGTCCAGATTTGGTGGATGCCTTCCCTGGCACAATTCCGAGGAGAGTTCCCTGTAGACTGGGATTTTAGCCACTGCTGGTAGACCCGTATGACCGTACGCTTCCATACACCTGCAGATTCAGCTACTTCCTTCACACTATGGTCTTTGGCACGCCCAAATGCAGTCACTCCTTTTAGCCAATCATTAACATCTGCTTTGGAGCCATTTTCCACACATGGAACGAGACATTCACTGCACTGTAGCACCTCTTTCCATTCTATGGATCCCATCACTCACACCCCACAGGTATTTATAGCCCCATCATCCTCATACAGCAACATCTGCAGGAGCCTGAAGTTACTACCACCTTAAACACTCAAATTCATACGTCCTTAATTCCCTATTCTACTTCCCAAGGCAGACTAAAGCCTCCTGCTGAAAGCCCGGAGGACTAGACCTGACTCCCATGCAATGCCGTTTCCGATATGCTCAGCCTTCCATAAAACATATCTATCAATATATATGAGCGTTGTGCTGCTTCAAGGCTCAAACTGATATGAATCAATACTAGGTTTCCATCAGGAAATGAAAAAGATGCTATAAATACACGGCATTATGCATTCATACAGTAGGCCCTTTACACCAGAACGTCGCTCTAGGAAAGCAGGAAACCAGACCATGTAATTATGTCGTAATTGTGAGTAATAAAAAAGGACACATTAACAAAGTTACCTGGCTCAGGTTGACTCAGGTACTGAGTAACCTTGCTACTGTTGTTCCGCTACACTGTTTAAATAACAACCCAGGATGATATCAGGATCATATCGGTATCGGCCGATGACTCACCTTAATCAGGCCGACGTTCTAAGATGTATTTATTGTACACTGGAAAAGTTAGCAATTGGGTAGCGTTGGTTACCCTGTCGATAACAACAGCCCAAAAGCTCCAACTACTACAGCAAAGGGGATGGAGGTAATCGGTCTGGACATTCAGCCATTCTCTGTTGTGAAGGAGGTTGGGTTTCGAGAGCTGCTTGAACATTTTGAGCCATGTTACCCCATGGCTGGCATCATGTAATGGGTAAGATATCTACCTCCCACGCTGTACACTGGGGTTTAACCCCTACCTGAGTCCTTCGGCAAGGCTCCTAACACTACCTTCACCTGCGTCACACCCTACCTGTGTAAGAAATGATCAAGTTGTAAGTCAAGCTGAATTAACTTACTGGGGTTTGAATATAGTGCACTAATCAAATCACGCTCACCAACAAATACGCTTGCTGTTAACTCCACGTTCGTGTTTGCAGCAAGGCTGCCTCGCGTATCCTGCGTCGGTTTGGTGTGTTAGTTGTATAAGTCCTTTAGTACAGAATGCAGGACATATGCAAGGTGCAGTACACACACAGTCGATCTGGAAACAAATCCGAGACCATCATGTCCGTGCATGGCGGAAAATGCTCGAGATACTGAGCGGTCCGCCCCCTAGTGGAAGCCTTCAGTCACACACGTAGGCACATAGTACGTGAACAGTTATGGTTATGATGCAGCTGGTTGTCTACGTGAATGAATGGTCAAGCTGTACGTCTCTAGTCTTACCGAGTTTAGGTAAGGTGAGGTACAGATGACACAATATAATACTTCACGTTTTTGGTGAATTTCTCCAGCAGGTGGTGCTATTAGCACGCATGTTGGGAGTAATTTAAGGGGAAGAAACCGCCGTGAACCTTCACCAGCAGGATGCAATGACTGCATGTGATTGCAATGATATTTTCAAGGACACAAAATAGTTCAAAGCTCAACAAAGACGATGTCAAGATACTGTTCTTCATTAGCTGCTTCTGATTATTATTATTCTGAGCTATACTGTATTTCTATGTTTCATGGCAGTTTTCAAGTTTTATGTTTAATGGTAATTGTGCGCTTGTGTTTACTGCTTGAGCAACCACCTGCAATACCACAATGATGGCCTAGCAAACATCTGGGAAACCAACTTACTGTCCATTCATGATATTTACCCTTTTAGTTTAATATGCGATTTCCATTAGAGAAATTAAGGCTCAATACATTTGGGACTGCCCCATGCAACGCAGGACGGGTGGGAGCAGTCATGGGCTGGAGGGTATGGAAACCAGCATTGTGATCAGGAGGTTGCTGGTTCGATTCCCTGAACCGACAGGACATGACTAAAGCGACCTTGAGCAAGGCACATAACCCCCCCAACTGCTCCCTGGGCACCAGGGGTAGGACTGCCAAATGCTCCGGACAAGTGTGCTCACTGCCCCCTAGAGAGTATGTGTAGATGGGTGTTTCGTGGTCGAACGTGGAGGTTGAATTCCATGTGTGTGTAAACGGGATGTGCAGTCCTGTCGAGTGGACTGGAACAGACGTTGACTGAATGCAGCAAAGTCATGCTCTAGAAACCAGCATGCAGTCGGGATTGAGAGGGACACGGCTGCTGTTGCATAATGCTCCGGTGCGGGACTTGGCTCAGGTCCTTAATGAGATTAAGATGCACCGGCCATGCCAGGCTCTCCGGCGGTGCCCTTAGGACCCAAGCAGTCCTTAAGAGAGATGCATGGGGAACACTGAGGTCATATGCAAAAGGGAGAGAAAGAAAGCACGACAGCGCCTCATCACTAAACCACACTCCCCAGACAGTTACAGTGACTAACACAGTTATATAATTCCCCCCATACCCCATAAATTAACTTGAGCACGAGCATAACTGATAATATCTGGGATATTAGATACAACATGTCAGCGGAAACATCACTGTATCCGCCCTCTGGGCACATCCGTCCACGATATGAACTCTCTGACCGAGTACAGCTGTCTCTGGCGTTGGCACACGATGACAACAGCGATACCAGCACCTAGAACTTCTGGACTACAAACGTCCGAGTTCTAGGATGTGTGGAAGCACTCTGAAGTCTCAGCTTCGGGAATGACATGGTGAAGCTCTTCATGCTACTCTCAACGGAAAGTAGCCCAGAGCCTGCTCAATCTGTGAGGCGCAAGGCATATGTGCACTGGAAGAAGTCATTTAGCCCGTTGGTCTTTGTGTTTCGACTCGCGCGGAACTGCACCTCCATAATCAGCGCAAACACGATTCCGGAGTGCAGCAAGTGGCCCATTTCATGTGAAGCAAAGGGCCTTGTAATAGATGTTTTAACAGAAATCCCGCCCCCCCAAAAAACTTTGGCGTACAGCTCTGATGCAGAAATATTGTGCATGATATTTCAGACTTTCCAGCTGTTTGTTCACATTGTATTTGATGTGTAACAGTCTTAAAGCTATCGGAATAAGCATTACCAAGAATTAAACTAGACATAACATAGATACTTCAGCCCAGCGCTGCCGAAACATCACTAAACATCAAACCAAATTAATCAAACGAAATTAGCTATGTTAATTAATACAGAAATGTTCCACTAACGCCTACACATAATTTACTATCCAATTTACTATTTGTGTTGTTAATAGTTTCGCAGCAGAACTTCTAGTTTTGATACAGGCCTTGTCCACACGTACACAGGTATTTTATAAAACGTAGCTTGTTCTGTGTTTTGGACTTTCGTCCACACGCAAACAGGAAGGAGCTTCCCAGGATAAAGACATTCATTAGCCTCGTAGCCCTAATATAAAAATAAAGCAACTCACTCAAGATTCTAATTCAATCAATCTGGACTGATTTGCTACATTTGAGGGTAATGTTGTGTAAATTTTGTGTAAAGAACTCTTCAGTTCAGTGGTTGAGATGTAAAACAAGTGGGTTAGGTGTGAAATTGGTGTGAAACAAACCGGTTAATGTACAGTGTTTACCCAGAGGCTATCAGGTTCCTGAACAAGCTGTGAGTTTCACCAATACCACTGCACTCTGACACTTCATTATTACTATTAATATATCATATCACTGCTATGGACAATATCATACACATCTATATTTCCTCTCTCACTGGTTATCCTTGTCTATTGTATTTCTACATATCAGACAATTTCTACATAGGAGCCGCCTGTCTTTATTTGTATATATTTACTATATATTTACTATATCCCTTTATTTAGTTGTTTTTTATTTAGTTAGTATATATATCAATGCTGTGGAGTATTAACCTGAGCCTCACCACAAGCATTTCAATGCAATGCATAAACGTCCTGACATGGTGTGCAAATGACAAATAAACTGAAAATAAAACTTGAAATTATAGAGACCTGATTTACAGTGGTGGTGGGGGGGGTGGGAACCGGGGTCAACATGTCTACAGCACAGTATAGCCACTTTATAACCTACATGTGTCTTCGGAGTGTTGATATGGAATGTCGGTGATGGTAAATTAGTTTCAAACCTGAGTTTAAAACAAGTCCTCTTTGGGGGACTATTTTGCCTTACAGCACCTTGCATGTATCCCTCCATCATAACTGATTATTGGCATCAGGCACTGTACTCATAACCACTAGCAAGCTCCCTAGCATGGCACATCAAACCACTCCGAATGACTTTGTGTACATCTCACCCCTTCAACCACACCTACATTTTGGTGGACAATTGGTGGAAAGTCTCTTTAAGCCGTTGAGGTCAAGTAGAGTTCATGTTTTATTGCATTGCCTATGACATAATCCAGCAGGCCTACGAGATACCGGACTTTTGGTCCCTCAGAACAGGTTAATAATGAATTCATACCAGGATATTTGTGTGGGATATCCAAGGCTTTTGTGCAACGATAGGCTAGTGAAAGGTTCCTCCAACGTGTGCGTGAGATCCCTTATTGGACGTCCAGCTCAGCGCTTGCTATGTAAATAAACAGACGATTCAGCCGAGGCGAGTGGGATCCAGCTGAGACGAGATAGAGTACAGAGGCCCTCCACCTCTCCAGGAATTCACAGCTACAGCTGAAGAGAGTGAGAGAGACTCATTCACACCTTTCTCCCTTGCGAAGCGGTTTTCATATCAACTCGGCACCTCCAGGAAGACTCTACCGAGAGCTCCGGTCCTCAACTCTGACCCCGTTTCTCTCAGACGGCTGCGAGCGGCTCTCGTCTGGTTCAGGCCGAGTGCTCCTCCTTGCTGTTGGAAACGGTACTGCAGACCTGCTGTTCGTGGGAAAAGAGCTTGGGACGGTGTTTACAAGTGTTGAGAGGCCAAGAGTGAGGCTGTCGGATGAACCCGCACACAAAAGAACACCTAATTTAGAGAAACACAACCCACCGGAATGCCAAGGTATGCGCCAGTACAAACAGCTCCAGCATGACGGGGATTAGCGAAGATGCCTGCAGCGTGCTTCTTTCATATTACCTCCAGATGTGGGAGACCTTCATATAACCCCCTCGCCATACGGACTCAAACGCAACCCTTACTGATCAAACCTCCTGATGATGTCACGAAACAAAAACGTTTCAGCCAGGGAAGCGAATGATTTATGCCTTGCCAACTGGAAGGTCAGTGGTCAAGCCTCATGCCGGGCTCCGCTGCCTTGCCCTGTCCACATTGCGTCACTGCTGCTGAAGTTCAGTTCCTTCACAGCACCTCCACTACTGCGGTTGTCCATTCGGTATATCACTGCTGCCCAAATGACTTTACTTTTAATGGAAGTCAGTGGAACCAGTCTTCTTTCCGAGTCATTTCGGGCCAATTTCGGTCAGTCCACTCATCATGACATTTACACACGCACCTGGCATAACATAGCAATGGGTTACTACCTGGGGCACACTGAAGAACACTGGAGAGCTGGGGAACACTGAAGGAGCACTGAGGAATACTGAGGAGCTTGCAACCACCTGGGATACTATAGCAATGTACTAACAACCCCTCAGAAACCACCTGGGATAACATAACAATGGACTAGCAACCCCTCAGAAACCACCTGGGATACCATAGCAATGGACTAGCAACCCCTCAGAAACCACCTGGGATACCATAGCAATGGACTAGCAACCCCTCAGAAACCACCTGGGATACCATAGCAATGGGCTAGCAACCCCTCAAAAACCACCTGGGATACCATAGCAATGGACTAGCAACCCCTCAGAAACCACCTGGGATACCATAGCAATGAACTAGCAACCCCTCAGAAACCAGCTGGGATACCATAGCAATGGACTAGCAACACCTTAGCAACCACCTGGGATACCATAGCAATGGACTAGCAACCCCTCAGAAACCACCTGGGATACCATAGCAATGGACTAGCAACCCCTCAGAAACCAGCTGGGATACCATAGCAATGGACTAGCAACACCTTAGGAACCACCAAGCAACACCATAACAACCTCATAGCAACACCACGGCAACTACCTGGAATTATGAACCCAATTAAGTTTGTTCAGGGTTACATTCAACACATTCAATCAATCGGATGAGGCCTGAGGAACACATGGATACTAAGGAGCACTGAGGAGCAAAAAGGAGCAGTGAGGAATACTGAGGAACACCGAGGAACACTAAGCACATGCGCCATCCGTCGCTCTCCTGCCGGACCACTGAGAGACTTTTCTCTCATTTCTGACAAATTTCCACAACTTGGCACACGTTCTCACACACTGCCAAGTCAGGCCTGCTGCTGCCAGCCCCCCTGCTGTCTTTTATCCCCCCCCTCTCCCTCGTTTCATTAGTGTCCTAAAGACCATCTGAGACAGCGAGAAAGGCTGCAAATGAGCGCAGGAAATGAAGCACCTCGCTCAGAGCCTTTGAAGCCAACGCAGTGCCGGACTCTGCCTAATCAAACACACCTGAAGCGGCGAGCTTGCTCACTTGTGTGCGTGTGTAATTCCAGAAAGCTGCAATAACAAGAACACATAATGCAGTAATGAAGCGGTCAGCGGGATATTGATTTTTCCCCCTCGCAATCTCCCACGTTAAACAATCTGGAGTAACTGTTTAATCATCTAGTGCAGACATAACAACTGACACACAGAAGGGAAGACCTTGAACCGCAAAAAGTGTCCTCGGGTTCAAACATCTTCGCCATCTCGAACAAGCTTCACGAGGGCACGCTGAGGGAGGTCAAGCTCCTGCTTCAGGCCGTGTGTGAGCTGTGAGAAGATATCAGCTAGAGCTGGGGGTTTTATAGAGTTGGTCTCTCCCAGATTTAAGCTGTGTCTGAAACAACCCAGAAGGGTCCAGCTGAGGTATATTTGGCCGTATATTTGTGGCCATTATCCGCTGGGACGCAACTTTCATCCAGCTTGCACTCCTCAAAGGAAGCTTGAGGAGCACTTTCAGGTTGCAATCGGTACATGTTGCAATCTGTACATGTTCCTAACAGCCAGCAGGAACACGGAACCCAGCACCCAACCGGACTTCTCAAAATCCAGTCTGAATGAAATTTGAGCAAATCTGGATCTGTGGGTTAAACCACCTTCTGAATACGCACATGGAAGTCTCTACTGTGTGCCACTATTGGAACTAGGATGAGGGTCAGAGGACATTTCAGGGGTCAGCACGACCCATTCGACTGCTTACGTCTATGGAGACCGAATGGCTACCTACCTGATTTCATACACCTGTTAGCAATAAGCGTGGCTAAAACACCTGAACTCAATAATCAGGAGGGCTGTCCACATACTTTTGGCCATTGGTGTAACAGTTATATCACTTACAGTCCATTACTACCTGGGCCACACGATTTCATATCGCACTCCTATCACTACATATTGCAACCAATAAACATGGAATATTAGGAATTCTAGAAAACATAGCAGGAATAATTAGGAATAATATAAAAAAATAAAAATCAATGATTTGCAAATTCTGGAACTTCAGCTGGAAACTAATTCAGGAATTAGGGGCATGATTACAGCTGGGTTACATCACCTTCCCTTTTAACAGCTGGTTTGGGAACTGAGGACACTTTTTTTCGAGGACACAATCGTTGTCCTTGTGAAAGTGGAATTCTTTCCCGTTTTTGCCTGACGTAACACTTCAGCTGCTCATCAGTCCGGGATCTCCCTCGTCATATACTGGACATATACATTGTACTGCGATTCATAATTACACACACGTTCTCAGCGGGAGACAGGTCTCGTCTGCAGGCAGGTAGGTCAGTCTAGCACCTGCACTCTGTTGCTGGGACGCCATGCTGTAGCAACGTGTGCAGAATGTGGTTTGGCATTTGTCCTCTTTGGCACTGTCCCTGATGAAGACGCTGTCTAGATGGGAATATATGTTGCTCCAAAATTTGCATGGACCCCTCAACATTAATGGTGGCTTCATAGATGTGCAAGACAACACCAACACCACCACAACACCACCCCAACACCAACACCACTCCGGACCATGACATACTATACAACCTTCCGATGGCAACAATCGGGATGGTCCCCTTCCTCATTGACATTAAATAGTTAATCCCAAAATACAGGTACAGGTATTGCACCCAGAAGGAGGACTGGGAGTTGAAACACCGGACTGTCCAGCCTAAAACCGGACGTGTGGCCACCCTAATCACAGGTGAATCAGTTTTTGTCCGGGGAGTGTTGGAATATTCCTGAAAGCTGCGTAACTAGGATTTAAGAATGGTTGCCGATTGAGGACCATGAATGCTTCTTTAACACCCAATAGCATCACCTGTTGCTCAACCACCTGTTTACCTGTGGACAGTTCCAAGCCAGATCATTCCACAAACTTCCCGGGCTTACATGGACCCCTGCTCCCACTTGTTTGCAATGTTGCAGGGACTGAATTTGGAATCAGTGCATGTTTCGCAAAGATCAATGAAGTTGATAATTAAATACAATAAACGAACGTTGCTGAACACGTGCCAACGTTCGGCAGGCATGGATGGAGAAATGGATGGATGGATGAGGAGGTGAAGGAGGGCAGCTACCATTAGCTTAGTGCCGCAGAGAAGCTAATTATTAGGTTGTTGGTTGGAGGGGGTCCGCGGAGGGAGGCAACCAGAAACCAAAGAGCAAAGACTGATGTGTATATGCGGCGAGGGGGGGTTTCGGGGAGGAAGGGGTGGGGTGATGAATGAGAACGGCCTTCTTTAATACGTGTCTGTTGTGGGAACTGCAATGTGCCAAAGGCCCCGGGGGGCTCGCCGGTGTGTGCGTGATTAATGGTGAATTTACCCTTCGCCTTTATGAGTGCTTATAAATAATAATAAGACTGTCACGCGGCGCGGCGCGCTAGGCTAAGCCACCTGCTTTTTACTGGAACCTCTAGTAAATCATCCGCCGGTGCGCGTGTGTGTGTGCGTAGGTGTGCGTGAGCGCGCGCGCGTGTGTGTGCCGTTCATTTGGATTTGCACTGCAGGAGGTTCATAACGAATCAGTGGAACACACATTTGCTAATTGAAACCGCCTCGGAACGTCAAAACTCCCGTCTGGGAAGCTAATGAGGAGAGCAACAGGAACGAGGGAGGCTTTAAAGTGATAGCTCGGCAAAAAAATGAAAGAAATAAACACATATGCACAGTTTTCTCCTCCACCCGAGACCACCCTTCATTTATTCAATTTCCTGTCAAAGCAGGACAAGTGAGGAGATTACTCCGAGATAATCCACTCGGAAAGAAGTGGAAACACAGGATTCCAAAAGAGATATTTAAAGATACAGAGAAAATGGCATTCCTAACAACCACCTGGAACACCGGCTGGCAGACCACCTAAACTGCCACTGCCATGTAAGGAGTACTTGAAGCTTCCATATTTGAGGGACAGGAGAAGATCAAGGTCCACTCTGGAATCTGATCCCTCTGAAACTGAATTAAGTTCATTCAAGCCTCGAGATGCTGAACATCTCACTGGAGGCAGACGTGACGGTGGGCCATAAACCTCCGTTAGCCCCGTAGCTCCAGTGTAAACATAAAGACACCAGCAGATCAAGAACACACGCAACAAGTGGAAAACCGTGCATGTCACAGTCTTTAAACTATCGCTTAAAGGAATGACGCTCCGAGAAGAGAGAGAGAGAGAGAGAGAGAGGGGGGGGGAGAGAGAGAGAGAGGCAGAGAGGCAGTGGAAGACAAACCTAACAAGAGAGTGCGTGACAAATGGGGAAGAAGGGAGAGGAGGGGAAGTAGGCAAAGAATCAGAGAGAGAAGAAAGAGGAAAACACGTCTTCACGTTCGGAAGCC
>CM067495.1:22237259-22294063 GCA_034552555.1 Semaprochilodus insignis | reverse complement strand
CACAGGACGCTGCCCACAGGACGCTGCCCACAGGACACTGCCCTCAGGACGCTGCCCACCCAGGACGCTTCCCACAGGACCCAGCCCACAGGACCCAGCCCACCCAGGACACTGCCCACTGAGGACACTGCCCACCCAGGACACTGTAGTGCTGGATAGTTTGGGTTGGTGGACGATTCTCAGTCCAGCAGTGACACTAGGTGTCCAGCAGCACTGCTGTGTCTGATCCACTCACACCAGCACAACACACACTAACACACCACCACCACCTCAGTGTCACTGCAGTGCTGAGAATGATCCACCACCCACATAATACCTGCTCTGTGGTGGTCCTGTGGGGGTCCTGACCACTGAAGAACAGGGTAATACAGTATACAGAGAAACAGATGGACTACAGTCTGGAACTGTGGAACTACAGAGTGTCCTATGCGGTCAGTGGAGCTGACAGAATGGACAGTGAGTGTGGAGGTGGTCATACTGTTACGCCTGATTGGTGTGTATGCGCTGCCTGGTAATACTGGGTGGTACACTACAATCAACCAGCACAGCATTTAAACACCCCCTATAGCAGAGAGCCAAGCAGCCCAACAAGCAGTCCGAGGCATGACTTCCCCACCTTCCCTCCCTCAAACAGAGCCGAACTTATATAAACCACAAAAACAGACGCAGCAGGTGAAAAATGGCAGGAGGACAAAACGAGTGCAGCACAAAGAGCCTGAAGAAAGGCTTTGAGGTGCGGGTTTATGAAGAGAGAGAGGAGAACACACGGGTCTCTCGCTCATCTCTCCGCCTGCGTTGTGGATGAGATAAGAGATCGATCGGGGCACTTCGGTGCAGATAAAACTCCAGCAGTAAATAAACTGTAGAGGAGGAGAGTTCCCTCGCTCTACACACATCCACCTCACCTACAGGGAGCTGAGTGAAGATCCGCAACAGCAGGGTCTCCTCCTCCTCATTGGGTCTACACACTGAGCTGGACATGCAGTAGAACCTGCATTAATCCGATATATGAGATCTGACTTTATTAATAAACAGCAAACCCAAATATCCTACTGTGCTGCAATACGTACGACTGTTATAACACAATAGCCATAAAACTACAATAATATAAAATAATAAATATAATATAATATAATATAATAAAAGAACAATAAAACAGTTTAATACAATAATAAATAGCATTATCCTAAATTGTTACATAATTAATTTGCATTATTATTTAAAATATATTCCAAAAGCTTTTTCATTTTTTTATTCTTCAAGTCATAAATAAACTTTTTAATACTCGCCTTCGGAATACCGAGCACTGGGATAGGCTCCAGCACCCAGCGTGACCCAGAAGGATAAGCGGCTTAGAAGATGAATGAGTGAATGAATGAATGAATAATCATTATTCCAAATAATATTAAAAAGTTTCTATTATTTTAAAAGTCATACTGGTATTTTTTACAACAATATTTATTATTATCATTATTAATTATTATTGTTGTTAATATTAGTAATAGAAGCAGTAGTTTTAATACTTCAGGAAATTCCATTTTTACACCCGTCAATTATTAGTATTTTATGTTTATTTTCTTTTTTTAACTATAGCAGAAACATATGACTAAATTATTACTCCAATATCACCGATCTGTTTAACTATTTTTATTCCAATGCTAATTATTGTCATGGTTATTAATATTAATATTAGTAATGGGTGATGATCAATAAAGAAAGGCACTGCATTAGTACCATCAGCAGTCCTCTAGACCTTAACCTTTCATAACTACCAATAATCATAATAATAATAATAATAAGCTCTCATAGAGTGGAAGGCGGGAAAACCACCCTGGACCGGCCGCCCGTCCATCACAGGGCAGAAACACAGACACGCACACTCGCACCTAGGGGGCAACTTAGCGTCTCCCGTCCACCCGACTGCATGTGTTTGGACTGTGGGAGGAAACGGGAGTAGCTGGAACACCCTAGGATTCAGGCCCCTAGAATGGGTTTGGCGAGCTCATGAATAATCTGATGAGCTCTGCTCTGATTGGCTGGTTTACAGCGAGACAGCAACATGTGGAAATAGACTAAATAAAATAAGCCTCTGTGTAAATAAGCTCCGCCCTCATACGATTCATTTAGCTGTGCTAGTTACTTGGCGCTAATGCTAGTAGCTAACGTTAGCTATACTAGCTACTGGCTTTCCATCTGTGTTGATGTCCAGATGGAAAGCCAGTAGCTAGTATAGCTAACATTAGCTACTAGCATTAGCTCCAAGTAACTAGCACAGCTAAATGTTGTTCCTCACTATGGAACTCTCAGTTTAAGCTAATCTGCATCAACCGGCAAACACGGATACAATCACACAGCATGGCTGCTACTTACAGGCTGCTGTCGGGGTGGTGATGCTAATAAAGGTGGAGCTGCTCCTCTCTTCAGTCTCTTCAGGGTCGAAGGCTGAGCGGAGCTGCTCCATATTTTCCAAGAATTTGGGAAACTGTACAAATGGAGGATTAAGGCTGGCCCGGAATTTTGTTAACGATATGGGAGCTGAAGCCGAAATCCGCCAGCTTAAATGGTGCCACGTTTTAAGGTGGAGCGGATCATTCGATTACGAGGCTGGTGAATAGGAAGCAACTTCAGCCTTTTTTAAAGACGTCTGAGGTTCTTTTCTCTGGCGCCTTTACGTATTCGACGACCAGTCGCTAATGAATGTGCGACAACGTTCCGAGGAACGTTCTAAGGGTTCTCTTTGTAGAGCAGTATCCCTGGCAACACCCTGTAGGCGCCTCTCCACCAGGAACGGACTTCAGAAAATAGATGTTTCAGGCCAGAGGCTTCCCAAAGTCTACTCCGAAACAATGCCTCGGGCATCAGGGAGCCTGTTCAAAGGCATTTCCTGTGGGAACGTTCTTTGAGGGCGCTTTAAAGGGCATTAAGCTCGGCAGCGGTCTGGTTCCTCAGCAAGTGAGTCTAGAACGGTATGTTTTTCCAACTTAGTTCGCTAGACCCTTAGACCCGTGTTGGGAATGGCCTGGTTTAATCAATTAATCAACTATGGCTGCCCAAGTTCAAGATCTTCAGTGGAACCACTCTGGGTTGTAGGTACCCAAGCAAGGTTAGCATATCAATGTAGGCTAATTGGGAATTAGCATGAAAGTGTGTCTTCGGAAGTGATTTTGGGAAAATAGTCTCATCAGGTGTGCAAGTAATAGCAGAAATCCAACGGAAAACTGGAGTCCAAACAGGAGTCCAACTAAGTCAACGGGAATCAAAGTTACCCAAGAAACGAATGCTCCTGATGCAGGAAGCTCTTGGTGATTTCATCCAGGATCGGAATACTCTTAGGCATACCAATCTAATCTAACCTGTTGTCATCGCTAGCAGGAATCATCCCTCTCTTCATCTCAAAAACGCAATCCAATGAGCTCTTGTCTACAGCTGGTTGAGTAGCATTAGCCGTGCCAGCCAATCAGCAAGCCCGCAATTCCCACCAGTTACTGCAATCAGCCTCCATTCATACCCGCCTCATCGCTCGCTCAACCGAGGATGAAGACGTTTAAAAAAAAACCAAAAAAAAACAGTAGAATTGAAAGGAGCCGAGGCTGCTAGGGACGCTAAATTGCTTCTACTGACGCGCGTAGGTGCCGGGCTAATGTGCTTATCAGTATGCATGGGCTAACAAAAAAAAAAAAAACAAACTGAAATCTGAATTTCTGATGGAATCAGACGGAGTTCATCCAACACAAGACCGACACGAGAGCCTGCATATTCATTAGCGGCCTTTGATGAGGGTCTCAAACGATCTCAATTGCGCATTAGCCTTTTCAAGCACAAGCCCAACATTTCCATCAAACTTTAATGAGCTTTCAAATTAGCGGTAATTAGCATTACAAATGCATTATATGTGCCGCATAAAACACTACCAGGATCGCAGGGACTTGCCAAGTCCCGCAAAGAAGGGGCGCAAAAAAAAAAAAAATCCATTACGACTATTTAGCTAAGGTATGAAATGAATCCACTGGCAATATGTGGCACAATTTGCAGATGCTAAACAGATTAGCTCCTGTATTAGCTTAAAAGCTGGCTAATTAAAAGGCAAATTAGCCGGAGTGGACAGAAAGCTATTAGGTTTGCTTTTATTGGGTTTTCTGTGAAATGGAGTTCTTCATTTCACTGCTTTCCTTATTACGCAGGCTTTTGTCTCTAAATGTCACGTGTGATTAGAAAGCTTCTCCAAAATAACCAGGTCCAATGTGTTCCATGGAAACGGGAACATCTGGTATCAGTCTTCACGACGATCTATGAGGGAAGTACCGGAGGACAACTACACAGTTGTTGGAAACTGTTCGAGGAATTGCCGTAACCTAGCTTGTATATTCCGTTGCTAAGCTCTTAGCAATTTGGGACAAGTTCTGAAAACTGGACTCTGGTTATATGGTTATGCTGGTTATAACTGGACAAGCACCAAACGTAGCTGTCTTCTGTTAAGTGGACAAACGTCACATTAGCATCACTTTTAGGACGGTTATAACTGGACATGGAACCAAAGGGATCATTGCTATCTGCTATTAAGTGGTCAAACACCATATTAGCATCACTTTTAGGACGGCTAAAACTGGACACGGCACCAAAGGGATCACTGCTATCTGCTAATAAATAGACAAACGTCATATTAGCATCAGTTTTAGGAAGGCTAAAACTGGACGGAACCAAAGGACGACCTGTGGCGCTGGTATCTATTGTTAGTTAGGACAAACGTCATATTAGCATCACTTTTAGGACGGTTATAACTGGACGAAAGCAAAGGAAGACCTGTAGCACTGGTATCTGCTGGTAGCTAGCATAAGTGGCCAGATATTAGCATCCTTCATAAGCTGGTTACAACTGGACCAAAGTGTTGAAATACGACTCGGGTTATATGCTGTCCGTTAGCATAAGTGGTAAAACATACTAGCATTACTAGACTGGACAAAAGTAAATGCCAACTGAAACAAATGTGCTCTTAGCCAGCATGGGCATAAAAATATCATACTAGCATCGCTCTTACAGAGGTTATAACTGGACAAAAGCAAAGGAAAATCTGTACGTAGCACTGATATCTACTGGTAGCTAGCATTAGTGGCCAGATGTTGTATTAGCTTTTAGGCTGGACAAAAGTAAATGCTAATTGAAACAAATGTGCTATTAGCCAGCATGGGCATACAAATATCATACTGGCATCACTCATGGGGATGGTTATAACTGTGCAAAAGCGAAGGAAAGCCTGTATGTAGCATCTGCTAGCTGTTAGCTAGCATAAGTTGATACATGTTGTATTGGCATCCCTCGCAGGCTGGATATAACTGGACAAAAGCAAAGCGTTGATATCTGCCATGAGTTAGCATAAGTGGTAAACTAGCATTACTTTAAGACTAGACAAAAGTGAATGCTAATTGTAACATATGTGCTATTAGCTAGCAAAAGTAAACAAATATCATACTAGCATCGCAGGCTATAACTGGACAAACGCAAAGGAAGCCTGCAGGTAGCACTGATATCCGCTGTTTGCTAGCATAAGCGGCCAGATACTACATGTATTAGCATCCCTGGTTCCACTCTTGGGCTGGTTATGAATGGACAAAAGCACAGCGACACTGGTAGCACCGATATCTGCTCTTAGCTAGGATACATGGTGAGACGATGGTGAGACGATGGCTATGAGTGGACAATGCAAAGCGGTTTCTGTTTGTTAGCTAGCGTAAATGGTCAAATGAATTAGCATCAGTCTGGCTAAGACTGGTTAGGACCTAACAAAAGCCCTCGAATGACACTGTAATCATTTACAGAGCAAACAACTCTTCCTTGAAGAAACCTGAACCGGAAAAATGCTCCGGTCAAACGCCACCGAGAGATGCACGTGCCTAGATTTGCCGGATCAAGCGGTCAAGAACAAGAAGACGAATGGAGAACAGAGGAAGCTGGTGAGAAGAAGGGAGGACAGGAAGGGAGGACAGGGCAGGCGGGGAGGAGTGATGAAATGTTTAATTGACTAAGCGGAGCACTCCGGCGCTGCCCGCTCCGCTGCAACCTTTCGCCCCCTGCAGTCCGTCGGGGGCGGCGGCTACAGCACCTCAGCGCATGGACATCATTCATCACCCAGCGCTGAATATTTATGAGCTGGGCCCGGGGTCAAGCCGATCACCATCGCTTCCTGCCGCGGGTTAATGGGCCTCGCAGCGCAGGCCGGGGCCGTGGGCCGATCCCATCGCCATGGCAACTTCACCCTCATCCACCTTGAGAGAGTGTGGGGGGGGGGGGCGTTTTAATGACTCCCACACACACATATATACCTTATATTACGGTAGATTAGCATTTAGCGCTAACGCCGGCGTGTCCTTTCGGCAGAGGGTTTCCTATAGATGCTAAAGGTCACACTGGGAAACGGAGAAGCCGGCATTAAGGAAAGCTAATTCGCTCCATTAAGGCCGGCAGCGGCGAGGAAGGAGAACAGCCCGGCGTTCCCGACTGTCCGAGGTCAGGGTTCCGAGGAGAAAGCCTTCTTCGTTGTCTTTTCCGATTGATCGTTTTAACAGAGTCGCCATAACGAGCACCGAAAGCACACCTAAATTAATCAGGCCGAGCGGCGCTGCCCGCTGGCGTATGAATATTCCGACCGCGCCGCTTCATCCGGCTCCTGCTGACTAAGTAATTGTAATTCAGCGTTCTTTATGCAGCCAGAACCCCGAATATGCATATCGTTAGAATCCATTACCACATTTTAAGATTGCGTTATGCAAAAGGGGGGGGCTTGAATAAATAGCTCCCCACTTAGCATTTCACAAATGGTTGGTTCATGTGTTGTGGCCTGACGACACGGAGGAACTCGAGGAAAGCGCCGGTAACACAAAGGAGCACGCTCGGCTGCTTCCGAGGAAACCCAAACTCCTTTCTTTAGAACCAGCTTGAAAGTAATTGGCCGCTAGGCTAATCCCGACGAGTCAGGACCAGCCGAGCAGGTATGCACGGTACTTCCTGGGACCCCTGCGGAACTGGTTTATCCCATGTGACCTTTCATAACTCACAAAAGGTTGAGCATCACGATACTCAAACCAAGTGAGTAGATGCCGTGTTTCCCAGATGTTGGAATTTCCAGGTTTCCTGTATTATTCCGAGGTCACTGCAGTAACACTGTAGTGTAATTTGGTCGTTATGCATCACTGGGGGCAAATATGAATATGATTTACGTCAGTATAGACAAGCAGTGTGATCCTGACCCATAGCGATACCTGGATTGGGGTCTTGTGGGCCGAAATGCCGAGTAAACGACTCACGGTTACGGATACGGATCGCTTTCAAAACATGAATATTTGATCGTGTATCATATTTAGTGATTGTACTTTTATTGTGTTTACTTGTAAATAAGACTGACTGTATATTTGAGTCAGCTTGGGTGGGCCGTTGCCAAAAGTGGGCGTCCCGATAAGACAAATTATATACATAATCCGCATACCTGTAGCGGTAGTTCTGGTTCATCTGGAATACCAGCTGCAATTCCTCCTCCGGTAGGAATTTCGTCACGGCCATGACACTGGGATGCCACAAATAAGCAGAGATAACTAATAGAGCAAGGCACGCTAATGCTAGCCTGCTTAGCCAGCGGGCTAAGTAAAGGACTTTTGAGTCACGTTCAAGTGCAGATGTAAACCCGGAAGCCCACCGACCACGAACCCTGCAGGCTGTCTAGAGCAAAACAGTCCAGTTGGCTAGCCCTGAGGGTGGGCTAACACTGAGGGTGACGATCGCGCGTCCTCTTAAGAAGCTAAAGTCTTTATAAACAGGTTTATTAGGAACTGAAATGGTTCTGTATTCATATTTGAAGGGTGAGGTTCACTTGAGTATCGCAATATAGCATCAAATCTCAAAAACATAGAACTGATTATTAACTCATTCGTTGGGTAATATGGGAAGACTGGTGGCAGAGAATGGCTCATGTGTTGTGTTTAGAGCCCCGACCACTAGACGGCAGCGCTTCAACCATTAGACTCCTCCACTCCAAAGTAGACAAGTAGCGTAAGGGTGCACCGCTAAAGTTAGCATTAGCAACCCTATTTTTACTAAAATTAGATTTAAAAATAAAAACACAATTTATTATATAATATATCAAACGGCAACACCTTTATCATGGGATGTATTGTATCGCCAGGTTCTCGCCAATATATACATTCACTACATAATATATCCTGTACATACAGTGATATATATATATATATATATTTTGGTCATACTGGCCACTATAAACTGCCCAGTTAATAGAGAAAACTATGAAGATGTTGCCAAAGCCAACAACAGTAATATCTGTATATAAGGATTTAATGAATGTTTATAACTAACGGTGGCTAAAACAGCACAATATTTAGTCTTTCTAAATACTTGTAAAGGGGGTAAAGGGGGGAAAAGGTCAAATCAACTGATCTTGAACTTGTAAAAAAAAAAAAAAAAAAAAACACCTTTTTTTTTACTTTGCAAACGCAAACTGCAAAAGGAAATGTTTAAATAAATAATTAGAAAAATAAGAAAATAAATTATGAACACTAATGAAAACTAATGAATAAAATGTAAAATAATTAATCAAATTGAAAAATAATTAAAAAATAAAAATAATTAATAGCATTGACCGATAATTACTTACTATGTAGCTCTATAATGACTAACGCTAGTTCTATATAATAAGTTCTATATATTATGGTCTATACAGTAACTATAGTCTATATATGACTGGACCAATAGGACGGCTCAAAAATCACTTAACGTCCATTCAGAGTTGAAGAATGTTTTGTTTTACCTTCTCCTGAAAAGTTAGCATTTCAGAGATACGAGGGTTTGAGGTTATGCTAGTTCTTAGCCATATACATAGTTGGTCAGTGTTCAAGAGCTACAGATGTTTATTTGGGGGAATAATAATATTTATTTTTTAATAAATTAACCAAAATTTCAAATAAACTAAGACTAATGTAATTTAGGCCTTTAGTACTGGTTTGAGTCTCGAACACTGCCATTTACTGCCAGTTAACCGTGGCTCTGTTGTCAGCACGTGGGCGCTGTGTAGCTTTTGATTGGTCCACTTCATCTACAGGCAGTTCACCAGCTCCAGATCACCTTTCCTCACTCGAACCCTTTAAGGCACCACTATTGATCATGTAGGCTACAACCCGAAGGCTCCTTCACTGCACGGGTCCAGTAACGTAAACACACAGCAGCCAACACAGCAAACCCAAACAAGGCCTCCGAGCTGAGCCCGGGCCAAAACAGACCTCCTACCAGACGTGTAGGAAACAAAGGGCTCTCTCATTCACTTTCACTGATAACACGCTTCCAGCCCGACCCCTGACTTACACACGCACACTCTCGCGCCCTCTCACGCCCACACAACACGTCCCCCCCAAAGCTGGGACCACCGAAACCGCCCGGTTTCGTTTCGCGCCACGTCCTTACCTTATCCTTGTCCTCCACCAGGTCTGTAAGCATGTCGTCCGGGTCCAGGATCCCCCCGTCCACATACTCCACGTGGTGCGTCCGCACCAGGAACTCCCCATCCTGTCGGGAACAATGCCTCCATTAGCCAAGTTCCTCTTTCTCCCCGAGACGGGAGACTAAGCAGAGCTGACAAGACATTACAGGGCACTTCATACGTTCTCATGGACATTTCACACCACAGACCACAGTGAGGGTCACCGGGCGACGCATTACTCATCCAGCCGGGACCACCTGACTTATTATTTAGTCATCAGTCTCAAAATGATGGGCAAACAAACAAACACTCAATTTTCCAAACGTCTCCTTGTTGACAAGACCCGGCCGAGGCTTGAAGATGGCTGATAAGCACAACCTGTTAGCTACGTTAGCCTTGTAGCTCCAAGCTGAAGCATTTTAGGTCCTAACAGTGGTTTGTCATTAATGGACGACCTCACCTGGTATCACGAGAAGCAGCATTTTGAACAAGAAATGAAAATTAAACAATGTTACTGTGGAAATTTTAATAAAGTAGCTTTACGAATCCATAATATAGGCATAAACCTACGTCAATCACTAGCCCTGCGATACAAAGCCCGGAATGTTCCGGTGGAACAAGCTGGTGGACCCACCTGCGCAAGCTAGAGTGGTCAGTTTTTACTGGTTTAGCTCTCTCTGTGTTGTGTGAGGGCGTGCCAAGCTTGCCGGTAGGCAGGCACTAAGGACTGTGTTACGAGATGACATCACCATGTAACGGAGAAAAGAGCCGGAATTCCGACGAGACGTTTCAGGCAGCTGGGAAAAGTGGTTTCTGTGGGAGAGTGTTCGGGGCTTTATGACTTTGCGAGCCATTTACATGCCCAAAATGCGACATAACACGCTAAAGGAAAGGGAATAACCGGAAAAGCATAAGGTGGGGCCCTTTAATGTTCTATGTGTTATGCAAAAGTGAACAGCTCCAAAATTACTTGTCCTGTAAGAGGGCGGGGCTAAACATATTGGACCTATTAGAATAAAATATTGGAATTAAAAAAGGGACATTAAAAAATAAAATGTGCTTTTACACAGGTCATATTTTATGTTTTGTAGCATGTTAAATCCAGCAAATCAAATCAAATCACTTTTACTGTCACATCACATTTTCACAGGTGTGAAGGTGAGTGAAAAACTTAGGTGTGTAGTCCCTTACAGTACTTAGATACAAAAAATATACATTAGACAATAAATATATACAATACTAAGCACAAAATCTCTCTTATCCTAATATACATTATAAATTATATATATTTATATAACAGTAATATAAAGTTATGAATAAAAACTATGATATATCCAGATGTACACATTTCCATATAGCACTATGGTAAGGCTGAGATGCAGGGTATGGTAGATGAGAGATGCAGGGTATATACAGGGCATAGAATATTGAGATATATACACATACATACACTACAGATATACAATATGGATGGAAGATAACAGTATGTCAGTCTATATGTGCAAGTATAAATATGCTAAATGTAAAGTGCAGAGTGATGATTGTCCATGGGGATCATCGTTTGGATGATTGGGTGAGATGTACTGAACCAGGTCCATTTACCGATGCATCAGCACTACTGGCTGTTCAGTAGCCTGATGACTCGGGGGAAGAAACTATACATGTGTTAACATGTGTAGAAGTGCAAAAACTGGAATCACACACGGAATTCCACCAAAACACATGATGCCAGCAAGGTCTGAAATAAAAGGATAATCCTTCAATCTGTCTATATTTATAGGCACATCGTGAACATACTGCTCATCACTACAGGCCGGTTAGAACGACCCAGACAACAGTGGGCCTGAATGTCCACTGGAAACTGCAGCTTTGATGAAGGGTGTGTTTTTCCTGTTGATCCCGTTTCTTTTACGGCTGGGCGAGCGCGTTCTGAAAGCCCAACACAGCGGCGGCGGCGGAGCAGAATGAAATCTTCACAGATCCATAAGAACCATTCCGGCTCATTGTTGCCAAGGACAAGGGCCGTCTCTTTATCGGAGCCACCAGGAATGGGAAGTTTTGCTTTTGCCACAATAACGCTGGGTGGAATACAGAGCTTCCACTCAGCAGGGCAGCTGAGGGCAGGCAAACTTCCATGCAAATAGCTGCATGCTATAAGTTGCCTGCAACTAATTTGCCATGCCACTTCACAGTTAGCCAAATCGGAGTTGCACGCAACACATTCAAATGCTCCGCTAGAGCTATTAGCCCTATTAGCAACTCATAAGCTCACCTGTGACACTCGGGTGTGATCCCTCCACCAGCACCAATGAACAGCTGTGACTGGATTTGGCATGGACTGGGATGTAGGCCACATGAATGTTCAGCCACTCCAAAGAACCAAAGAACTGGGCAGTTGGGCCGGATTTGGTGGATGCCTTCCCTGGCATTTCGCTGGTTGTTCCAGGAAGTCATAAGGGCTCCGATCTGGGGTTTTAGGCAGGTCAGTCCAGACTTGTGAATGCTCCTCCTCAATGTTCATCATGCCAATCAGTCACGTTTGCAGCCCATTCCTATTCCTGTATTCCTGCCTCTTGGAATACCGGGATAGGAATGTTATGTTCCTTGGTAAGATGATGGGTTCTTTGGTTGTCCAGCAGGTCAGTGTAGAACTGTGGTCCGAACTGACTGCCACCTCAACCAAAGGACCCATTTCCATGTGACTACAACACCCACAGGGAGCTTATATTGGATGTACTGTACTCACTATACAGTCACCTGCATGGTGATCTATCTATCTATCTATCTATCTATCTATCTATCTATCTTCCTGTTCCTTTATTAGCTGTGTGTTTGTTAAGCCTGAAATTGGACCCTTAAACAGCTTTTACAGTTACGGTCTACTTGATGTCTCACTCATCCTGTCCTACAAGCACAACAAGTTCATCGAGTAGCTCCTCTTCTGTAATAGTGTTCATCGTCTGGATCCCACAAGAATCTGAGCTCTGTTAGAGGAGAAAATGAATCTGTCTATCTACGGAAGTCACAATAACAGCCGGCTAAGCAAGAGTAATCCGGTTAAGCCGTTAAAACAGCTGTCTGTGTTCGCTGGCTAGTTAGCGCATATGATTAACGAAACCTTGGCTCCGAGAAAGCTCTCTTTGTTGTTGTTGAGCAGGAAACTGCCATAGTGAAGAACAACCAACCTAGAGTCAGTCAGGAGGGGGTCCACGTTTCAACCGACCAATATATACAGTACCAGTCAAAAGTTTAGACACACCCCTCTAAATGGATGTTGGTGATCTTAAAGACTCTACAGTCTTACACCTAACAGCTCCAACTGATGAAAGTCCATATCCTGATATACCACATATACTCTTGATGTACCACAGTATGATATTTCTCCATATCTCCACCTCTAATATATATTTAGTTCCTCTTTCAGTTTAGTGAATATTCATGATGGACAGACCAATAGAATTGCTCCAAAACTGCTTAGAAATAAACCTTGTTCTATCAGCCTCCACTGCAGGTTAAGAAAGCTGTAAAGCTCCATTCTGGAGTTTTTAAGGTGGACTGTATAATTCCATGAGTGCTATTTAATAGTTTGATGTCTTCAGTTTGATTCTACAGTAAAGCATTAAGATACACAAAAGGAGAACCTTCTATGAGGAGGCGTCTCTAAACTTTTGACTGGTCGTGTATAACAGCCTGTACTGAACTGAAAACAGTACACAAACATGATATTTGTGTCAACACTGTTTGTGCACACATATACTCATTCCAAATTTGACTCCTGCAACACATTCCAGCATGCTAACCCCTGAGTTACATAGAGCACTGTTTGGGGACTAAAATGGGAATAATTTGGCATGTCTTCCATTATACAGCTCTGGGAATAAATAAGAGCCCACTCCAGTTTCTTCTTAAATCAGCATCTCCACATGTACAGCTGGTTCTTAGTGAGGAACAGAAAGTTCGGTTCTAGCTTTACTGGCAGATACAGTGAGCGTCTGGTTCATAAGCACAAGGTCAAGCAGCAAACACACAGGACAACACAGCTACAGACCGGCAGAGGGCCAAAACCACTCTCTACTGACCGTGATGAGCGCCACCTCATTCCAATGTCCCTTAACCACCGTAAGATGACCTCAAGTGACCTACAGAGAGACTGGCGAGCGGTGGCTGGGGTGAAATGCACAGCGAGCATGGTTCTAAAAACAGGCTTCTGAGGCGTCATTAGTGATTTTCTAAATAAACAGATCTAAATACAATATCTGATCTGGAATTTGGAAGACGTGTTTCCAGTAGTGTATAGAATCAAACAGAACTGCTCATTTTGGTCCAACACAAACCCAGAAACTGTACAGCTAGAGGAACTGATCATTTTGAGGTGGTCTCTTACATTTTTCCAGAGCTGTACAAGTCTTTGGACTTTCATAATGCACTACAAGACCGGCAAGCCAGTCCACCACCTGCACTCACTCTCGGATCACCCTCTTAACTAGTATTTCCGGACGGGGTTTATTGACAGCGAAGCATTTCCGAGTTGATGTGGTAACAGCCATCATGGAAACATACTTTTTTAATGCAGGGGTCAAAGGTCACAAGGATTCAGGTTTGGTTTTTGGCGGTTGAAGTACCTAAAATCCTTGAAGTCTCTTCTGCAGAACGTCGTTCTTAAACAGTTGGACTAATTGCTGATGCATTTTGGCAAAGCGGCGAGGCTCAGCTCCTTCTTGCCCATAAAGGATTCCTTTGTTAGACCCAACTCCCTTTAAAACGTTCCTGAAGATTTGACAAAATTCCTAGTCTTAAATTGTCCCTGTCCCAACTTTTTGGACACAGGCCACATCAATGTTCAGACACTCTTGCATAAAAGAATTGGTCAGTTGGGCCAGATTTCGTTGATGNTTCTGGATGTAGGCCACATCAATGTTCAGACACTCTTGCATAAAAGAATTGGTCAGTTGGGCCAGATTTCGTTGATGCCTTCCCTGGCACAATTCCGAGGAGAATTCCCTGTAGACTGGGATTTTAGCCACTGCTGGTAGACCCGTATAACCGTATGCTTCCATACACCTGCAGATTCAGCTACTTCCTTCACACTATGGTCTTTGGCACGCCCAAATGCAGTCACTCCTTTTAGCCAATCATTAACATCTGCTTTGGAGCCATTTTCCACACATGGAACGAGACATTCACTGCACTGTAGCACCTCTTCCCAATCTATGGATCCCGTCACTCAGAGCCCGCAGGGATTTATAGCCCCATCATCCTCGTGCAGCGCCATCTGCAGGAGCCTGGAGTGACCACCACCTTAAACACTGAAGGGGACTCATTTTTTGTCCAGTGAGCTTTTCTTTGTACAGGTCAAGCTGGATTTACAAATCACTGTTTCGGAATTGCGACTCTACTTCTGTGAAGCCTGGCTTTGCAAACAAACATTGGAAGCACTTGGAAAGACATGAGTCAAATCTAAAAGGAAGAGGTTTTGTGGGAAAACGGGTTCCGCGGATGGAATACACAAGCGCTCTATCACTAACAGCCCATGCAGGCAGATACATGGGTGTGTTCCGGTACAGTGGCATCATTTGAATACCACAAAACACAAGACTGACCTGTAGAACCACTTCCCTGCTTCGCTCCCAGGAGAGCTAAAAAAACTCTACAAAACAAGCCCGATGGGACGTCACCGGCCCGGCGCCTGTGAGGTCACAGAATTCCCATTGGTCCAGCTGAGCTCTCTGCAGATGTGAGGACAGCCCTGTGTGGCTTACTGATGTCAACGGTATGCAGTCGCCGAGCAGGACCTTCAGCTATGTCCGGGGTTCAACAGAGCACTCGAGCGTAACGCCACACAGCCAAACCACGCCGAGCTTACACTCTGCTGTCAAGTAATACAGCCGGTTCTAAGCCAGGACAAATTAGAACGAATACAAGTCAGAGGCTAAGACTGTATGCTAAAACTGTACAGTTCCCCGGGTTCTAGGTATTAACCAGGTAAGGGTTAGGTTTTTAGGTAACATAATGATGAGCTTCAAGACAGTTAAAATTAATTCCACTGAAATGCCAAACAGGTTCTAGATATTAATTGAACAAGTGTAGGGAACAATCTCCAAAGTGCTGGGTGGGTAAAATGACGGTAAGTACTAAGACAGCCTAACAAAATTATACTAAAATGCAAACAGGTTCTAGATATTAACTGAGTAAGTGTGGGGAACAAACTCCAAATTGCAGTGTGGGTAAAATGATGGTAAGCATCAAGTCAGTTTAATGAAATTCCACTGAAATGCCAAATGGTTCTAGATATTAACTAAGTATGTGTGGGGGACAATCTTCAAAGTGCTGGGTGGGTAAAATGACAGTAAGTACTAAGACAGCTTAACAAAATTATACTAAAATGCAAACAGGTTCTAGATATTATCTTAGATATTGACTGAGTAAGTGTGGGGAACAATCTCCAAAGCGCTGTGTGGGTAAAATGACGCTAAGTACTAAAACAGCTTAACAAAATTATGCTAAAATGACTAACAGGTTCTAGATATTAATTTAGATATTGACTGAGTAAGTGTGGGGAACAATCTTCAAAGTGCTGGGTGGGTAAAATGATGGTAAGTGTTAAGACAGCTTAACAAAATTACACTAAAATGCAAACAGGTTCTAGATATTAACCGAGTAAGTGTGGGGAACAATCATCAAAGTGCTGGGTGGGTAAAATGATGGTAAGCATCTAGTCAGTTTAATGGAATTCCACTGAAATGCCAAAAGGTTCTAGATATTAACAGAGTAAATGTGGGGAACAATCATCAAAGTGCTGGGTAGGTAAAATGACAGTAAGTACTAAGACAGCTTAACAAAATTAGACTAAAATGGAAACGGGTTCTAGATATTAATTGAACAAGCGTAGGGTACAATCTCCAAAGTGCTGGGTGGGTAAAATGACGCTAAGTACTAAGACAGCTTAACAAAACTATACTAAAATGACTAACAGGTTCTAGATATTATTTTAGATATTGACTGAGTAAGTGTGGGGAACAATCTCCAAAGTGTCATGTGGGTAAAATGATGGTAAATACTAAGACATCTTAACCTGATTAACAGGTTCTAGATATTAACTGAGTAATAGAGGGGAATAACCTCCAAAGTGCTGTATAAGCTTGAATGCAGCACTAAAGAACCCGAACACCAGACACGTCTGTGTTTGACCAGGAGGAAAACATGCCCATTATCACAGCTAGCCTGATCAGTCTGGCCTTCAATGACCCGACCGTATAGGCTTCTGTCAACACCTCCGGCTCTAGAGGAAGCTGCAGGTCCACCCTGTCGCTCTGGGAAAGCCCCATCCTGTAGCTCTGGAAAAGCGCTACAGCTGCTCCGGTAGACGGACGGCGAGGGGAGGAGGTGGGCAGGGTTAGGGTTTTGTTTTCTTACTCGCTTGGCCACTGATGTCGATCTCCCAATATCTCACCATACCTGTGTGTAGATGAGGCAGAGTGGAGACGCCAAAGGAACCTGGAAGCCACGTGAAGACCATGAATAGGACGTTCCTGATAAAGACCATAACGGCTGGTCAAGCGGGATGGTTGGAAACGTGCTGTATCTCATAATCCAGCTTCCGTGGTCCAGGAATAAAGCAATAAGCCTTTATTAAACCTAATGAGTCGGCGTGCCGCAGCGGATAACACCGCTACCTGCCAGGGAGCTGCCACCCCGAGCAGGAGACGGGGGTTCGATTCCCGGGCTGCTACACCAATAAGAGTCTTTGGGCTAGACTCCTAACACTACACTGGCCTACCTGTAATAGGGTTAACGCTGTAAGACGTTCTGGATAAGGGCGCCAGCTAAATGCCGTAGATGTAGAATAAGCCACAAAGAGCCGCACGTTACAGTGGTTTCACCACGGTTAAGGGGTGTTGGGTACGATGTAAGGCGTATACTGTATTAAAAGACTACATTCATTTTAATAGCTGTCACAACAAACAATCCCTGATCCAACCAACGCAGCTTTGATTAACAGGCAGCATTTACCAAGTAACTTTATAGTCCTGGTTCTAAACTCTGGCCTCTGAAGGTTCTGCGGAGGGTTACCGCTCCAGTGGCATTTCCACACGGTTGTACACGGAATGCTTAACAATGGAATTCAGCTCGGTTGTTCCCCACACGGATAGCTAACCGTCCAGGTGTGACGACGTAGCCATTTGCTGATTGGTTCTACGTTGCCGTCGGTACGTGGCACCAAATCCTGCTACGCATTTCCCAGTTCCAGGTATTCCAGTTCTCTCACACAGACACTAAATACATGAAAGCAGTTCACGACTTCAAGAAACGTACACTCAAGAAAAGTCAAAGCTTCGAGCTAACCCCAGATTCTAAATGGTAAACGGTGCTGCTAACTAGGTGGTTAGCATTAGCTTAGCCGCCAGCTCTGTAGAACCATTCAAGATTTGGACACCAGCACCATGTCGGTGGAAAAGAGCTACCAGTGGTCTACCGCTGTGCAGCGCCCTCTGTTGACGTCGATGGTTTGTCCTTTGACGTTCCTTGGTTCCAATGCAAACTGGTGCAAACGTTGGCTGGCTCCCTGAATAGCACCAAGGTTCTAAGTAGGGATGCACCGGTCCGATATTAGGATCGGATGTCGGTTCCGATATTAATAAAATTGGCTGGATCGGTTGTCGGATAATCAGGCCGATCCATGGGGCCGATCCACACTCTAATTCGTCTGCGATGTGCTACACTGTCAATAGCATGTTAGTGGGGTGCCTGTAGATGTAACGGGGAACGGTCGCACCTCAGTGAGGCTTGAACCGTCGTCGCTGTGATCACAGACCGGTGACTTGGTAAGGTATACGGATTATTCAATCAAAAACGGTAACGGATCCATATCGGGTATCGATAGATATACAAAGTTTATGTATCGGTGCTGGTATCGGAACCGGAAGAGCTGGATCAGTGCATCCCTAGTTCTAGGTAGCCTGAATGGAACCGGTTCAAGAACCAGGGTTCTTTTGGTCGAAAGGGGCTATCTGCGGATCTGTACCCCTACCATCAATGTCCCTTAACCATCACAGTACCTTTGTCAACAGCTCTGAAAGTGACCCAGCCCGTCAAGATTTCAGAAATGGAACCGTTCTAGACGTCTATCAGTAGGTGTACAGTGTGTGGACGGTGCAGTACGGAGAACACAGTGGAAGAATCGCGGATGGTGGAGGACCGTAATACCAAATTACAAATCCAGGCCTCAGCACGTCACCTGAAGCGCCCTTGGGAGCCCTCGGGAGGCTCGACAGATGCTGAAGTCGGTAAGAGGAGTAAATGCTGGGTTCAGCCTTGAAGCAGCTCCTCGGCTCTGAACTGCGGCCAGGTAGGAGTGTCGTTCCTCTCATACGTGGACCGTGTGGACGAACGCCAAGACAGTGAGTGTGTGTGTAATAGCAACGACCTTCGGTACACAACATCACCGTAATCTTCACTCACATCAAACTGAAACTGGCAACCCTGATAAGGAACCCAGTGTCCAGGACCTCCAGCACGTGTGAATCCTTATCAACTCTGCTGACAGGCTTCAAAGTAGAACACAATAATAAAAACCAACTCATGATCTCGATTCACAACACCCCACAGATAAGACCGCGTGGACTATGACCTACACTCAGTGGCCACTTTATCAGAAACCCTTCTCCCGTAGCTCCACCTCCCTGCTGTACAGTCAGACTGAAGCTCATCTGGTGATGCAGAGCGTGTGTTATTCATTCCCTAGACCTTTCTGACCACAGAGCCGCTGACTGGAAGTACAAGGTAGGTGTTTCCAATAAAGTGGCCAGTTAGTGGAAATACAAGGGAGGTGTTTCCAATAAAGTGGCCATCAAGTGGAAGTACAAGGTAGGTGTTTCCAATAAAGTGGCCAGCAAATGGAAGAACAAGGTATGTGTTTCCAATAAAGTGGACAGTTAGTGGAAATACAAGGTGGGTGTTTCTAATAAAGTGGCCAATTATTGGAAATACAAGGTGGGTGTTTCTAATAAAGTGGCCAATTAGTGGAAGTACAAGGTAGGTGTTTCCAATAAAGTGGCCAGTGAGTGGAAGCACAAGGTAGGTGTTTCCAATAAAGTGGACAGTGTGTGGAAGCACGAAGTTACTGTTTCCAGTAAAGTGGCCAGTGTGTGGAAGTACGAAGTAACTGTTTCCAGTAAAGTGGCCAGTGTGTGGAAGTATAAGGTAAGTGTTTCTAATAAAGTGGCCAGTTAGTGACAGTACAAGGTAGGTGTTTCTAATAAAGTAGACAGTGAGTGAAAGTACATGGTGGGTGTTTCTAATAAAGTGGCCAGTTAGTGGAAATACAAGGTAGGTATTTCCAATAAAGTGGCCAGTGAGGGGAAGCACAATGTAGGTGTTTCTAATAAAGTGGCCAGTGACAAAGCACAAGGTACGTGTTTCCAATAAAGTGGCCAGTTAGTGGAAGTACAAGGTAGGTGTTTCCAATAAAGTGGCCAGTTAGTGATAGTACAAGGTAGGTTTATCCAATAAAGTGGCCAATTAGTGGAAATACAATGTGGGTGTTTCTAATAAAGTGGCCAGTTAGTGGAAATACAAGGTAGGTGTTTCCAATAAAGTGGCCAGTGAGTGGAAGCACAATGTAGGTGTTTCTAATAAAGTGGCCAGTGTGTGGAAGTACGAAGTAACTGTTTCCAGTAAAGTGGCCAGTGTGTGTAAGTACAAGGTAGGTGTTTCTAATAAAGTGGCCAGTTAGTGGAAGTACAAGGTAGGTGTTTCCAATAAAGTGGCCAGTTAGTGGAAGTACAAGGTAGGTGTTTCCAATAAAGTGGCCAGTGACTGAAAGCACAAGGTAGGTGTTTCTAATAAAGTGGCCAGTGACCGAAAGCTCAAGGTAGGTGTTTCTAATAAAGTGGCCAGTGACCGAAAGCCTAAGGTAGGCGTTTCTAATAAAGTGGCCAGTGACCGAAAGCTCAAGGTAGGTGTTTCTAATAAAGTGGCCAGTGAGTGAAAAAAAAAAAAACTAAAAAGTTCCGTTCTGAGCGTCAACAGTCCACAAAAGTAGAAACATCATCAAGTGGCCAATTAACAGTGCAGTCAGCGATCTGCAGAACAAAAACGGCAGTATTAGCTCCTCTCAGTCATCACCTCCTCGGGAGAGAACAGAAAGCGAGACAGAATGGAGGAGAGGTTGATTAGTGCAGGATTTCTTAGTGCACTCAGGGCGCCGCTGTTTCACGCCTTAATCCTCCAAACACTTCATTAAACACTAACAGAATTAGCATGACGTTAAACACCATCAGGGAGGCCGGCTGAAGAAGTGTTGAAAACCAGCGGCGGTAATTGGCAACACTTCATTATACTCTGTGATAAGACGCCTGTCGCTTCAAAAAGGTGGGAGACTCGTTACAACGCCTGCGGTCTCTACGATCTGATTAGGTTAAGGTGGGAGGTCTTTTTTTCACCCTCTTGCTTTCATTAACTTTGCTTTTGCGAGGTGGTGAAAGAATAATTGGGTATATGGATCCGAACTGCCATCTGAATTCATCTGACTGGAATCACGCGTTCCACATTATTACCTTTACTTGAAGCTAAGCTGGGGGCTATAAGCTTCCATTACTCATTAGCTGCTAGCCTCACAGCTCCGGTGCAAAACTGAAGTTAGAAACTTAATACACCAAAATACACTCATCGTCAAAAGAATAGCTCCACCCAGAAGGAGGTGTGGGATTGCAGCGTTATTGGGAAGGAAGATACAGGAGATAAATGGGCAAGATTTATTGAGCTACACATACAGAAGTAGTGTCTCTCAGTATGGTGTCGGGCCTCCATGTTTGCTAACCCAACATGCCAGACGTCT
This sequence comes from Semaprochilodus insignis, assembly GCA_034552555.1. Lineage (NCBI taxonomy): Eukaryota > Metazoa > Chordata > Actinopteri > Characiformes > Prochilodontidae > Semaprochilodus > Semaprochilodus insignis. The sequence goes on along the minus strand of CM067495.1, from coordinate 22,272,752 downwards.
CTAGAGGTTCCTAATGGTGTCCTGTGATAATCCATCCCATGCAGCTTGAATATTCCCACACAGTTCCTACAGGTTGTGCGGTAGGGGTGGAGGTGGAGTGACACCAGGCCTTCTGGATGTGTGACGTGTGACAACAAACTGACCACGGTGCCTCCACACACGGATTCGTTGGGCGTCTCCACCAAGACAAAAGCAGGACTCGTCACTGAAGATGACCCGCTGCCATTCTGAGTCACTCCATGACACCATTGTAGTCTTTGGTGACGTTGACGTGGTGTTAAGGACAGTTATTGTAACGGTCTGCGTGGATGTAGTCCGGCATGGTGCAGCCGTCTGCCAATGGTGCTGCACTAACAGGATGTCCACAATCGTGGCTGTTGGGTCAGCCAGGTAGAGTCATAAGGCCCTGCTTACGTCACATGCACGGCTGACCAGGAAACTTGAATCGTCTCACGATGTCAAACCGACCCACCAAGTTTCATTCCTGTGGGTTGATTCATTCTGGGTGCAGCTATTCTATTGATGGTGAGTGTTTGTCTTCATAGATTGACCACATTTAGGTAAATATACACTAAACCTTCAATACCTCACTTTGTATGTGCACGTGGCTGTTACCAGAAAAAGCTCGGACTGTAATCAGTCTGTCTGTCAAACCTGATTTAAATCATTCTGTCCATCATCCACACCGCTTATCCTTCCAGGCCGCAGGGGGTGCTGGAGCCTATCCTAGTGCTCATTAGGCAGAATGCAGGAAACACCCCAGAGAGGCCTCCAGTCCATCACAGGGCAGACACTCAGACACTCACACCTAAGGGGAAATTCAGCATCTCCAACTCGCCTGACCGCATATCTCCGGACTGTGGAAGGAAACTAACGCAGGCAGGAAGAGGGACACCTGACCGGGGAATCAAACCCAGACCCTTTTTGCTGTAAGGCAAGAGCGCTATCCACCTACCGTGCCTGATTTAATATAAACAAAAAATAATAAATAATCTTTTTGCTAAAACGTGGCAGCTAATGTTAAGCCAGCTAGCATTAGCTGGCTAGCTTTTGATTCAGATATATTTAATATGGCACAGCAAAAGGTCTAGCAACTACCTGGGAAACCACTGCAACAGTTACCGAGAGACACCATGGTAAGACCAATCCAGAAACTACCTGGGTTAGTACAGCAGACTAACTAAAACTGAGGTCATCATTTTAGTCAGCTAGTTCTTGTTTCAGAAGAGCACTTGTAGCCCTTTTTCGACCAACAGAACCTTGGTGCTATTTAAGGAACCAGCCTACAGTTGCACCAGTGTTTCCCATAACCAAGGAACGTCAAAGGCTATGGTATCAACGTCAACAGAGGGCGCTGCACAGCGTAGCACCAAGATGGCGGAGCGTATAGATGACCTGCGTGCGTTTGTGCTGTTCTTCCAGATGTTTGTTTATATCCCTTGGATGTTGTCACGGTTCATGCTAAAGAACCAACTATCCTTTGGTTCCAGCTGGGAAGGAATTTGGGGTTTGGAACCTATTTATTTGTGTGGAAATGCACCAAACGGTTTCAAATTAGGTGCGCAAACCACATTGGTGGAACAAGGCTATTTGAGATACCCTGGGGATCAGCATGGAGGCTAGTCATATGACCAGTCACTCTCGTTATACATTTGATATCCGCCTAAACAGTCATCTGGGTACAGCTAAGTATTGAGCCCTGCCTGCTAACATCAGCTGGCTAGCTGACCCCAGGTTTCTGTCAGATTGTCAAAGTGTAGCTGTAGTTTATTACAGCGGAGATGGTGTTCCAACAATCTCACCACAGATCACATCACCCTACGCTTCCCTGAGCTCTTCACCCGCATCATAAGAAGAACAAACACCTCTACGATAACGCTAGCTCCTGCTAGCGCCCCTAAAAGCTTTGGAGTCAGCAGAACGTTAGGCCTAAAACGGTGGCGCCCTTTTAGATTTAGAGAATTCCTTGTAGACTGGGATTGTAGCCACTGCTGGTAGACCCGTATGTCCGTACGCTTCCATAAACCTGCAGATTCAGCTACTTCCTTCACACTATGGTCTTTGACACGCCCAAATGCAGTCACTCCTTTTAGCCAATCATTAACATCCGCTTTGGAGCCATTTTCCACACATGGAACGAGACATTCCCTGCACTGTACCACCTCGTCCCAATCTATGGATCCCGTCACTCACACCCCGCAGGTATTTATAGCCCCGTCATCCTCGTGCAGCGCCATCTACAGGAGCCTGAAGTTACTACCACCTTAAACACACAAGGTGACTAATCTTTTGTCCGGTGGTCCGATGGTAACTGGTACCATATCTCAATAAGAAGCACTTCACGGTGCAGGTCCGCTGGTCCACAGTCTCTGTTGCAACATGTTAGCAACCCCCAGACAAAATCAAACCTTGTGGTACATTGTGTACTGTGACGACCCCATGTCGTCCACTCTTAGCCTGTTATTTCTTTCAAACTATCCATCCATTCGGAACACAAACTGGACCTATAGTGCTGTTTCAGGCAGGTGTTTTCCATCCGTGCGCGATTCCCTAAAGCACGGATCGTATTTCACCGCACTCAACTGGCTCAGTAAAACCGCATACCTCAAGCAGCTGGAACCGACGCCGCTGGAAGCCGGCCGCTCTACTGTTCCACAATAACGTCTGGATCTAGTTGTTCCCGGCAGAACTAGGCAAAAGGACGAAGGCAGTAAAATCCCGAAACCCTTATATTCCTGCCTTTATTTGATTTGCCAGGGAACAAAAAAAAAAAAGACTGACTCGTATTTGAAAACCCCGTCCTCCATCACTGTCTCTCTGGGCAATGCAGTCATCTAGCAGTCAAAGCTGCTGGTGTGCTGTCAACCCAACACAATAAATCAACCGTCACTCATTCTGGCTTATGTAAATTGAGCTACAGGCAATCGGAGTCGTACTGCAATGAAGGATCACTTAACGGCGGCACACTGCATCCGGAATAGCCTCTTTGTTTCCAGCGATTTCCAGGTCTTCTTCCCGGGGTTGAACAGTACATCACAGCGGCTTTATTATTCGACGTGTCATTTTTCATGGCGGACCTAAATAATTGATATAGAGCGCTGGTTTGCATTTCACCGTAAACTGGTTTGCACATTTGCAAACTAAATGCATATTCAAAAGTGCCTACATGTGCATTCGGCTCAGATTTACAGACACAGCAGCGAGCGACCGTCGCTCTTAAGGGACTTACGGGGCACAGAACAGATCATAAACAACGGATCGCAATCAAGCTGATTAATCACGTTCTCGCGTGGTTTTGCATTAGAAGCTTTCCAAGAAGTTACATGCAGACATGCAAACGAGAGGTTATCTAATAGGAACACATTTGCCTGTTTGCGGATACGGAGCGGTAAATCCAGGTATTAGCAACATGCTGCAATATATTAGCATCGCTTTTTTGTGAGTGTCATTATTACAAAGGAGACGTTTGGATAATCTGGTCGGGTTCTACAGGAAAGCAGCTTCTCAGTGGTAAGACACATGGGCCTGTGCCAAAAGCACAGACTGAACTAAGCTTTCATTAACGTGGCCTGGCCTGGACATATCGACACCTTAGCGTCCACCTGGGACACCACAGCAGCACCTGTGCAACCAGTTTTTGAGCTTTAAGATTAATGTCAGTATTATAAGCTTAATGTGCAACAATATCTTTGGGATCAAATAATTATGTGCATGAGGGGACATTCTGAGAAGATCATTCTGCAGGGACATTCTGAGAGGACGTGTACGGGAGGACATTCTGGGAAGACTTTCCGAAAGGACTTTCTGGGAGGACATGCTGACAGGGCATTCTGGGATGAAATGCTGGGAGACAATTCTGGAAGGTCATTTTGAGAGGACACTCTAGGAGGACGCTCTGGGAGGACACTCTCTGAGGACTTCTGAGAGAACACTCTGAGAGTACATGTTGGGAGGACATGCTGGGAGACAATTCTGGAAGGTCATTCTGAGAGGACACTCGGTGGGGGGTTCGCTCTGCGAGGACACTCTCTGAGGACTTCTGAGAGTACATGTTGGGAGGACATGCTGGGAGACAATTCTAAGAAGGTCATTTTAAGAGGACACTCTGGTGGGGCATGCAGGGAGGACTTCTGGGAGAACACTCCGGGAGGACTGGCCTGGAGGACATGCTGGGAGGGGTCATTTTGAGAGGACATCCAGGGAGGACACTCTGGGAGGCTATTTTGGCCTATCCTCATACGGCCACTTCTGTTGTTTTGTAGTGTTGGCAGTGGTCCAGGCAACCATGTGCCTGAGCCGGCCTATATAAACAACGTCTCTTCCCATGTCCAGCAGGTCAGCTCGTGGTCTGTCTCCGAATGCAAGAAATCAAGTCTATTCCCCAGACCCAAAGCAGTTCAGGAAGAGGGGTTAGTTCCTGAAACGGCACCAGATGATCCATTTGGTGACCAGCATTTTGCTGACATGTTTAATTTGATCTGAGTCATGAACAGAAGTCAGTTTTAATCCAGTGTGTAAACACTGTTAACGACAGTCCATACAGCCCGTCTCCAAACTAACGGTTTCTGTGATGCTACGGAAAACCACGCATTTACATCCACCCATCCCGCTTACAGCGGGTCAGCTCAGGAGTGTTCCCGCCTAGACCGAAATACAAGGCAGCCAATCAGAACAGAGATCATTTACATAAAGGCACAGCCTCTTGAATCCGGCCTGAAAGTTTGGTCCCAGCTCAAATACAGCCCGAGAATTTTGCGTCTGAGCCTGACCCAACCCCGCCCCCAAAACTTTTGTCAGATCCACATCATGAAGTTCTGAGTAGGCAATTAAGATAAGTTCAAGAAAAGACGGAAGCAGGAAGCAAGAACCCAAACCTGAACATGGAAATACGACCTCAGGCCAACAGATATTCGGGAAGCATCACCACCTAGTATAAATGGGTCAGACGTGATCCTGTAACAAGACACCCGGTTTTGTCCCCCCCCAACATTTGGCCGCAAGTTTTTCCATGGTTGACCCATTGACATGAAAATTTCCAGATCTGGCCCAGCAACACTAACGTCCAAACCCAACATGAGCAATCGGGCTCAGACAAACATTTCAAGCTCCAATTCTAAGGCCTAAACAGAGCCCGGAAAACGGTCTCATGAAATCCGGTTCTATTTGTTGGGTGTAAATCTAGGATATAAGTCCCGTACATGCGGTTGAAGCGCCCTCACAGCTTGACGACTGCCCGTGTGAAAAGCCCCCGCTTCGTCAAAGGCCGACAGAAGCGCTGAGCTTTGAGAGTGACGCTGCAGATAAAGGTGCACATATGAACGGGTGCCATCCGCCCACCCCAGCCTGGCACGGCCCGACCGCTCGCCGCCCAGGCACGGCCAATCTCCCCCGATAACGTCCATCAGTCAGGCGGACGAGACGCGCTCCGAAACAAAGCCTGCCATCTCCGCCTCGCAGGCCAGGCCAAGCCAATCAAACCCGGCCTGCCATCTGTGTTTGGAGATAGGAGGCGATTAATGGCACGGCTAAATTTATCATTCTCTCAGACGTTCGAGCTAATGTGGGCGACAGCGATACAGTCGTGCGTGATGCAGGCAAAACATGAAGGGCTGAGAGAGGTAACCAGGGTAAAGCGCGTGGGCGCTATCAGCCCAGAATAAACCCCGAGAGGATTTGTGCATGTGAGGAGGAGTACCTGAACGAAAGACCAAAACAAGCGCCGCAATTTTGAGGGGCACCATTCCATTCCAGGCCAATACGGTGCCACTGTACATACACTCGTTTATTCATTATAAGGAAGTAAAGGTGTTCAACAATAACACATCGTTCAGGTAGAGGTTCTTCCCCTGAGCTGCGGCGCCGCTCAATAACAGACTGTATTGATCTATGTAGCACCTACACTAATACTGCTACCGCTGGAACACAGCTACAGGCGTAAAACCACACCACAGTATCACTCGGTCAACTTCAATACTCTATGCATACGGACCATTTGACCAAATGAGTTCAAACTGAGTATTTGGGATACTCAGAGATCCGTCCATTGGGTAGGTGTTCGGGGTTCCGGATATTCGCTTTCTTCCCCTTTTGTGGTTCAGTATAGACGACCTGCGAAACACACTCCACTGTGCTCACTCACAACGTCAGAACAATCACAGAACCTGTTAACCTTCTCACGGTCGCCTCCTTGTTTACTCAGCACCACTGTGGGTTCGAAAGGGCTCTCTGCTGTCACTCCAATCCGCTTGTCCAAACACGTCCAGGCCCAAAACTCTGCTGATCGGCAGAAGGTTCGTCTGTTCAACATCTGTGTTCCCTGTTGCACACACTGTTCGAGTGTTTTCAGAGTGAGTTCAGTGATTAGCCAGCGACGTCCCAGAGGACCCCAACATTTAACCCCTTAAGAATCAAATAATGTTCCACAACACCAAAACGTTTAGTCACCAGTGAAGTCATCATGGAAAGATTGATTAGATCCTCCACCAGCAGAATCTTATTTTATTTAACGTGTTGAGAAATAACGGTTAAGGTCTGTTCAAACGTTTAGTTAGTGACTTGTCTGTTTTGTTTAAAATTACTACTAAGACAGAGGCGTCACACCTGGACTGGTCTTGAGAACGGTGTTCGAGTCCCCCTTACCCCAAGGCCGAGACAAGATACCGAGACCAAATGATGCTGATACTGAGACAAGATCGAGACCAAATGATGGTGACACCAAGACAAGACCGAGACAGAGATAAGACCGAGACTAAATGATGCTGATACCGAGACCAAATGATGGCGACGCCAAGACAAGACTGAGACAGAGATAAGATCGAGACCAAATGATGCCGATACTGAGACCAAATCATGCTGATACCGAGACAAGACCAAGACCAAATGACGGCGACACCGAGACAAGACCAAGACAGAGATAAGACCGAGACTAAATGATGCTGATACCGAGACCAAATGATGGCGACGCCAAGACAAGACTGAGACAGAGATAAGATCGAGACCAAATCATGCTGATACCGAGACAAGACCAAGACCAAATGACGGCGACACCGGGACAAGACCAAGACAGAGATAAGACCGGGAGCAAATGATGTCGATACCGAGAGAAGACTGAGACCAAATGATGTTGATACTGAGACCAAATGATGCTGATACCGAGACAAGACCAAGACCAAATGATGGCGACACCAAGACAAGACCAAGAAAGAAATAAGACCAAGACTAAATGATGCTGATACCGAGACAAGACCAAGACCAAATGACGGCGACACCAAGGCAAGACCGAGACAGAGATAAGACCGGGAGCATGTGATACCGATACCAAGAGAAGACCGAGACCAAATGATGCTGATACCAAGACCAAATGATGCTGATACCGAAACCAAATGATGCTGATACTGAGACAAGACCAAGACCAATGATGGCAACACCAAGACAAGACCGAGACAGAGATAAGACCGAGACTAAATGATGCTGATACCGAGACAAGACCAAGACAGAGATAAGACTGAGACTAAATGATGTCGATACAGAGACAAGACCGAGACCAAGTTCATGTGATAGACAGTTCATGTGATAGTTCAGTGAAAACGTCCACACAGTATTCCTCGCAGCTCGAACGCAGTATACTAGTCAGGTCCAGTTTGGTGTCTGAACATTGTTCCTTTAGTCGTTCTTCAGTTTTGCTTTGGAGCTGCGGGGCTAACACCGCTAACGAGCACCAGGTTAGCCTTTGTGCAAACTGCATTCTTGAATCACACACTTTTCTCAAAATGCACCGATTTATGCAACTAAGTCGTCTCAAACAGGCTTCCCTCTGCGGTCTCAGACCTACTGTTATTGTTAAAGACGCCCGGTCCAGTTTTAGAACTGGATCAGTTGTACAGCTGTCTTTACTTGTTGGGTTTGGCTTTAAACTGGATTTTCCCTCAAATTACGGTACAAATCCTGTAATGGCACTGAAGTTTCCACAGGCACGTTCACCTCAGCTCCACTGCCAAGCCCACTAACAATGAGGCAAGTCTCAACTCAGCTCGGCAGGCCGAACTTCGCAAACGGTCGTTTTCTCTCATATGCTGAAGAGATAAATCTCACTAGAGTCCTGCCACTTACAGAGCAGCAGCAGCAGCCAAGTACACGCCGTCAACACGAACGCTACCATATTGCCCAACGGCGTGCAGGTCTAGAAGTGCTGACTGCACACAAAATCATTCTCCCAGGCCTTCCAAAAAGCTCCTCTTGATCCTTCTGTAAAGCTACTGTTGTGGAGAGACAGGGTTCTGTAAGGTGGTGGATCATTCTCAGCACTGCAGTGACACTCACGTGGTGGTGGTGGTGGTGTGTTAGTGTGAGCGGATCAGACACAGCAGTGCTGCTGGATATCTCAGTGTCACTGCTGGACTGAGAATCGTCCACCAACCAAAACTACCCAGCAAACAGCGTCCTGAGGGCAGCGTCCCGAGGGCAGCGTCCTGTGACCACTGATGAAGGACTACAGGATGACCAACACTGCACTGTGCAGCAGCAGATGAGCTATCGTCTCTGACTGTACATCTACAAGGTGCACCAGCAAGGTAGGAGTGTCTAATAGAGTGGACAGTGAGTGGACACAGTGTTTAAACACTCCAGCAGCACTGCTGTGTCTGATCCACTCACACCAGCACCACACACACTAACACACCACCACCACGTCAGTGTCACTGCAGTGCTGAGAATGATCCACCACCCACATAATACCTGCTCTGTGGTGGTCCTGTGGGGGTCCTGACCATTGAAGAACAGGGTAATACAGTATACAGAGAAACAGATGGACTACAGTCTGGAACTGTAGAACTACAGAGTGTCCTATATGGTCAGCGGACAATGAGTGTAGATACAAGCAGGTGTACCTAATAAAGTGACTGCTGGATGTTTACACACATACACACACACAAACATACACACAACCACACACACACCCAGCACTTCAGGACATTACTTCAGTCTACATAGTCACAACTCAGGGCAGCCAATCAAAACAGCCCTCATCTATCTTAGGTCAGTCTTAAAGGAGCAGTGTGTAAGACGACACAAGCTGCCAAGTACATACTCCAAGCAATAGTGGGCAACAGAAAATGCTCAGTGCCTCCTCCTCCCTCTTCACTCCATACCAGTCTTGAAGAAATGCTGCAAGTTCAGCATCAAACTTCCTCCCTTTACTATGCAGCAGTTGCCTCCTGCAGTGAAAAGCAGCTGTAATATTAACTCCAGTTTTCCTCTATTTATATCACTTCTATTGTTTGCTGCCAAACATGGTTTGGTGCCAAAAGCAGGCAGCAGTGTTTACCGTTCTTTTCATGGGCTACCTGTCCTTTTTTTCTCCACATTCTGTATACAATTTTAGTTAATTCCAGAATATTTTAAAGTTTAAAAAATTACATATGGCACCTTTAAATGCACAATAACAAAATCAGCCTGATTCATTCTGTTTCAAGGAATAAATTAGTAAAGGCGAAATGCATATAACCACACAAATGTTAGGCTACTTCCTCAAGGAGAAATTAAATTAAACACAAATGCAGATTCCTTTATGGGCCCTTTAATTGCCTGGTTTCCGAAATTAAAGGGAAACTCCAGCAACTTCTCCAAATTTCTGTATAACTCAGTCACTGAGCTGTAAACACAGTCATACAGAGTGGTTTGACAGCAAATGACTCATTGTAGATGAGACTTTTTGGTGGTGGTGATAGGAACCAGACGTCCAGCTCCCTTTTTTAAAATTGTATTTATTTATTTATTTTATTTTAACTCATTCATGATGGAAGGATACACGGAGGGTGCTATAAGGCAAAATTAAAGGCAAAATAATAGCCCCCAATCATCCCAGACATGATGATCCCTGGTTCCCATCACCACCACTGTACAGAAATCTGAGTCTCTACAATCAACCGTTTTGAAATAAATGGACTTTTTAATGATGCGCAAATTCTGAGATCCCGGCGGACTTCCCCTTTAAGACAGACGCGCTCTAACGCGCTGCTGTTGACAGGTCTCGGGTCACGTGACTCGCACTGGCGCCCCACCCCAACGGCGCAGGTGCAGCTTTACAAAGTGAACGAAAAGACGAAAAACCGCAAAAAACTTCATAAACACCCGAAATAAGTTACTCCCCCGATAGAGATAGTGAGATCTAAGCAGAAGAGAAGATTTACAACTATATAAAAACAGAAAAAAGAAATAAAGAAGAGAAAAGTTCACCTGTTCCATAATCTTTCTGTATCTCTGAGTCGCCTGGTCGATCAGGTCGCGTACCATCCAGCCCTCTTTACAGGGCACGACCACCCGGGTCCTGCCGAAATTCACCGTCACCTTCATCCCCAGAGAGAGAGGGGGAGGGCGGGAGAGAGAAAGAGAGAGCGCGCTGAGAGAGAGGGGAAGAGAGAGAGCGCGCTGGGGGTTTAAGCGAGCAGCCTGCTGAGCTCCGGGCTCCGCTCGGAATGAACAGGTGTCATCCTCCTCGGTCAGATTCTCTCAGGTGAACCTCCTCCGCTCTTCTCCTCCTAATCCGGGGGCTTCCGTCCCTCCCCGAGCGGGAAACAGGCCTCTCTTTCCTCTCAGGGGGTCTTTATTCCCCCTCTGAAGGCCGGGGTTCAGTATTCGGGCTGTTTCTGTAAGTAAACACTGAAACTGTCCGCCGGTTTCAGCTCAACTCCCTCTGCCGTCTGCGGAGAAACCGGAAGTGTGGAGGGAGAGAGCGCAGCTAGCCTGAGGCTAACAACACTGCAGAGTTAGCAGCGCTAGCCGCGTTAGCTTGCTGTTTTCCTCCTTCCCGGCACTCTTCCGTCACGGAAAGCGGCCCAGTGTGGACATTTCACCAACATCCCTGTCAGAAATGTGAAGAACTGATTTCAAACTGTTTCTGAACCAACAGCTTTAAAGGGGAGATACACCCAGTTTCCCACAAACCTCTGCCTACATCTCCAAGCCACTGTAGTTTCAGGTGATGTGGTTAACTGTATGTAGTTTTGGATTTTTATTTGTGTTTAATTAATTAATTAATTTTTCTGTACAGTGGTGGTGAATGGAACCAGACGTCCGCAGCATTTAATCCCTCTAAAAGTTCCCTCACAGAAAGACATAAACATCATGATACGGTTATGAACACGCTGCCTGGTGTCTGAGTAGGGTGGGAACACGTCCCGTTTTTCAACTCCCAGTCCTCCGGCCGGCGCAGTACCTGGACGGACGCCTATGGGTCTTCTTTTCGGGATGAACTGTTTAAAATGTTCACCCGGATGGTGTACTACTCCAGACATAGCCCTTTTCCACCAACATGGTGCCGGTGCCAAATCTCCAACCGTTCTGTACTATTCCACCACAAAGAAACTAGTTTGCCAATGGAAAAATCGGTGCCGTTCCAGCACCATCTCTAGTCTGGACCCGTGGAACCCCGTGACGCAAGCGGCAAAGGGGCATAGCGCTGACATCACCACATAAAGTTGTTGGCTCCACTATTTTCTTCTTTCAGGCGATCACATGTGTAATCACCCACATCCAGATACTCAATCGCTCGGCTCTTAAACTAGTGGAAATGGGGGCCCGTTCCTAACGAGTTCAGTAGAGCTTGGGAACCAGCACGACCATGGTCACAAGCACTAACACTTTGTTGGTGGAGGTAACAGAGTTTCTAGTATACAGGGAGAACTATGTTTGTGGTGTACTGCATCCCATCATGCACTGCAGCCGCACCAGCTCTCAGCCTGCTTCAGCCAGGGAAAATGGTGGTGGGTAAAACTGGGGTACAAATGTGGGTGTAGTGATTGAGGTGGGGTATGTCTTCATCAGAATACAGGTCTGAAGATTAATAAAAGATGAACTCGCTTTAGAGGATCAGTTTTGGAGTGAAATAGCCGAGGGGAGCTAACAGCTAGGCTAAACGCATTTCAGGTGCGAACAGTGGATACAGTAATAACAGCTCTGAGGTAAATGTGAGGTAACTGGTCATGTGACTGTATTAGTGTACTACACTGTAGGTCAGAACTGCACACACAGGGGGCAGTCTACAGTATGCAGTACATACTACTGTAGTATGCAGTATAGTAGTGTGCTATTTCAAACACATGCGCTATTTTAGGATACACAGTCCAGTCACATTATTATGACCACCAGGTAATATCCAGAGTAACCACCGTGTGCAGCACGGACAGCAGCTAGACAGGCTGAGAGTGACTCAGTAAGGTCTTGGTAGGTTGTCGCAGGTATCCTGGACCCATGCTGACTGTAGTACGTCCCACAGATGCTCAGTTGGGTTCAAGTCTGGGGAATTAGGGACTTTTCTAGCCATGTGACATGTCGCATTGTCTTGTTGGAAGATCCCATCCACCCCAGGGAAGACAATCAGCACGTATGGGTGATCTGCAAGGATAGATTCATACCCATATCAGTTGAGAGTGCCTTCCACATGGATGAGTGGGGCCCAGAGAATGACACGACAACAAGACTTCCTTCATGAGCTACGTGCTGCCGCCATTGAAAGTATGAAATGGTCATAATAATGTGACTTGACTGTGTAGTGTTGAGAACTACTCATGTTGTCATGTTTTAAACCCAATCAGGGCCTTGTAGAGCGAAAATACAGTGATGGTGATGGAAACCAGACGTCCACCTCCTAAAGTTCCCTCATAGAAAGACATAAACATCATGAATTGGTTATGAATATGATGTCCGATGTTTGAGACACTGTTTTATGTCTGTTTTGAAAAGGTTTTGTGCCTCATGGTGTCATGTTTCAAACCCATTCCGGGCAAATAATCACCAAAAGAAAACTTGGATTGTGGTGAATGGAACCAGAGCTTATGAATTCAAGGTTATGAATATGCTGCCTGATGTCTGAGACATTGGGTTTTTTTGTAGTTTTGGGACAAAACATTTCAGTCTTAAGCTTATTTTAATCAGTTTATTTGAATAAATGGATGGTGGAAGGACACAAATAGGGTGTTCTAGGGCAAAATAGTCCCCGAAGAACCCTTCAGATTTATTTTTGTTTTACCATCATCAAAACTGCATATGTCACATTCAGAAGACACGTGTAGATTCACTGGTGGTTCTGATAGTTATAGACCCCTGGTTCCCTTCACCACCACTGTAAAGAAACCCGAGTCTCTACAATCAACCATTTCACACCAAACCAGACTCACCGAGACTGGTCTACATGTGGCTGCTTTAGTGGGTGCAGATGGCCGTGCACTGCGACTGGTTGGCAAGTATTTCATCTTAATAGCGTTGAATAATATATACCGTGTTTAAACAGGTAACCCCATTTTATATACAGTATATGGCCTAAGCATGTTTATTAAAGGGCCAGATTTAAAACTTAATAACCAGGATATGACTTTTCTGCTGTCTCCCTTAGTGCCCCCTCCCAAGGGGCTGTGGCCCCCCATTTGAGAACTGCTGATCTGCACCGTTCTCAAGTAACCTTAGGGTCATTTTAGTGAAGTAGCACCTCAAGCAGAAGTGAGAGCAGAAACCAGCCCGAGTGTTTAGCAGGTCAGTAACCTTCAGGGTACCTCCAGCGTGTATCGGCAGAGGACCTGTCGGTTAGTTCTTCTCTTTTTGGGTCGTTCTTGACCTAAAATAAAGGGATGAAGCTCCGAAGTGAAAAGGGTGAGCAGCAGTAAAGTGGAGCCAGCTGAACAGAATGAAATGCAGCCAAAAGTAAGGAACTGGGAAGTGACAGAAGTGAAGAAACGAAGGTTAGGAGAAATATAATGATCACGCTGAAAGTCCATCAGGAAGTCCATTACTGTAAATGCAGGTCACTGACTCAGTGTACCCGTGAAGTAATGACCACCCAGCTTTGGTTACATGTATAAATTGTAGCTGTACACAAAAACTACTGTGGGTACGAGTAGATGGACCTGCTCACACGTTTCTCGTAAGCCTAAACAAGAATTCCACCAACTTTGGTCAACATTCCTACATGATTCAGTCCTTAAGATTAAGGCTGTGTTCAGATTTCAGGCAAATCGGATTTGTTTCTTAAACCAGATCTTTGGAGACAACTGTCCGCACTGTTATTTGCAAGTGATCAGATCAGATCAGATTTGTGTGTACGGACATCATCAACCTCCCTTCTTGGGATACTGTGGTAACACCCCAGCCTTTCCAACACCTTGGATTTGACACTGTCATTGTTTGTTACGTTGATTCTAGTGGCGTCCAGACCGAGGCACATCCACAACAATCCAATCCATACCACCTCCAAATGGATTTCAGGTGGGTTTTTAAAATCGGGTTTGTTTCTCAAATCAGATCTGTTGAGACGACATGATCCGATTGGATTTCTATGCCAAGACATCACCAATCTTTTTGCATGGGTCGCTGTGGTAATGACGCGGACACCGGTAGCTGTATAGCCATGCTGGTGGTGTAGCTTTCATACGCAGGAACTACAAAGGTGCATCCAAGCTCTTGTCAAGTCATGGTTCACAAGTCTTCGGCACTCTTCCTGAATCGCAGCACCTCCACCACTCTGGATTTGACATTGCCGTTGTTTGGCGCGTTGTGAGTGGCACAAAAGACATTTTGGAATTGGATTTGAGTGGCCAGAGCGTCTGGACTGAGGTGCTCAAACCCCGATTTCAAATCACCTTCAAATGTGGTTTGGATCCAATTTGCAAAGCTTGGATTTCATGTGGACACCGTCTGGATATACGGATTCGGTTAAAATCTCACCAGACAAATACCTCCATGTGATACCTCCACGAGCATGAATAACAGCTGCAGTTTGATTTGGCATGGACTGGACAGGTTTCTGGACGTAGGCCACGTCAGTGTTCAGACACTCTTGCATGAAAGAATTGGTCAGATGGTCCAGATTTGGTGGATGCCTTCCCTGGCACTGTACGGATTGTTCCAGGTAGTCCCACAGATCTTTAAGAGGATTCAAATCTGGGGATTTTGCAGGACAGTCCAGATGTGTGAATGCTCCTAATTGTCCATCATGCCAATCAGTCACATTTGCAGCCCTGTGAATGTGAGAACTATCATCTTGGAATACAGGTATGGGAATGTGATGTTCCTCAGTAAGATGATGAGCAAAAGGCAGAACCTGGTTGTCCAGCAGCTCAGTGTGGCACTGTGGTTCAAATCTACTGTCACGTCAACCAAAGAACCCAGACACTCAACACAGAGGTGGCTCGTTTTTTTTCTACGGAGGCAAAACTTTATTCATAAAACAGCATCTCAGACTTCAGGCAGCGACTTTGTGACCGCTTTATGTTCTGACTTTCTGTAAGGGAGCTTTCAGAGGTGGACAGACCTGATTCTGGAGCAAAGCTGCTCTGAATGACTTAGTTCACGTCTCAACCACTTAGATGTAGTTCCTGTTTAAGGCCGGCTGGGTGAGTGATCACTTTCATTGTGATTAAATCCCCATTTGGCTCTTCGGAAAAGCTTGAAATGTTGGTGCTACCATTAACGCCAACGGCTTATATATATATATGTAGTGAGAGAGAGAGAAAATACACCCTCAGTACACAGTACACTCCTGCAGGAGTAAAACTACTAAAGTATTTACCTTCAAATGTACTAAAGTACTAGAGAGTAACAGGAGCATGATTTATTATGGCTCTAATGTCCTATTATCATTTCTGGAACGAGACTCTTAATCAGCTGAGTGTAGGTGAAGAGACTCTAGTGTCTCTCAGTCCACCAGTCTTTAATAGAAGCTCATTAATTACTCTGACACTGACGTCTATTACAATGATCATGAGCACAGAACACTGAAGGAGAACAGGTTCCATTAGCTAGAACCAAGCTCTGTCCAACAGGTCAGAACAAGCTCAAAACAAAGTGACCACTGTACCCTGATTGGTGAACTCAGTATAGATACATCAACACACTACTTACAGTACACTAACGCATTACACTTACTGAGTCACTGTACACCAACACACTACTTACAGTACACTAACGCATTACACTTACTGAGTTACTGTACACCAACAAACTACTTACAGTACACTAACGCATTACACTTACTGAGTTACTGTACACCAACACACTACTTACAGTACACTAACGCATTACACTTACTGAGTCACTGTACACCAACACACTACTTACAGTACACTAACGCATTACACTTACTGAGTTACTGTACACCAACAAACTACTTACAGTACACTAACGCATTACACTTACTGAGTCACTGTACACCAACACACTACTTACAGTACACTAACGCATTACACTTACTGAGTTACTGTACACCAACAAACTACTTACAGTACACTAACGCATTACACTTACTGAGTCACTGTACACGAACACACTACTTACAGTACACCAACACATTACACTTACTGAGTTACTGTACACCAACACGCTTCTTACAGTCCACTAACACATTAGACCTTCTAATAACACGTTCTAATAACTGTATGCCATATATGACACATCAGGTGAGTGCCTGTGTAACGTCTCCACTGTGATGTGTGTGGAACAGACTGACCACATTACAGTCCTCATTAACTTCCCCCTGAAGTGAAAACGTGTCCCAGCATATTTTTCCTTGTCCTGTATCATAGAGATTCACTGAACCGCTTCTATGTTTGTGGCGTCGGCTGAGCGAGTGTGTGCAGCGGGCTTCTGTTAATCATTCTCTCAGAGGTTGAGCTGTCACTGTTTCAGTTTTTGTTTGTTGACTGAAATCACAGCTCAGATTATACAGCTGACCGGATTGTTTCTGGTTCCTGATAGCAGACGTTCCTGTGGTTGGGAGAAATGGCATAGCTGAGTGGGTAGAGGCCCAAACGCCGACAGAATCTAATCGGGGAAGGAGGGGGGTCTCGTTTGAACTGGAGAAATTCCCGAATGCAGCCTGAGAAGAAAGCCTGGCCGGAGCGACAGCAGCCAGCGATAGAGAAAAGCGGGGAGGAGGAAACTGAGGCGGCTGTAAATGCCAGAAGGAGACAGACTATGAGAAGCGTGAAATTTGAACCTGATCTGAGATCTGAGGCTCTGCGCTGACATTTTCTGTGACACATTTTCCTCATATTTCAAATATTTGTGCTTCGAAAAGTTCAGCACTGTTCCCACAGTTATCCATTAGAAATGACTCTATTCTATTCTGTTCTGTTCTATTCAGTTCTATTCTATTGCGTTCTGTTCTGTTCTATTCAGTTCTGTTCTGTTCAGATCTATTTTGTTCTATTTTATTCTATTCTGTTCTATTGTGTTGTGTTCTGTTCTATTCATTTCTGTTCTGTTCAGTTCTGTTTTGTTCTGTTTTATTCTATTCTATTTTATTCTGTTGTTTTCTGTTCTATTCTTCTCCGTTCTGTTTTAATCTTTTCATAGTCATTCTATTCTATTCTATTCTGTTCTGTTCTGTTCTGTTCTGTTCTGTTCTGTTCTGTTCTGTTCTGCTCTGTTCTGCTCTGTGGTATTTCGTTCTTTTGTACTCTGTTTTCTTTTATTCTTCTGTTCCACTCGGTTCTTGTACGTTCTGCCTTGTTATTCTCTGTTCTATAGGACAAGTTCATGTTATGTGCTGCACTGATCCTACAGGGTTTTGTATTCATCCTGAGGGTTACTTTCAGCAGGAGACTGGAGACAGATCTTCCCGGATCACTAACCTCACCTCCTATATTCACTTTATAAAGATGTTTATATGAACATGCACACTGCAGAAACAAGAACCCAAACATGAACCAACTGATCTTACGCTTCTAACGTTAGTGCATGTTCCACCTGCTCGGTTCTACTTTCATTCGAACTGGGTGCAAGTTTTCCACCCAGAAGTGTCTTTTGTTTACAAACATTTGAATTTGTTCTATTCTATTCTGTTCTGTTCTGTTCTGTTCTGTTCTATTCTATTCTTTTAGATCCTATCTTGTTATACTCAGTTCTATTCAGTTCAGTTCAATTCTATTATATTATTTTAGATTCTGTCTTGTTATACTCTGTTCTGTTCTATTAAATTCTGTTCTATCAGATTCTATTCTATTCTATTCTTTTCTATTCTATTCTATTCAAGTGTCTTCTGTTATATTATTTTATCTCACATTGCTCTATTCCATTTAATTTCACTTTTAATTTCATTTAATTTCTATTATATTATATTACATTAATATGTTATACTCTATACTTTTTACATGCTATCTTTGTATTCTCAATTCTATTCTTTGTATTATATTCTTCTCTTCTGTTTTGAGCTTCTCACTGCTATTCTATTCTATTTTATTATATTGTGATTGTTGTGATCTTTTCACTGTTATTCTATTCTATTCTATTCTATTCTTCTTTGTTCTGTTTTGAGCCTCTGTTCTTTTGTATTTGGTTCTATTATATTCTTTTCTTTTCTGTTCTTTTCTTTCTGCTCTATACTTTTCGATTCTCTTCTGAGTGTACTGATCCAATATCATTGTTACCTCTTTTGCTTCTTCTTTTTTTTTACCTAATCTGTTCTTCAGCCTTTTCATTTCTGATAATCTTGCCAAGTATGCCAAGGCTGTTGCATTCATATCATTTAAAATGCTTCCTAATTAGCATGTATGACAGACGATCCAGCATTATCTTTTTACTTCTCCCCATCCCCCCATCCGTCCACACCAGCCCGGCGATTGCACGCAGCAAGCCAGATGGAGATGAATTCTTTTAATGACTGGAAAGTATTGAAATACGAGGCAGAAAGAGATCACCAGAATAAACTGGCCAGTAAGTGGCCCCTGTCCCCCGGTGTTGGGTCAGCCCATATCTGCAGCCACGGCATATAGACTATAACAGCCGATTCCAGCCTCTACCATCTGTGGGGGTGACTGTGCCAGCCACAGTTCAACAATGCTTTCCCCTGATGGCTTTAATTGCTCCCATACGCAGTTCTGCAGTGCGTTCAGAGGAGCGTTAGCATAACTGTTCAGACGAAATAATGGCCTTCCGTGTTCCTTTACCATGAAAATGGAATGGGAAAACCTGGGAACAAAAACGTTTTTGGCACACACGTTGGCTTGTGATGGAGTCAACAGCTTCACAGCGGGCATCGCACGGCAGTTCACGGAACACTTGTAAAACAACTGTGACAGATGTGCGAATCATTTAAAATTGCTTAGCCCAGCACAGAGTTAATGGAGCTGATATAACTGCCCAATGACTATAACCATTAAACAACATCCCTGATGACAGGCCTCGGGAGATGGAGAAGAACACTGCAAGAACAATCGCTTCCTTCATCTGCACTTACCGAAGCCACAATGAAACGTTTTGTACTGTATAACCAGGTGTCATAGAGGTAACGCTCTTTGTTCGAGTCCAAATATTAAAAAAGGATGATCTCACACACAGGTATGTGGATCCACTAGAACACACTGTGATAGTAGGAGAGTTCAGTCCATAGAACCAACATACCATGAACCTGAAACACTGTTGTTGCTCCTTCAAATACAAATCCTGCATTCCCAAAAGAGGGACGGGAAAACAGGCCGATTCCAGAATCCTAAACTGTTGCAGACTCATTAATATTTACTCCCCCAACATTCACATACAACCACACACGGAGCTACAGCAACCAATATGGCAGACTGTTCATACTCCAAACAATGGGAAGCACCATATCAACATCAAATGTACAGTTCCTCCTCCTCCCTCTTCACTCTAGACTTACCAGTGTTAGTGTGTTAGTGTGCTGTAAGTAGTGCGTCCGTGTACAGTAACTCAGTAAGTGTAATGTGTTACTGTACTGTAAGTAGAGTGTTGGTGTACAGTAACTCAGTAAGTGTAATGTGTTAGTGTACTGCAAGTAGTGTGTTTGTGTGCAGTAACTCAGTAAGTGTAATGTGTTACTGTACTGTAAGTAGAGTGTTGGTGTACAGTAACTCAGTAAGTGTAATGTGTTACTGTACTGTAAGTAGTGTGTTGGTGTACGGTAACACGGTAAGCGTAACGCGTTAGTGTACCGTAAGTAGTGCGTCGGTGTACGGTAACTCGGTAAGTGTAATGCGTTAGTGTACCGTAAGTAGTGCGTCGGTGTGCGGTAACACGGTAAACGTAATGCGTTAATGTACCGTCAGTAGTGCGTCGGTGTACGGCAACTCGGTAAGCGTAATGCGTTAGTGTACCGCCAGTAGTGCGTCGGTGTACGGCAACTCAGTAAGCGTAATGCGTTAGTGTACCGTAAGTAGTGCGTCGGTGTACGACAACTCAGTAGGTGTAATGTGTTGGTGTGCTGTATCTATACTGAGCCCACCAATCAGGGTACAGCGGCCACTTTATTTTGAGCTTGGTTTGACCTGTTGGACAGAGTTTGGTTCTAGCTAATGGAACCTTTTCTCCTTCAGTGTTCTGTGCTTATGATCATTTGAATAGACATCAGTGTCCGACTAATGAATGAGCTTCTATTAAAGACTGGTGGACTGAGAGACACTAGAGTCTCTTCACCTACACTGAGCTGATTAAGAGTCTTGTTCCAGAAATGATACTAGGACATTAGAGCCATAATAAATCATGCTCCTGTTCCTCTCCATAGTACTTTTACTTTTGTTACTCTCTAGTACTTTTACTCCAGTGGAGGTCTAAAGGGAGGACCTTCGACTGACACTGGAGGATTATTGAGAATAGAAGAGTTGCGAATGGTCCACCACCTACATCATACCTGGTCAGTGGTGGTCCTGTGGTGGTACCTTTCCATTGATGGTTGCGGGCTGATAAACTGTGCAGCAACAGAGGTGCTACAGTGAGTAGCTGTAAACATACCACGTCCATCAACATGGTAGACCCTGGTAGTTCCTCCTGCCTTTATAAACTGTGCACGTGATCTAATTGAATTATTGTGGGATGGGAGATTTACACTCCCACACTTTGTCTAAGGTCCAAACTTGTTGTTCTGCATACAATGGCTTGTTGGTCACGAGCCAGGTGCAATCAAATAGCATGGCTGAAACAATCTGGGAAGAGTTTTTGTCAGAACAAAGCTTCAATAGTGACCAAACTACCTGCTTCGTATTTCAGTCTTTTTTGAGACGCGTCTCGCTGGGAGTTCCTGTTTTTAGGTGGAAGTGTGAACTTCTAGGAGGTAAACCTTCTGAGCATGCCACTGTCGGTCCCACACACAGAAGAGGCCCAACGTACACTTAGAGTCTGTTTAAACAGAGGTCAACTTCCCTTTTAACTTAGAGCTGTGGCCTTGCTCAGTGGTCAGAACTTCCCTCATGATAATGCGCTTCTCCATGCCAGCAAACCTGTCGGACAGCTTTTATACGTTCCTGCTGTATTGGCTGATGATCTTGATGCACCTAAACTGGGTCATGAATAGGTATATAGGTGCCTCAGTCTATATGGAGAGCAACCTTATCACCCACTAAGCTTTGAAGCCCACTACAGTAGATCAGCCGTATAGTAAATAAGATATCCTCTCATGGTTTTATGACAAATACCACATTCCTGTGGGTGGGGCTTTCTTATAGTGCCGTAACTGTTCCCACACGTTGCACCAAAACTGTGGTTTTTCGTTTGGTTATTTGTCAGTGAACTGGCCCATTCTTGCTAATGTAGGCTGTTATTGGCCACGTTAGGAAGCAAAGTGAAACTGTTTTCAACCAGGCAGTAACAGCGACATACCTAAAAAACCAACACAGAAACGCTAAATGATCCACCACCCAAATAATATTTGGTTCTATGGTGGTACCTTTCACCAGAGGCGTTCTAAAGGAGGACACCAGTCACTGGTTATGAAATGGAGCGCTTGTAATGCTCAACATGGCGTCCGTTTATGGAGAAAGTCCCACCTTTCAAGAAAAACAGCTAGTCAGTTACGCTGCAAATGGGATAGTTCCAGCTAGGAATGATGTGTTCTAAAAGGTTTTGAGATCATACAATGCAATGTTCTGTTAATGGCTTCAATGGAACGTTTTCTTTCGGTTCCTAGAATGGCCTTTCTGAAGTTAAGGGAACGTTCTCTAAAACATTACGTCATCTCAGGTCTCAGGAACATCGGTAAAACATTCTCCGAATGTCGCACTGGGAATGTTCTTCTTTTGTTATTATGTACCATAATCTGTGGCCCTGAGAACATCCTGAGAACATCCTCTGAACGTTGCAGTTAGAACGTTATTAACGTTTAACCTTATATGAGATTATAAACATTTTTGAAACGTTCTTTAAAACATTATCCTAAAACATTTTCTTTAAAACTTTAACTCATAGGTAGTGTTAGCCAAAAGTCTGCTGGCGATACCCCCCAAACTCCCACTGCCCCCCCACCCCAACCCCTTGTTGTGGAGATCTACAAAAGTGCATTTTGAGTATTCTGGTCTTCCCCCAGTCAGAGTAATAGGAGTTTGGTCTTGTATGGCCAGAAATAACTGCCCACCAGTGTTGCAAAGATGGCTGCCAAGTGAACAGATATCTATTTCCTGTAAGGTAGTGGTGCACAACTCTGGTCCTGGAGCACCGGGGTCCAGCAACCACAACTGATTACGGTTATCCAGGGTTGTGCACCCCAAGTATAAGGCCTTTCTTTTCATTACTAGACAGCGTACAGGAGGTTCTGAGAAACTAAGTGTACTAATTGTACGCCTACAGCATGCACCTCAGTCACCAAGGAAGTCAACAGACCTTTCCTCAGAGCTAGCTCTGAGACTTGGCTTGGCATGACAATCCCATGCTAACAGAATCTCATGCTAACACATAGCTCTTGGTTTCTCTGTTCTTAGCTGAGGCTTTGTGGCCAATTAAGATTAAGATTAGCGGTTTTCCTGCTCCCACACATGCAATCCGAGTCATGAAGTAATAAGCTAAGTAGGACTCGGGACAGTTCCATTCGCCGATCGCCATTCCAGCTAGGGGGCAGTTCGTTCAGATCTGTGTAGAATCAGAGGAATAATGTTGATTAGCTTAGTGTTCATTTCAGC
Source organism: Semaprochilodus insignis (assembly GCA_034552555.1). Taxonomy (NCBI): domain Eukaryota; kingdom Metazoa; phylum Chordata; class Actinopteri; order Characiformes; family Prochilodontidae; genus Semaprochilodus; species Semaprochilodus insignis. The sequence continues at coordinate 22,249,866 of CM067495.1, read as the reverse complement.
ACAGAGGCCATACCCCAAAGGGGTCCTCCCGTACAGAATGGCATATCCATTTGCAGGTGGCTAATGTTGCAAACTTCCAAAAACCACAAGCACTGGTCATCAGAAAGGGACATAATCAGACGTGCCATCCTTCACCATGCATTCCGCAAGTGGGCGAGTGCATGTGTAGCATACACCAGGAGAGCGGGACAGGCCTAAAAGCTTGACCCCTACAGTGAGTGGGTGCAGTGGACCTGGTATGCTGTTGGGAGGGTTAGGGGTTATTTTGCCAGCATGGTTTCGGTCCACTTGTTCTCCTAGAGCAGGGGTCCCCAACCCTAGTCCTGGAAATCTACCTTCCTGCAACTGCAGAGTTGCTCCAGCTAATTAACTTCTCCAGAACCCGTATGGGAAAAGAATAGATTCCAAATCATCATAGTTTCAGTGTATGAATATGGCCAAAAATGTATCTGTTCAACATCATTTTCACATGTATTTATTTGTGTTTGTTACCGTATTATTTTTTTCAGTCGTATATAGTTTTAATAAAGTATTTCTTTGACTGTTTGGGAATTTCTGGCCCCAGTTATATGTGCATTCCTGTCATTTTTCTCACAAAAAAGGCACCTGCCATGTAATCTTGATTATTATGAAGAAAATAAATTATCTGTGCATTTCACCACATGAGCATTAAAATACCAACTTTGTACATACAAAATTTTTCCACACTCATGCCAACATCATCAGGGAATACACTGTATATAGGAAGAATAGTGATCCATCCCACCGGTACACATTTACAGCGTTTCACACTTGTCCTGAAGACCTGAGTCCGCACCCAGGACCGATTCTGGGCCCGTTTGGAGAAGGGGTTCATTATTGTTGGATCGCTTTCACACATAACAATTCCATCTGAATGGTGGAACCATTGCGCAGTTCCATCCAGCTAGCTTCATCCAGTTGCTGGTTTTTATTATTTTCCCTGGCTATAAACACTCAAACGGCAAATAACAGCCGGTTTTCGTCCACAACAATGCTTCGCCCAAAAAAAAAAAAAAAAAAAAAAAAAAAAAAAAAAAAAAAAAAAGCAGTGACGATGGCACCCGGAGCAGATAGCTTCCCCAAGCCCAGTGGAACGCACCAGAGTTCACTGGAAGCAAACCCCAAACCACTGATTTCAGGAGGACCAGGAAGGCACCCTGGATAGGCCGCCAGTCCATCACAGGGCAGATTCAGAGACATGCACATTCACTCACACCTACAGGCAGTTTAGCATCTGCATGTATTTGGACTGTGGGAGGAAACAGGAACACCCGGCGGAAACCCACAGACCCGGCAGACATGGGAAGAACAAACTCCACACAGAAAGGACCCCGGACGTCCCAGCTGGGAATCAAACCCAGGCCCTTCCTTCTAGTGAGGCAACAGCACTGTCCACTGCAACAGACTACCCAAGCGGGTCAGTACAAAGCCTGTGCTTTACCTTCACCATCACATGTTTAGGACAAAAGCACTTTGTATGGGGAATGCTGATGAGTACTCGACCGCTGACTGCTCGTCGCTTCCTCCACGGTGCCTAAGGAGCCTTGCGTTGAGCATTTAACCACTCCGACCAACAACCGACAAGAAGACGACAGTCCTCCAGCCTGATTTGAAAGGGCCATTGTGGACTACGGGGGGAAACTCATGTTGACAAGCACGTCATCTTTCAGCTTCCATTCCTGTAATCACTCACTTGTGGCCAAAACACAGCATTTACCCACGTCCACACAGATGCCAAGGACTAGGCCGCTTTCCGCGCGGAACTGATTACAGGCAGGAGGACTGATTGGTTAAGCGTCGAGGTGGGAGTTGAGGTTGGAACTAAATATTTAGTGAAATCCTTGACCCGAGACAATGATGTAAGCCATATGCCAGCATCTGCGTAGCCAAATGTATCGCAGCCAAGATCCTCCGGGGGTGCGCATTCATCCGGAATTCATTCCATCCTTCATTTGTACAGAAAGAAAAATCCCTGAAACCTCTCTGACTGTAGGAAGATATGTTTGGACGAGGATAATGGGACGCTATATGGGATCTCTTTGATTTCCCGTGTTCTAAGTATATGAGAAAGGCCTAGCGGAGTGCATCAGCTCGACCCGAGCCAGCGTCTTATGCAAGCGCCCTAGCAGCGGCCCCGGCGAATGCTTTTGTGCAGGGATCATTGCATTCCAACCCCCAAAAGGGAAGTCTACGTGTCCTTGAACTTCAAAGGAGCCTCCTTACGCCATCGTTCAGATGTGGATTAACTTCAGTGAATGGCGTAATGTTGACCTACCCACACAGGCAGACGTTCAAAGTGATTAACAACCAGGCAGAGATGTTCTCAACTCCCAACAGAGCCAAGCAGAGCATGCATCATGCAGTGTGCTAGTAATGGAGTAGTTAATGGAGATTAAGCTGGACATGTGGTTGAATATCATGAAATTAGTTTTTGTGCAAAATTAATTGCCAATATTCAAAATGACAAAACAAATTTTGCTACCCACATCTCTCCATGTAACACACACTTGTACATAGAGTGCCTCAATCATTAGCTAGAAAACTACTGCTGAGTCAATCTAGTTGATTGTATGCCTCACCCCATAGGTTTACTGGAATTCTGTTTTTTATACCCTGTTGGCCAAGGTGCAAAACACAGGAGGTCCTCAGGGGTCCGGGACCCCCTAATTAACCTCTTGGCCCAAGCAAATGTCCCAAAATCAAAACTCTGAGGGTCACTGAAAATAAACATATTATGACGATATGCTGTCATAATAAGTGGTGAGCTTCAGCCTTCGGTTTTATTAACTAGCTAAAGATGCAGCACTGGTCTGCCTCAGGGTGGCACTGTGGCAAAGTGGTTCACCCAGTTGGCCCTTCATGGATTAGCAAAAGTATTAGGAATTCACCCTCTGCATTTAACCCAACACTTAGACACATGTAGTGAACACACATGCACACACTAGGGGGCAGTGAGCGCATGTGCCCAGGGCGGCGGGCAGCCCTATGCATGGCGCCTGGGGAGCAGTTGGGGGTTAGGTGCCTTGCTCACAGGTGCTTCAGCCACGTCTCTTTCAGTTCAGGGAATCAACCTGCCTGTGTGATCGGAAGGTCACAGTATTGATTCCCTGAACTGAAAGGACATGATTGAAGTGTCTTTGAGTAAGGCACCTAACCCCCAACTGCTCCCCAGTAGGGGGTTAGGTGCCTTGCTCAAAGGAACTTCAGTTCCGATAACCTCCCTAACTCCATAAACCTCCCTAACCTCCAGCCTACGACTGGCCCTGCGATGAAGCATAAGACCTCAGTTAACGTGTGCAAGACCTACCAAACATTAAAAGACCATTTCCAGAAAAAAAAAAAGAGGTAACTGCTTTTATTGCCACTGATGCCAGCTTTACACCGCTACGGTAGCAGAGTGCGCAGCCAGCCTTCTCTGGATTAGGGGCTATTTTCGCACATTGCTTTTTCCATTTTCACCTGTGAATGTTCCCTCACTGCAATACCCAGCATGCATTAGGCAAATACATCCTACAACCATAAGGAATCCCATAAAAGAGTAAGATGGAGTCAGGAACCTGACTGCTAACGTAGACACTGTTAGACAACCTGCAAGTATCTGCCTCAAAGGTCCTCCCACATCTCCAGTGTTCAAACTGGAAAACGTTTACTAGGTACCTCTGCGGCATCCCTCCAGGAAGCGAGTACACATATTAACAACATGTGACATGTTGCTAGCTCTAATAAAAGCCACACAACCCTTTTTGTTCTTGGTTAAATTGGTTGCTTAAGTCAAACAAAGTGCTGCGTTTAATAATTATGTGTGAGAATGTGAAGAAATTGTCTGTGGCCGACGACTACAGACGTTTACAACTGAGAGGCTAGACCATACAAAACGATTATCCGCACCTAAAAACAGTTCGAGTTAGTGAGGCGTGAGTACACGGGCGGTTGCAAACTGTTCCTGGCAGCTTCGAAATCAGTTTTCCCAAAAGCTAAGACTTGACATGCAGCTGTTAAATAAAGAGTGAGTTCAGTGGCAGTTTCCAGCTTTCACTTCCACTTAATGGATCAAATTAGTGCTGAATTAGCCACCAGTGTGTTGTCTCTCACCTCAGCAAGCTACTTTGAGTTGGCAGCAGCCTCAAGTTCATCGCAACTCTGCTAACACCTAGCCGAGGAGGTCCAGTCCCATGCTAATAAACTATGTCAACATCAGAACGAGCGTTCTGTTGCTAATTATCTGAGTGATTGCTCAGATTGTCTAACGCTGATTTGAACAATTACCAGGTACATTTATAACTAAAGCCAACAAGCTGGTGGTAATTGCTGTAATAGGGAAGACTGCGGCGTGATTAGGGTGAATGTAAACAGGCAGACAGAATGGGTGCCACCACACATCTGGCTGGTCTTTAAATGCTGGGGTTATTTAGCAGGGCGCTGCTAATTTATCACAATAAAAAGACCGGTGTGTGAAGTGCAGGCACCTCACCTCATTGGGAGTCTGTTGTGTGCTGCAACAATCCTTGCGAGCTCTTTGCAATCAACCTGTTGCTCGGCAGAGCGGCCGAAAGCAATATATTCATTTGCTAAATCACAGCAGACGAGATTTTCCATACATAGTAATGCGGCTAATCACCGCCGGCTAATTCCCACGTTAGATTGCGGCGGACCCATCAGCTCACCGGATGTCATTTCCAGGTCGTTCTGAATTTACATACAGAAAGCTGTTAGGCTGTAGCGGTATTAATCTCCGGATTAGGCCGGCAATTGACCAAGATCTGCCGGAGTGATCTAGAAGTAAATGAAATGGACAAATCTGTTCTTCCTTCAGATCTGGGGATGCTGGGATAAACCCTGTGTCCACTCACTGCCCACTCGATTAGACATTCCAACCTTGCAGGTCCACCTTGTAGATGCTGCTGCACGGTGCAGAGTTGGTCATCCTCTAGTCCTTTATTAGTGGTCACAGGACGCTGCCCACAGGACACTGCCCACAGGACGCTGCCCACAGGACACTGGCCCACAGGACGCTGCCCACAGGATGCTGCCCACAGGATGCTGCCCACAAGCCGCTGCCCCACAGGATGCTGCCCCACAGGACGCTGCCCACAGGACGCTGCCCACAGGACACTGCCCACAGGACGCTGCCCCACAGGACGCTGGCCCACAGGACGCTGCCCACAGGATGCTGCCCACAAGCCGCTGCCCCACAGGACGCTACCCAAAGGACACTGCCCACAGGACGCTGCTGGCTGGATAGCTTTGGTTGGTGGCTGATTCTCAGTCCAGCAGTGACACTGAGGTGTCCAGCAGCACTGCTGTGTCTGATCCACTCACACCAGCACCACACACACTAACACACCACCACCACGTCAGTGTCACTGCAGTGCTGAGAATGATCCACCACCCACATAATACCAGCTCTGTGGTGGTCCTGTGGGGGTCCCAGTGAAGAACAGGGTAATACAGTATACAGAGAAACAGATGGACTACAGTCTGGAACTGTAGAACTCCCACACACACATGTAAAAAAAGATGGTTCTTCAAGCGTTCTTTGGTAAATAAAATGGTTCTATATAGCACCAAAAAAGAACTGGCATCATCATTTCTACAGCAGAACCTTTTTTGGTGCTATATACAACCATTCTCAAAATGCGTTCCATCTACAGCCCAGTTTTCCACCAATGCGAGGAACCCTTTAACGATGCGAGGAACCCTTTAACCTTCTTGCATTTGCACCAGCTTTCGTTGGAACCTAGGAACGTCAAAGGATACATCAGTGTCAACAAAGAGTGTCAACTGGGTTTCACCATTGTTGCCTTCTCTTTCCTCAACAACTGACATGCCCATGGACTTCATCACGGTTCATGCTGGGAAGAACTGGGAAGTCCTAGGAACGTGGTGGAAATGCACAGAGTGGTCCAAAATGAAGTACACAAACTGGAATGGAACCAGTTGCAAGTTGGTGCAAAAGGGCCATGAGTGTTTCTGGTTCTGTAAGAACTGTTTTCTTTACTCAAGAACCCTTGAAGGAGCATCTACGGTAAGTGGACATGATGAAACAGTGTAGATGTTCCTAATAGCGTTATCAGTGAGCGCATAGGACTTGATTCTTGTACGGGCGAGGAGACTGCATTCTAAACAGAGGTTACACCGGGATGTGGTGCCCTGGCTGTCCTTATCAAGTGCTATCAGAACAGCTGTACCCTCCCGCTAATCTGCTTATCTTAGCTCTGAAGTCACTAACGTGGAAGATGTGGATGCTGATAGTTGTTTACATAGCAGCGTCTTCTTCGCATGTGCCATCTGTTTGGGTTTACTGAAGCCTGTTGGGCTGCAAATTCATTTTGCAGTTTGAATATAATCCCTGATCCATCATAACCACCAGATAAGATCCTTCAAGTGAGATCTAAGATGCAGCCGTAACAGCTTCATGTTGTGGGGTGGAGCGTTGCGGCCTGAATCATCTGCATTAACATGTAGAGCGATGTTCCACATGTGGTGGTGAACATGCTGGTGTTGAACCAGCCCTCTCTAAATCAACCCACATAGCTGGATTTCACTCAGTTTATCTCTAGCTTTCTCCCACTGATTGGACTGTGTCGGATGGGGAAGTCATTCCTTTGGCAATCAAATTCATGGCCACAGGCTCTTTAGGAAAACGTGCCAGGGGCTTCACGGAGAGCTTCCCAGATTGGCAGGTAGAAATCTGATTTGTGCGTCCAGGGAATATGGCAGGTTCTCATGCGTGGCGATAAAGTGACAGGTTGATATTTGCATGTATTTATTTGCATAGAGCGCCGCTTCCCAATCTCTGCATATTTCCTGTAATCGAACCCGCCTAATTCATCTCATTAGCATATTGTGAAGACCCTCATGAGCTCGCACAGTGTGGCGTTCCCAAGACTGGCTTTGGAAACATCCGAAGTGCGTTCAACACCTAATGTCTGGGTACGGTGTAAGGTAGCATCCTCTGCAGTGTGCAAGGTAGGAGGTTTGTGTTAGGGTGGACAGTCAGTGGACACCACGTCAGTGTCACTGCAGTGCTACCACCCCTGTCATACCTGCTCTGTGGTGGTCCCATGGGGTTCCTGACCATGGAAGAACAGGGAGAAAGGGGTAACACTTGATTGTTATAGATCTTCCAAGATGACTTGGGGAAACAGTACAGCACCAACTGGCCCCTTTAGTTACTCAGTGAACCAATTTTAGTACATAACTGTGATCAGTTCAACTGAACACTTCTAATTTTGATCACTGCCAGCCCGAAACATCAGTTATACGTCTGACCCACGATTGTCATCCATTCCACCCAACCCCCCCCCTCCCCTTATGATGTCCTCCTCTTTGGGGTTGTGAAAGTGACCACCCTATATGGACCCAATTGTTTGTGAGTGAACATTTTAAATAGTTCATCCCCTTCGTCCAAGTATTGCACTGGACGGAGGACTGTCTGGCCTAAAACCGGACGTGTGGCCACCCTAGTTATGTAGGACCTTTCCAGCAGTGTGAGGTAGGCTAACATTATGAGGTAGGGTCTGAACATGTAGCACACAATGGCAAGAGGGAATAGAGGTGAAAAGAAGGTTCCTGAAGAGGAGAAAAGAAGGTTCCTGAAGAGGAGAAAAGAAGGGTCCTGAAGAGGAGAAAAGAAGGTTCCTGAAGAGGTGAAAAGAGGGTTCCTGAAGTATATGCCAGTCTGGGAAGGGCTGCAAAGCCAGTCCTAAGGTTCTGGGACTCCAGCGAACCACAGTGAGATACTGTAGCAGAGAATGCCTCCTAGTTTGGACCACATACACATCTGGTTTACACCACTTCAGATCTTAAAACAGTACAAATCTTTTCCATTCGGAACCAATACAGAACCAACAGCAGTATTCGGTTACGCCTCCACTAGACATGTTACATCTCTGACTGATTGCGTGTCGAGACTTCAAATGGAAACAGACAGCCGGTTTGTGTGCAGTGAGGCCCTGCAGCAGAGCTCACGCCGCCCTCTGTTGTTCACCACGTCTGGAAAAAAGCAACGAATGACCCTCACAAACTCGCCCTTCCAGGCTGATGGTCGGGTGACGGAGAGTTAAGCTTTAACTAGTGATAAATGGTGTGAAGTTGACCACAGTGCTACTGTTCTCCTACTTTGTTCTTTCGCTGTAGCTCAGGGCCATCTGGCTGAGCTTCACTCTTCCTGCGAGGGGCCATCGGGGTCTCAGTGGCAACTTCAGGGCCTCTGGCAACTTCCTTTTATCCAGAACTGAAAGCTGAAAAAACAGCAATAGGAAAGAAAGGGCAAGAGAGAGGCCTTTAAATTCAAAGCTTGAGCACATGCTGAAAAGTATATTAGCAGTTATATTATCAGCTTGCTAAAGGAAGTGTAATGCAATATATATATATGTGTGTGTGTGTGTGTGTGTGTGTGTGTGTGTAGTATGTGTACACCAATCAGCCATAACATTAAAACCACCTCCAGCCCTTGTAGCTACACTGACCATACAGGAGCACTCTGTAGTTCTACAGTTCCAGACTGTAGTCCATCTGTTTCTCTGTATACTGTATTACCCTGTTCTTCAATGGTCAGGACCCCCACAGGACCACCACAGAGCAGGTATTAAGTGGGTGGTGGATCATTCTCAGCACTGCGGTGACAATGACCACTGTAGTGATGGTGTGTTAGTGTGTGCTGTGCTGGTATAAGTGGATCAGACACAGCAGTGGTGCTGGAGTTTTTGCTGCCGACTTCTCTGGACCTGAACTCATCAGAAATGGACTGATGCCCAGTAGAAACATGCGCTGTATGCCTGACAAGTCAAGCTTTCAGATTGTTTAAGGAAATAATGGTCATTGGGCCAAAGAAACAAAAAGACCGCCCAGTTATTGTTGGACGGCCATGTTGGCGAGGACATGCTGGCAAAGCAGCATAGTGGCCTGGTGGCATTCACCAAGGGCCTATAGCGAGGCTTCAAGCATGTGCTGGTTGTGGTGTTGGCCTTGTCGAGAGTAGGGCGTCCGGGGTACATGTGCGGCACTTTCGCGCAGTGGTACAGTGCAGTGGGCAGCAGAAGAAGTGGAGAGTGTCTGATCGCGCACTGTTACTGTTGCAAAGAGTTGCTGTTGTACGGAGTTGCTGTTGCAGTTGCAGTTGAGTTCTGCTGCACACTAGGGACGCATCACTCTTTCTGCAGAGCACCTGGAGGTAGGACTGCAAAGCGGCAACAGACAGAGCCTGATGGGAGTGCCAGACGAGCAGATAGAGAGACTTTAAATAGGAAGTTGTTTTTAGCTGCAGGATGCACTCTGTGCTAAGCAATGCATTTCCATCATCAAGTGGAAGTGTGTGGTTAGAGGTGACCTGGCTGCTCTCTCGGCCATTTCAGTAGTGTTGGCGGTGGCTTATCCACTGCTGCTGTGTTCATTATAAGAGCACTCTATGTTTCCCTTGTCTTACTCTCTGCTGGCACAACAATATGCTGCCTATAAAATTTATTTATTATTTAAATTTATTATAACATGACAACGCCAAGCCAGATTCTGCATGTGTCGCTGGGTAATTAGAGAGGTGGCACTGTATCGAGCTCAGAATATGACAGAAACAAAATCAAACCATGGAGGTCCAGTGAGTCACTGGGCTCAGGAAACTCTAGGAAAGGTTTATAACAGTCTAAACTCCAAGATACACAAGTCAAGCTAATAGGAACATTCAGAATAAACAATGCAAGCTAATTAGGACATGCGAGACACGGTATGTAACGAGGGTTAGCTTTGTTCTGAAAGCACATCTACACATTTGGCCACAATCTGGCTTTCATTTATCACCCCACGATGGGGGCAGTGGGCCTCTGCTCTCAGGAAAGACTAGAACAACTTCCCCCAGGATTCTGAAGTCTGAGAGATGCATAATGTTTTCCATGCTAAGCCCGCTAAACCTCCAGAACTCATCCAGCCGCCCATGCAGGACACATCAAAAGGGTTGTATCGACGGAGATTAGAGGGGTGGCACGATCCTCCGCTTCCTTCCTTTTCTTCTCCTGGTCCGAACGGGCCCGCTGATCCGCGTTCTCTTTCATGAGTGCAAACTCTTGCCTCTGCCTTTGAAGTGCCGGCTCGAGCTGACCTCCAGCTCAAAGGAGACAGAGCAGAAGGTCCTGACTGACTTCTTCTTTGGAGCAGGGGGCGGGGAGAGGGGGTTTGGGACTCTCCAGAGAGCATGGAGGAGGGATGGGATGAGGCAGTTCTTGGGTGGATGAAACATACAGGAGTCTTTGTCAGTTCTGGGTGATCCATATGTCTAGAAGCTAGAAGTCCAGTCTGGTTTAGATGAGGGGTTGACTCAAAATGATGATGGTTTTACCCAAATTTCTACTCACCCCAGATGGGTGCAATCAACTAAGACTTGTTGTTGGCAGTCCAACTTTAGCTTCTTTAGAGTCTAACGTTGCTAACATTAAGACACTAGAAGTCAAGAGTCACCCAAACAGCCATGGTCACCATAAAGGCCACATAGACTTGTTGGTGTGGTTTAGGACACTTACTGTGAGCTATAAAAATGAGCAGCTCTCTTATGCCCCGCCTACTTTTTCTAATTCTTCGTTCCACCTTAAATGGTGTGGCTGTTGCATTCTGGCACCTGAGGCCAATTTAGATAACAGGGTCTGTATCGGCAAACCATCTCAGGAGTTGGAGTGCTGATCTGGAATCAGCAGAATCAGTTAGAATCAGTTAGTTTCCCATTAGAAGTCAATAGTCACCCAAACGGTCAAGGTCATTCCTGCTAGAACCCGTATGGTCAACATAAAGGTCACATAGACTTGTTGATGTGGTTTAGGACCCACTGTGACTTACTGTAAGCTATAAAAATGAACAAACCTGCAGGCAGCCAATATAGACTACAGGGTCTGTATTGGCAAACCACCTCCCCAATCCCCCACCGAATCTGAGTGCTGATCTAGAATCAGTTAGAATCTTTGGTTTCCAACTGGAGCTAAGAGTCTAACCTTGTTAACACTAGAAGTCAATAGTCACCCAAACGGCCAAAGTCATTCATGCAAGACATACCCCATCAAAAACTTCCCAAACCGTACGGTCACCATAAAGGTCACATAGAGTTGTTGATGTGGTTTAGGACACGGTGTGACTTACTGTAAGCTAGAACAATGAGCAAACCTGCAGGCAGCCAATATAGACGACAGGGTCTGTATTCATGAACCACCTTGGGAGTCGGAGTGCTGATCTGGAATCAGTAGGAACATATCAGTAGAAATGGAATAAGGATCTGATCCAAGATCAGCCCTGCTGTGTGAATACCATCCCTGGTGTTGTCTGAAAGGGCTGCTAGTAGCAGTGAAACGTACTGTGTCATACTGTGTTGCAAACCAAACTGACACGTCTGGGAAAGCCTAATGAAGACCTGGATGGAAGCTGAGAGACGTTTCAGGCATCTGTTTTTACAGAAACCGTTTGGACTGTTAGGGTCACTGTTTCCGTCAAAAGAACCCTGGTTCTTGAACTGCTTCCATTCAGGCTTCATAGAACTTTGGGGCTATTCAGGGAACCAGCCTGCGTTAGCACCTGTTTTTAATGGAACTAAGGATTGTCAAAGGATACGTCAGCAACGTCAATAGAGGGCGCTGCACAGTGGTAGTAAACGGTAGTCCCAAGATGGCGGAGCATATAGATGACCAGCTCGTGTCTGTACTGTTATTCCAGATGTTTGTTTGTTTATATCCAGAAAGCAGCACAGATCAACTACTGGATGTAAGAAGACATAGAAGAGCTTCTTCTGCAGACCACTGGGTGTCGCCATTGTTGCCTTCTCTGTGCTCAACAACTGACACGCCCATGGATGTCGTCACTGTTGGAGCTGAAGAACCTACTATTTGTTGGTTCCAGCTGGGAAGGAACTTATCGGGTTGTTTTTGGTGGAACTGTGTGGAACGGTTCAAAATTAGGTGCACAAACCAGAACGGAACCCGTTGGTGGAAAAGAGCTATACTTGAGTTCTAGTGGGGTTCTTTTTGTATTCCGTCGCTGAGCATTGGTGGTTCGTTGTAGGCATGTTTGGAGATGGACACTGATGCTTTTCCCCACCCGGACCTTCTGCGCGGGTATCTAGTTTACGCACCTGCGTGGTTTGTGTACTTCATGCTCCACTGCTTGTCATGAGTTGTTCAGCGATCTCTAATAGACTTGCTTATGTCATCAGCAGCTCTGAATGACACTGCCATCTCTAAAACTGGAAGAAAGTATGTTGCACAGCCAGTCAACTAGACAACTCTTCACCACATAGTTGCCCTTAACTGATCGCCCTCATCGGACTGCCACGACACGATCGTGTGATAAGATTAAGAGTCTTCTTTCCAACCATCGTCTTCATGCCTTTCACAAATTCCAACCAAACTCGTCACAAGTCCGTGGAGCTGCCTTGAATTCCTTTGACTGGCTCTCAGAAAGAGAGAGGAGCGAGCATTTCCAGGACCTGCTTTGAGGCCTTGACCCGGAGCGCTTCTCCTCTGTGTGAAATGTGACACTTTCATGATTAGGGCTTTCTATTCCGGCGGGCCTAATCTGGCATTAGCGAGAGGAGGGGAACGGACCGGCAGGTTAAGGC
>CM067495.1:22202144-22237169 GCA_034552555.1 Semaprochilodus insignis | reverse complement strand
CCTCCAGCCGGGGACCCAAACAAATTGCCTTGTATTGGGAAAAAAGGAGGGAAGAAATATATAAAGAAGACATGAAATAAAAAGTAGATCCCTCCAGCAAATTGGCTGTCATTGGATTATCCACCATAAAGTGTGATTTGTTGTGGATGACCCACTCGCCGGCCCACTACTCTCTCTCTCTCTCGCTCTCACTCTCTCTCTCTCTCTTTCACACATATACACACATTACAAGCAGCACCTTCGGGTAAAGTCACCATCCAGTCCAATTACATGCCGCTTCCTTTAAAGTTGGCATTCAAATAATGAGTCACCTTCCATGTTTAAGGTGGTAGTAACTCCAGGCTCCTGCAGATGGCGCTGCATGAGGATGATGGCGCTGCATGAGGATGATGGGGCTGCATGGGGATGATGGGGCTATAAATCCCTGCGGGGTGTGAGTGACGGATCCATAGATTGGGAAGAGGTGCTACAGTGCAGTGAATGTCTCGCTCCATGTGTGGAAAATGGCTCCAAAGCAGATGTTAATGATTGGCTAAAAGGAGTGACTGCCTTTGGCCGTGCCAAAGACCATAGTGTGAAGGAAGTAAGATACTTCATTGATCCCAGAGGGAAATTCTATTCCGCATTTAACCCATCCGTGAAGTGAAACACCCACATACACTAGGGGGCTGTGAGCACACTTACCCGGAGCGGTGGGCAGCCCTATTCACAGCGCCCAGGGAGCAGTTGGGGGTTAGGTGCTTTGTTCAAGAGCACCTCAGTTGTTAATGTCGGTTCAGGGAATTGAACTGGCCATCCTCCGGTCACAAGGCTGGTTCCCTAACCTCCAGCCCACGACTGAATCTGAATCTGCAGCTGAATCTGCAGGTGTGTGGAAGCGTACTGTCATACGGGTCTACCAGCATCCCAGTCTACAGGGAATTCTCCTCGGAATTGTGCCAGGGAAGGCATCCACCAAATCTGGCCCAACTGTAGAATTCTTTGACCCAAGAGTGTCTGAACATTGATGTGGCCTCCATCCAGAAACTTGTCCAGTCCATGCCCAATCCAATCACAGCTGTTATTGGTGATGTACTGTATATATTCCATGTTCTAACTTGTTCTCTGATGTTCTACGTAGAAGGTATGCGGCTTTGGTTAAATGATTTGGCTCTAGAATGAAACAAGCCCCCGAGTTTACCCTTTTTTGGTGAGCTCTGCTCTGATTGGCTGGTTTACAGTGAGATGCCATGATAGTCACACAGGAGCAACATGTGGGAATAAATACAGGCAGGAAACTGTGTAAATAAGCTCAGTCGTCACTTTTACCACCATCTCTAAAGGACCGAACTGTCAGCGGTACATGGATGATCTTCACCTTTAAACCAGGCTGAAGCTGCTTCCTCTTCGCCGACTTCTTAATTGAACGTTCCATTCCACCTTAAATCCTCCAGCTTGTACAGGTTATGCTAGCTATGCTAACATTAGAACATCAGCCATGGCCAGTGACAGTATGAAAAGTGCCAACATCCCCTCTGTTGTTGTGGTTGTATGTAATTGTTGGGGGTGTAAATATTAACGAGTCGGTAGCAGTTTAGGATTCTGGAATCGCTGTGTTTTCCCGTCCCTCTTTTGGAAATGCAGGATTTGTTTCTGAAGGAGGAACGACAGTGTTTGAGGTTCAGTGTATGTCAGTTCTATGTACTGAACTCTCCTTATTCAACTACAACACTGTACATACAGTTAGCCATTCTACGGCCCCATTAACAATCCTAATTCTGACACCACCACTGACTGTTTCTTATTGTTACACCACCGCCGTCTAGTCATTACATCACTGTCCTCATCCATTATTCATTATTACATCACTCTCATCGCTGGAGCTTTGAAGTGCATTGAAATTTCATACCGTTTTTGATGCCAAAGGGAGTTTAAATCGAGGGTCTTTTATTTTAGATAAACATGAGATTTCCCTCATAATGCTAATCACTGTGGTAAAGGTTTCAGTGATATGGACAACCGGAGCGATCACCACCCTCTTTAGGACCTCTCTGCACAGGTCAGTGTGCTGGTCTTTCAGGTGTTTGGCTAGATTTGATGTTTAGCACCAGAGTTAGACAGCCCTACGCACTCACTACACACGTCATGTAGGACCCTGTAATTGACACACCATGCCCCCTGCCTTCCCCTCATCTCAAAGCTTACTGTTTCCATTCTTGATGAGGTGATGAAGCGGAAGTGTCCATCTGGGCAGAGCCGGCCCATGACATAGGCGGTACTGGCGAATGCTAGGGGCGCTATCCATCCAATTAATCATTACTCTTACTATTCCTCTCTACTGTTTATACTATTATGTCTACTTAGCACAAAAAAAGTCCATCATAACTTCATAGTCTAATAATGTCAACCCTAATAGCAAAGTTAGCTAGCTCAATAATGTTGGCTAATTTAATAAACAGCTAGCAAGCTAGCAAGGATTAGCATCAGTTACTCCCACCCTAAATCTGCTAGGAGAAGCTGGAAAGACTGTGAAGGTGTTTAAGGTGTAAATAACATTCATAATTCTGGGAAATACACTTTCTCCTGTCAGCGTGCTTCACAAACTGTCCACTGTCTGCCCTGAGGGCAACACTTGCTGCCCTCTTAGCCTAGTTAGCTAGCCTAGCTCATAACAGTGAATTAAACTGTGTTTCCTTTAGTCATTAACTGATGTAAGACTTTAGATTTCCATCTTCAGTTCACTGTATATGATGTGTACAGTAAACGGCAGCATCATGTGAGTGTGAATGCTGCGTGTAATAGACTCCTGTTTGTTTTTAGGGTGTTATAGGCTATAATGTGACTTAGCTGCTATGGGTTTTACCATCCAAGGGGCATCAACCAAAATCCCGCCTAGGGCCTCACAGTGGTCAGGGCCAGCTCTACATCTAGGGTTTCCTGGAAGCATCGTTGAACATGACAGAAAGACTAACATTTTGAACACTCTCTCTCTCCAAAGTCGTCAATTACGTTTCCAGGCAAACACAGTCCTGGAACGCCATGAGAGAGAATTGCGGGTGTTCTCTCCTCTCCAGGTTTCTTCCAGAGCTGTTTTCTTTGTGCCTGACAAAAGTGAGAGTGAAATATGACTGTTTATTATTATACTGTTTTGATGAACACAAATGAGCAACTGTGTTTGGAAACTGCAGCTCGCCTTGCGTAAACTAGTGATGGGGAGCACCAGCACATCTGGGAGTTGGGGTCAGCTGTTGGCCAGTGATTCTAACCAGAGTACCTAACACCAAGCAACATGGCGACAGAGCGGCAAGCGACAAATGGAGTTGAGATTTTCTCAACGTCATGAATTATCCCACTTGTATGAAGTGTGGATAGGAAGTAGTGGATACTCTTGGTGTCTCTGTAGGTCACTTAATAGCTAGCTAGATTAGCCAGCATGCTAACCAGCCAGTAAAGCTAGCCACAAATGGAAGCAGTTAGGTTTCCATATAAATATGTGCTTTTAAAACCTTCAGCTTCCCTGAACCTTGTACACGCCCACATGCAACAATGCGAACATCCTCAAACACACCCGCAAGAGACTAACTTGGGGCAACGTAAGCAACTTGTCACCTGCTAGGGTGAGAGTCTGCTTGGCACCTGTGCACCCTTAAGGTAAATCACTTAAGGTGGACCGGAAAAGTAGAATAGGAAGCTGCCAATACAAAGCTCATATCAGTCTTTGGAAGATGATGAACAAAACTGAGAATTCCTTTTCACAGAATTCTGACTGCTGTATGTCATTCCGAGTTTCCCTGATTCCCTGATTTTCCTAAGTAGCTGCTCAAGATGCTTTAGATGGTATACTCTCTGCCGTATCTGTGGAGCTTGATTTGGGTCTTGGTTAAAATAAGGTGGAGTCAAGGATTCGAGTCCAGTGGCAGGAGTCAAGAGTCGGGGGCCAGCTAGGAGGGCACCTTTGTAGAACTTGGCTTGGGGCCGCAGGGAGGTCAGGGCCAACTCTGGTTAGCAGCCTCAGTTGAAACTCTTCTGAAGCACCGTTTATGAACTGGCTTGCTCGTGTCCTTTGCCTGTCCATCTTTATTTGCTTCGGAGCCAACGCATCTCCACACAGCGTTCCGGCTGTTTTCTTGGTCGGCTAAAGGCCACCACACACGGGACTTCACAGCATCATGCAGGATCACCCAGCCGAGCGCTGCTATAGAACACCAGCGGGGAGAACCAAAAAATGGCAGGATCGAGATTCACTTCTACTTTCTGCTTATATAAACTGATTAAAGCGTTCAACATCACTCCTCACGCTCGGTATCAGTTTACTACCTCTTCACCAGCTGGCTGTTTTCCAGCTGACAGATACAAGCTGTAAATGTGCCAGGCTAGCGATGCTAGCTGAGCTAACTGACCGTTAGCATTTGTGTGAAAGGCTGGCTAAGTTTCTTTGAGTAAAGTACAGAGTAAAGTCCTTCCGTGTCTCCATATGGCTTTATTGTAATGCAGCAATGGTAAAACACTGAGTTGCTCACTGTGACGCACCAAGGAACTGAACAGTGCTCGAAGTGTCGGCACGCGTTTGCGGACCTCCATTGAAAACATTTGTTTTGGGAGCAGTGGCCTCAGTACAGGTCCTAAGGGGGTCCATTACAGAAGCCTGTGTGGGCCAACAGAGCCAGCACAAGCTGGAAAGACCATTTGATATTAATGGTATCAATCCTGATTATATACTGTTGATGTGTATCTGTATATCAATATCTTTCACATCACTAACGTCAGCCATTTCCTGTTGTTCATTCATCTTCTGAGCCACTTACCCTTCTGACTCATGGGTGGGGTGCTGGAGCCTATCCCAGTGTTCACTGGGCAGAAGGCAGGAAACACCCCAGACAGACCACCGGTCCATCGCAGGGCACCCACACGCACAGCTGCATCTTTGGACAGTGGGAGGAAACCGAAGCACCTGGACAGAAGCCACTCAGAGAACATGCAAACTCCACAGAGAAGGAACCCCGGACGCCCCAGCCGGGAATCGAACCCAGCCCCTTCTTTGCTGTGAGGCGATGGCCCTACCCACTGCACCACCATGCCACCCCCTAGTTCTACTCATTACATCACTATGCTCAAACAGTCACTATGGTTACCATCGCTATCATCAACCACTGTTCATTATTACATCACTACTGTTCTGCCCTGCAGTGGACTAGCCAGACTGTTTGGGGTGTTTCCTGCCTTCCGCCTAACCAACGCTGGTATAGGCTCCAGCACCCGCCGTGACCTCAAAGGATAAAGCGGTTTAGAAGATGAGTGAGTCGACCGTTTCCTATTACAGGGGACTATTATGGTCTGTCACTACCATCCACCATTTCTTACTCTTATTGTCCATGGCTTTCCTAATCTATCATCTTCGGCGAGCGCTGCATTTATTTATCACGGTTTTCCTACACGGCGCAGGAACAATCATCATCCTCCGAAATCTCATCGTTCGCAACAATACATCACGCAATAATCAGCAACGGCAGCAAAACACTCATTAAATCAAAGGGGGAAGTGAAAACGCCTTCTCTTTCAGGCTATCAGTGGCGGCCAAGCCGAAACAATGGAAGATAAAAGGGGCTCGGCTAATTGGGTGCATTTGGAGGTGTTTGGGGAAAGAATTACTTTGCTCTCTCTTTCTCTTTCAGAGTTCGGACTGTGTTTTATTACCCCTCCTCACCACCACCTCCCACCCACCCATCCAAACCATGCTCCTCATTCAAATCAGCAGCTCATTCTCGTAAACCAACAAAAGTCTGGTTTATTTACCGCGTCTATCCGGACCAAACAAGCAGCGAGTCCTTATGAATGAGGGACGTATGAAGCCAACTTCCATTCCGAGCGGAGTCTAAGGAGGTGTAATGGGTTGGCAAGGCCGAGTCCGTTTTTGGGTTGATGAAAACATTTACAGTATATGAACGCATCACACATATGAACTTGAGTGACATCCCATTCTTAATCCATAGGGTCTAATATGATGTCGGCCCACCCTTTACAGCTATAACAGCTTCAACTCCTGTGGGAAGACTTTCCACAATGTTTGGGAACGTGGTTATGGGAATTTCTGCCCATTCTTCCAGAAGCGCATTTGTGAGGTCAGACACTGATGTTGGACGAGAAGGCCTGGCTCGCAGTCTCCGCTCTAATTCATCCCAAAGGTGTTCTATCAGGTTGAGGTCAGGACTCTGTGCAGGCCAGTCCAGTTCTTCCACACCAAACTCGCTCATCCATGTCTTTATGGAGCTTGCTTGCCATGTTGGAACAGGAATTGGCCATCCCCAAACTGGTCCCACAAAGTTGGACTTCACTGAGCTCCTCAGAGCGACCCATTCTTTCGCCTAGGTGCTTGGTTTTATACACCTGTGGCCATGAAAGTGATTGGAGCACCTGAGTTGAATGATTTGGATGGAGGAGTGAATACTTTTGGCCATATAGTGTATCAGATATGTTTATTATTAGAATGGACAAAGTCGATAATGAACTCAGCGCCGCCATAACGAGGCAGGTGGACGCCTGTGTTGACGGGAATATTCACGCCTACACTCGTTCTGCCCGGTTACGGCTTCGTCGCGCTCAAGGCTTGAATAATGCAGCAAGCAAAGCTGCAAGGAGAACTTCCTAATTGGCTGAACTCCTTGGAAGTGTAAGTGCAGCTCCGCTACCTCAATAAATAATTTCCTTATGGTAGCGTAGGTGTCGAAGCTTATGGTGAATAATTCTCCCTCTGAATTGTCTGGGGCGCTACATCTCCTGCTGGAAAGATCAATACCACGCTCTCAAAGGCCTCCGGGCCGGGAGACGTTTAACGCAGACTTTATTCATATCGCCGGTTATTATTAGAAAGCGCATCGAAATGTCAAGATCTTTAGGAGGCAAATGTCTCTGAAATGTCACACGGGGCTTCTGTAACTTTCTTCCAGCCGCCCGTTTGGTCTGCGGTTCTTTTACTTCACGCTGATCCTGCGAGTGTCCTACAGAAGCTTGAAAAGGGCTAGTGGTTTGTTAGGTAGGAGTTCTGGGAGGGAGATCTGGAGGGGTATATTCATGCATGTCCACTCTCTGGCCACTTTATTAGAAACACCAACCTTCTACTTCCACTAACTGGCCACTTTATTAGAAACNNTATTAGAAACACCTACCTTGTACTTCCACCCACTGGCCACTTTATTAGAAACACCTACCTTCTGCTTCCACTCACTGGCCATATTATTAGAAACACCTACCTTGTACTTCCACTAGCTGGCCATATTATTAGAAACACCTACCTTGTACTTCCACCCACTGGCCACTTTATTAGAAACACCTACCTTCTGCTTCCACTCACTGGCCATACTATTAGAAACACCTACCTTGCACTTCCACTAACTGGCCATATTATTAGAAACACCTACCTTGTACTTCCACTAACTGGCCATATTATTAGAAACACCTACCTTGTACTTCCACTCTCTGCCCACTTTATTAGAAACACCCACCTTGTGCTTCCACTTACTGGCCACTTTATTAGAAACACCAACCTTGTATGTCCACTCACTGGCCACTTTAATAGAAACACCCACCTTGTACTTTGGCTTTGGCCAATGAGTGGAAGTACAAGGTAGGTGTTTCTAATAAAGTGGCCAGTGAGTGGACATACAAGGTTGGTGTTTCTAATAAAGTGCCCCAGTTTCTTAAAGCCACTTGTTATTGAGATCATTTTTTTGGCCTGCTAGAGAGAGTGTTCAGTGTGGTGCCAGTTGAAGAACCATGTTTGTGCTAAGAGGCCTTTGTTAAATCCAGCCCAGGTCACTTTCAACAGCACCACATCCCATCCACACCTCTCCCAGCATGGCGGTGGTTCCTCCATCACTGTTGGTAGAGTGAATGGCGCCATCTATAGGCGGCTGTGTGCACAACAAGAACCTGAACAACAGTGAATGCAGGGACGATGCACTTGAAGCACCTCACACACAGACCACTCTTGGCCCGTCAGAAGGCTTCCTCTCCTGTCCTGTAGAACTCTGTAAATGTGCTCGAGCCCACTAGCTCCTGTGACACATAGGCTTTCATTAGACTTCCTTATTGATTTCAGGTTATTAGGCTTCTTCATTAAGGGCCGCTAGTTTCATTATCATTTGTCATCAGACATAATGCTGTAGAGACGACTAAACAAACCAATTCCCATTAAGGGCCGGGAAGAGGAATGATGATGGTGATTTAGAGGCCCAGGAACATGGATGAACACAATAACACACAAACACACACACACATTACCGGATGCACGCACAAAGCCAATTATACATTCCATCGTTTCATTGGGCTTATTGTGTTCGGCGACGTCGCTCCAGACGTGCCTGGCCGCAGCCGGTTGTCCATCACGTCTGATTATGTTGTTCCAGAGTGATCGCCAAGGCCTGGGAAGCGCACGCGCCCGGGCGCACACTTCTCCACCAGCCGCGGGCCAGCCTGCGATATTTCACAGCGGTTTTTGTTTGTCGTGTTCTGCAGGCATCGTTACAGCCCTCACGTTCTAGATAAATCAATGACAAACTGCTTATTAAACAAACCAGCAGGGCTTCAATTATTAATGCGCGAGGCCCATAAAGGTCCTATTGTGGTCTGCACGGTTATGGCCTCTGGCATCATTGTTAATACATGACCAAAGGGCATGCTGGGTTAGGGTGGAGTGTGTGTGTGTTTATGTCATTGTGTTTGTATTTAGCTCTTTGTGGGGGCCCAGTATAACATACCATTTTGGCATTATGGGTAAATTTGGCTGCTACCCCATAAAGATCTTGATGACTGGGTTGGGGGAAGAATCTAATGGGTACGATTTTCCATGTTCCCCGGTTTTAGCTGCTCAGCCGGAACACATTTGGTTATCCAAATTTTACTTCTTTACTTTAGCGCCAGC
This sequence comes from Semaprochilodus insignis, assembly GCA_034552555.1. Taxonomy (NCBI): domain Eukaryota; kingdom Metazoa; phylum Chordata; class Actinopteri; order Characiformes; family Prochilodontidae; genus Semaprochilodus; species Semaprochilodus insignis. Next base: position 22,228,273 of record CM067495.1, on the reverse strand, counting down.
GCTACGTGGCTAACAAGCACTAGAAGTCAATAGTCACCCGAAAAGTAGGTGACTAATGTTTGCTGTAAATACATCCTCCTGTAAATACGTCTCTCCGTCTATTTCGACCTCATCCAGGTCTTCATTAAGGTCGTACAGGCTTGTCGATGTGGTCTAGGGCACCGTATGACTTCCTGGGAACTATGAAAACGAACAAAACTAGCTGAACACTGTGGCATCAACAGTAGTCAGCCGGTTCTATGCCGAATTCCGGGATTCAGACACATAGATGCTAGATTACAGTCATGAGTTCTCTTGGTTCTTATTATCAACCTGTATTTTCAGCTCAAACCTTCAACATTAATAGCTATTTGTGAGTCGTAACAAAGGAAATCCTGAGTGTAATCTGTAGCTGTTGACTAAAATGGCTGCCCCCAGCTTTAAGCTACACGGTGAAGCGTTGAATGTCTTTACAGATCACAGTAAGTCTTGCTATACACCCTTCACCACACCAACATCTCAATAGGACCTTAACAAAGACCTGGACCTGGTTGGAGAGGGCTGCGAGATGTTTTATGCTTGTTTGTTTGGGTTACTATTGTGTGCTATTGAGTTTGCTAGCATATTTGTAGCACCAGTGCAACTCTAAAGAAGCTAAATCTGGATGGCAAACATGCTATGACTTGTTGACAGCCTCTGGGTCAAGTGGAAAACGGTATAAATTAGATTTTTGGGGTTTTTTTTGCTTTACAATGACAGTTAAGTTTGGAGAAACCCCCCCGATAGCCGCCAGGTTAGCATCAAGGAAACCGCCTGCCTATGTTATCCATTCATACTGTGTCGAGTTGCTAATAGCCTTGCTTGTAAGGTCTCTGGCGCTGTATTATACATGGAGGTGACTGTAAACACGGACAGAAGTACAGATGAGATCCGGATGGCTGCTTTATGGAGTCAATGGAGTCAATAGGAAAGCAGGTGACACGGTGTAGAATCAGAGGGGTGAGACTGCACTAGCGGCTAACAAGCCTTAGCCCAGGATGGCTCTTTATTCACCCGCTAGCGCTCAGCAGGGGAGGAATGGGAGCGATTCGTCTTTGTCACATTACGGCACGGGAAAGAAAATAGTTGTTAAGCGCAGTGCGAGCGCCGCTCCGACAACAATCCGGGTCTAATTAGCTGCGACCGTAACGCGTTTAAGGGTACTGCGCTCCGGACGAAGCAGCTGCATGTGCGCTACATACTGGAAATAGAGATTTGAAAGCGATACTTGTTCATAATACATATGTAGGCTATAGTCTACGCTACACAATGACCCAGATAGCATGCAGACGTGGACCACATCTGGCAAAGATATGGCACTGCTGGCCCACTGTTGGCATCGGCAATCTGCAGTGAGCCAAAGGTGGCCCACATATTTACAACATGCCTTTGGCCCACCTGTCCCAAAACAGATCTGGTCCACTTCTGGCACCCATACAGCCTACATCTGGCTGACGTTTGTCCCTAATATGGTGCGTATGTGGCTCTCATCTCGCAACCGGCTGCAATTTGTCCAAGTGCCATCAACCCACACAGCAAGTAGGCCAGATAAAAAGGGGGAATGTGGGGCAGATTTGGACCAGAACAGTTACGCTATCTGGGGACTTACCTAAAGCTGCCAGAGGCGTCACGCCTCTGAGGAGGCCTTTGGCTCATCTTCTGGATGCGAGTAATGTAACTATCGTAACAACCCGAGGTATCAGGGACATGCATGACGAAACTAAACGCCTCCTCGAGCTCCTCCATACCTGAGAAAAACCACGGAAAGCTCATTTTCCACGGGATATGATGGAATATTTACCTACATGTCGATTTGCACAGGGTTAATATGACCTGAGATTATATTTAAGTTCTGGATCATCAGTGACGACGTTCAAAAATCATTGTCCTTATGACATTTGGTATTTGGTGGGCAGGCTGCGAACCCACTGTGAAGCACCGTCTAGTGGTCCAGACTAGGCTCTAGCTGTAGTCCATAGTGGGCCAGCAGTGGTGAAGGTCGACAGTTTCAGTATTAATAGAGAGGTACATGGTTGGTATATTGTAGTGGGTAAGATATCCGCTTCCTACACTGCAGACTGGAGTTAGATCCCCTAGCCGGAATATAACCCTACACTATACCAATAAGGGTCCTCGGTCAAGACTCCTAACGCTACCTTCACTGCCTGTGTAAGAAATGATCAAACTTTAAGACTGGTCCAAGTAACAGTTATGATTCCTGTATAACAGGGCACAAAGAAGAGACGTTGAAACCGTGGCTTCGTACTCAAGCCTGTCTGTTTTTTACATTTACATTTTACATTTATGGCATTTAGCTGACGCTCTTATCCAGAGCGACTTACAAGGTCATTCATATTACAGGTAGGCCAATGCAGTGTTAGGAGTCTTGCCCAAGGACTCTTATTGGTGTAGCACAGCATAGTTACCCAGACCCAGGAATCGAACCCCCATCTCCCACATGGGGCGGTAGCTCCCTGGAGGTTAGTGGTGTTATCCGCTGAGCCACACCAACCACCATTTTATTGAATTCAGTATAACAAGGAAACTTTGGTCTCTTGATCTTCTCTTTTTTTCTCACAGTTAAGCTCACCAGATGAATGCATTAAGACATACTTCAACTTTAGCAGTAGTCAACAAAACCCATTTCAGTGCTTCCAAAAAAGGCAAACAATTGTGCATGAAACACATAAGAAATGATAAAATATCTTGAAAATAGCATCTCTACTGCTATGTAAATAAACATTTACCATAATGGCAATCTGTTACGGCTATTTAGAGCTTTTTAACAGGAACTTTTGCTGTTTACATTGTTAGACCTGACCAAAGTATGAAAACAAAACACATCTTGATATCCAAACAAGAATAAAAATAAGTATTTACTTTCTATTCTGTATCTTTCATTAAACAACATTAACATTCACGAACCACTGGGGGGTGTTCCTCCAAACTTACCCAACCTACTATGTTGGCTGAGGCTTATTGTCTGTCCAAGCAGGCTAAATGACAAAAATAAGATGAAGCGCTTCAACAAAGAGGGCCAACAGGTTTAATTACATGGACGACATAACCATAGCTAATAAGCTGTAAGCCCTAAAGTTAGCATTAGCACTAAGCCAGCAGAGAATTAATCCTTACTACATCATCTTTTCGACAGAGCTAAGATATTATAGACTATAGACAATATTTTAAACAGGAATTTCGAATTAAAAGACCGCGTGGACAGGGACAATGGGCATCCGCCATTACATGTGCTCTGCTAACACGTGCTTCATAAAGTCATCATAGTTATATAGAGAAATGCACTACCGTGGCTTCGTTCTCAAGCTCTCAAGTCTGTCTGAGAGTTTCTCTCCTTAGTTTGCTTAGAGCCACGTACGTCTGCCACCGCAATAGCCCCCCCTAGAGGTTTGGTTACTTCTGTCAATACATTGGTTCAACTTAAGTGCTACGGCCCATAAAAGAAAGTATATACACATATATAAGTATTTACACAAGCAGAATAAACATAAATGTGACTACACATTCAGTGTGTCACATAAGTCGCTCTGGTTAAGAGCGTCTGCCAAATACGTGAACGCACAACATCGCAGCTCAGATAGGTGTTAGACAGCAACACCCTGAGGAGGGTTTGAAGAGCAGGACAAATGAGAGAGTTTGCATTGGCATGTCGGTCGCATGATCTCACGCTCAACTATAAATCAATGTATATTCAACGTCATTACTGCCAACATCACAAGCTGATGACTTTCATCTCACAGTCAGCGATAAATCAATATACACTCACTGAGCACTTCGTTAGGTACACCTCCTCGTATCTACACCCATGTTATCAGCTCCACTGACCATATAGGAGCACTTTGTAGTTCTACAGTTACAGACTGTAGTCCATCTGTTTCTCTGTATACTGTATTACCCTGTTCTTCAATGGTCAGGACCCCCACAGGACCACCACAGAGCAGGTGTTATGTGGGTGGTGGATAATATTGTGATCTAGTCCTTTAGAGATCGCCTAACAGCTCAACATGGTTTGAGGCTAGTGTGTGGCGGTTTATGCTAACATGGTGAAATAAGCCTGGGGCATTATATATGAGCAGATAGTCATTGGATAGGAACGCTAGTAACGCTCAACATGGCGACTGTTGGAGATGGAGAAAGTCCCGCCCTTCAAGTAAAAGAGCCAATCAACTTGCAGGTGTGAGGGAAGAAAGTCTGACAGCTAGAACAACCTCAAGTCATGTTTTTGTGTGTTATTGACCCAAACACTACAAACCGGTTTCAGTTTCAAGCATTTTGGTCTCTGCTTGTTCATAGAGACAGGAATCTGGTCTTGTATGGCTGGAAGTAACTGCCCAGGGATGTTACCAAGATGGCTGCCAAGTAAACAGACATGCCTATAAGAGGTCTTATATGAGCTAGGCTTGCTTATTAGCTACATTAGCCTTGCAGATCCAGCGTAAAACTACTGAAACAAGCTTCAGACACCAAGCATGTCCTAGCAGATGGACTACGTTTGGGGTAAAAGGGGAAAACAGCACAACCTCTAGAGCCATCACTTAATATAAGAACTGAAAAATAAGTATAGCTTCATTAGCTGCGTTCTGATTGGCTCTCTGGATAGCCTTGTGAATGCACAGTGAGTGCAGCAGGTTTTACACTATACTGCCAAAAGTATTCGCTCGTCTGCCTTCACATGCATATGAACTTGCGTGACATCCCATTCTTAATCCATAGGATTCCACAGCTAGAACAGCTCCAACTCTTCTGGGAAGGCTTTCCACAAATTTTAGGAATGTGTTTATGGGAATGTGTGACCATTCTTCCAGAAGCACATTTGTGAGGTCAGACACTGATGTTGGACGAGAAGGTCTGACTCGCAGTCTCCGCTCTAATTCATCCCAAAGGTGTTCTATCGGGTTGAGGTCAGGACTCTGTGCAGGCCAGTCAAGTTCTTCCACACCAAACTCGCTCATCCATGTCTTTATGGACCTTGCTTTGTGCACTAGTGCACAATCATGTTGGAACAGGAAGGGGCCGTCCCCAAACTGTTCCCACAAAGTTGGACTTCACTGAGCTCCTCAGAGCGACCCATTCTTTCGTCTAGGTGCTCGGTTTTATACACCTGTGGCCATGGAAGTGATTGGAACACCTGAATTCAATGATTTGGATGGAGGAGTGAATACTTTTTGGCAGTTGCATGCTCTGAGCTTTCGTGATGTTCCCTCCTTTGTATCTGCAACACGTCGTCAACCATTTGCCTGAAGCGTTTTCGGTGAGATATCCTCACGATGCAGGTTTGTTTTTGCTGCAGGTACCTTTTGAAAAATGGCCGCCGCTACAATAAACCAGTGGTCTGTGGTTGGTTATGTTGCGTGGCAAAGTAGGCAGTACCTGGCTATGTCAACTGTGCCAGACTTGACTCTGAGGGACGCGTCTCCTGGTCTTCTCCAAAGCTGCCTGGGCGTCTAGTTTGCTTTCAGGATCCAGAGAGCAAATGGGACCCTGTTTGGAAGCGAGAGTGTGTGTGTGTGTGGTCCGCTCCATTGGGACCCAGTGTGATGCATGTCTTTAATAACAGTCCATTAACGCTGTGCTGGTGTAACAGGCGGACCCTTCTTTTCTGGTAATCTGCTGGAAATGAGTGCCGATGGCTCGTGAGGAGGAGGCCCAGCCGTCTCCTTCTGCTTCCCCCTGGAGACGGCTGGCACGGGGCAGCTGGGCTCAGTATTGTCTCGCTCTTCCTCTCCTTCTCTCTCTCTCTCTCTCTCTCTCTCTCTCTCCATCATTGTGACTCTCCATTTTACACATTATATGTACGTAGGAGAACCTTAGCTACCTCCTACTTCCTACCACTGTTGCCATTGTTCTCCATACCATATGAGGCCGCTTCTCTGAGCTAGCTAATCGGTTTTGGTGGACTCAGATCTACCATCATGTTATTGGCTAGTGTAATTTAGCCTGCTTTTTGGTGACGTGATCAAAAATTCTTTAGATCCTTTAGAAGCAAAAGTCGTTCAGCCTTAGTTGGACGGTATTATGAATCATGTTCAATATGACCAAGGGTCGATTTCATATTTGAGGTGATGTTTGAGGTGATCAAAAACTAGTCACAGCATGTATACAGGACAACAATCTGGTGGTCCAGGAGTCAGTAGGGTGCCGAACTCATCAAACCAGTCATGTGGGATAGTCATGTAGACTATCCATCTATCTATCTATCTAAGAATTGAGCAGTTGGACCAGATTTGGTGGATGCTTTCCCTGGCACAATTCCGAGGAGAATTCCCTGTAGACTGGGATTTTAGCCACTGCTGGTAGACCCGTATGACCGTACGCTTCCATACACCTGCAGATTCAGCTACTTCCTTCACACTATGGTCTTTGGCACACCCAAATGCAGTCACTCCTTTTAGCCAATCATTAACATCTGCTTTGGAGCCATTTTCCACACATGGAACGAGACATTCCCTGCACTGTACCACCTCGTCTCCATCTATGGATCCCATCACTCACACCCCACAGGTATTTATAGCCCCATCATCCTCGTGCAGCACCATCTGCAGGAGCCTGAAGTTACTACCACCTTAAACATGCAAGGTGGAACCTTTGTTCTGACCTAAAATCTGTTTCCTACACAAACGGCCACTACAGCGTCCAGCAGAAAACGGCAGCCTCGGATTGCTTTTCCAGTTTCTTCCAGTCGTAATATTTGTTGAGGTACCCTTTTGTTGGTGTTATCATCTTTTTTATTGGTCTCTCTCTCTCTCTCTCTCTCTCTCTCTCTATCTCTCGTTCGCTGTCTAACCAATTCTGGGTCCAACCAAAAGCACGCCTGACCAGCCACAGGGAAATAAACCGTAAGCAGGGTGGCCCACCGAGGCAGCTGGACCTGCTCCAGATCAGCCTCTTATCTCAAGGCAAGAAATGCTGCAGATTTTAAAGAACCCCCCCCCACAAACCCCCTCCCAAAAAAACCCACCACCGAGGTTTTACGACAAAGGCTCTGGCTCAGCCATCAAACTGCGGTAGAGCCAGTGCCGGGATTGTGCTACACCAAAAAGCGGAGGTTAAACAAAGAACATGCGAGAGAGCAGCAGGCACCGGATCAGTCAACGGATTCATAAAGCCGAGCGTTTCGCTTCCCATAATAGACACATTTGTCATGCGGGTCCGCCGAGATCCAGGCCCTTTTCTCATTCCTCAACAAGGCCCCTCCGTTACAGCTTAAAGAAACATTCCCGGGCACACGGATCGCTCACAAAGACATCAAACAGCAGCTAAATCAAGTTAATGACGTGAGGTGGTACAGATGTACTGGGCGTATGGGGAATATCTCAGGAGCTAAGCGGTGCGCAGTGGGATTCCAAACGCATTAGTTACACTCTGCATCCATACCAACTCTCCACCCAGTATCGTCTCCCATTCCCGAGGTTTAGGTTCTTTATAAGAGCCCGACTTTCTCAGCTCCACCTTACTGGTGTACAAGGCAGGTGTTTCTAATAAAGTGGCCAGTGAGTGTATATAGCAGGTAGGTGTTTCTAATAAAGTGGCCAGTGAGTGTATATAGCAGGTAGGTGTTTCTAATAAAGTGGCCAGTCAGTGTATATGGCAGGTAGGTATTTCTAATAAAGTGGCCAGTGAGTGGATCTAGCAGGTAGGTGTGTCTAAGTGGCCAGTGAGTTGCAGTACAAGGTGGGTGTTTCTAATAAAGTGGCCAGTGAGTGTATATGGCAGGTAGGTATTTCTAATAGAGTGGCCAGGGAGTGGATCTAGCAGGTAGGTCTAATAAAGTGGCCAGTGAGTGGAAGTACAAGGTGGGTGTTTCTAATAAAGTGGCCAGTGAGTGTATATAGCAGGTAGGTGTTTCTAATAAAGTGGCCAGTGAGTGTATATAGCAGGTAGGTGTTTCTAATAAAGTGGCCAGTGAATGTATATAGCAGGTAAGTGTTTCTAATAAAGTGGCCAGTGAGTGTGTATAGCAGGTAAGTGTTTCTAATAAAGGTGCCAGTGAGTGTATATAGCAGGTAGGTGTTTCTAATAAAGTGGCCAGTGAATGTATATAGCAGGTAAGTGTTTCTAGTAAAGTGGCCAGGGAGTGGGAGTATAAGGTAGGTGTTTCTAATAAAGTGGCCAGTGAGTGTGTATAGAGAGGTAAGTGTTTCTAATAAAGTGGCCAGTGAGTGTGTATAGCAGGTAAGTGTTTCTAATAAAGTGGCCAGGGAGTGTGTATAGAGAGGTAAGTGTTTCTAATAAAGTGGCCAGGGAGTGGGAGTATAAGGTAGGTGTTTCTAATAAAGTGGCCAGTTAGTAGGAGTATGGCATTTCCAGTCTGTTGGTAATGATAGTCACTGCTGCCCCCTGCTGGTGTGAGTGCCTGAACGTGAGTGAACAGCAGCAGCAGTGCTAGGCCCTGATTTAGAATGCCACACAGTGAGCAGCTGGCATTTGTCGGCGGAATAGAGGCGGGGGTCGCTACTACCTGCTTCCTGCGGTCCCCAGCAGATGGCCTCGGCTTTCTGGCTGCCGCCAGCCCCCATTTACACCCCCCTAGTCCCAACCCTGGGCCAAAATCAGCTCTCCCCCTGGGTCAAATTAGAGCCCATTAACTTAGTTACTCACAGAATAAGCAGAGTAGTGCCTGGTGGGCGTCTCCAGCTGATCTGGAACCAGTCTCCGCACAGCAGCCTCTTTTGTCTGAGTGCTTTTGCGCAGCGTGTCGTCGTTTTCAGTCAAAGACTAGAAGACAATAGGCCACCTGACTAACATAGACTACAATAGCCAGAGCCCCCCGCCATTTTTCCTGTTGCTTGGAACCCCAGCAGAAAGTAGAATGGGGAAAGTGGCTGTGAATGTGGCTCTGCCTGCTCTATAATAAACAGTGTCTGAGGCTGCTGAGGTTGATATTAGGGATAACATGGACGACTCTTATTATAAGCCCATCAGACCTTTATGTATTAGTGATTGCGCAACACTACTGTTATCCAACTGTATATTCCTCCTCCTCTCTTTCTTGTTCTGGGTACACGATTTTTGTCTGCTAACTGAGTCCCTCAGTTTTTGAGATATTGACCCCTTTCCAACTCCGGAATGTTAGGTCTGATAAGGATTAGTGTGCTTGTATACAGCTTTCTGATCCAACATACTTCCTTAAATTCCCAATTTTTCCCCATTAGGAAAGAATGGGGTGGAAAAGTACATGCCCAGCTAACATCATCAAACTTCTGAACCGATTTATCTTTGGTGGATATGCGCCGGAAACCTCAAAATTAGGTGCATGAATGAGAACGGAACCCGTTCCACTTTAATGGAAAAGGGCTATGAGAGAGAGGAGCTCCGTACTTGCTTCAGATCTGAGAACATCCACAGCTATTACATGCACATTACATACAATCATCATCAAAAGAATAGTTACACAAATAGCTGCACCCAGAAGGAATCAACAGACAGGAGTGAAAGTCGGTGGGTAGGTTTGACATTGTGACATGATTCAAGTTTCACACTCGGCCACACATGTGACGTAAGCAAGGACAGGTCTTATCACTGTACCTGACTGACCCAACAGCCACGATTACAGACATTCAGTGAGCAGTGATGCCCTCCATGAGTTATCCTGTTAGTGCAGCACCATTGGCAGACCATGCAGGACTACATGCACACAGAGCGATACAACGACTGCCCTTAACACCACGTCACCGTCACCAAAGACTGCAATGGTGTCGTACCAGACTGTCATGGAGTGACTCAGAATGACAGCGGGTCATCTTCAGTGACGAGTCCCACTTTGGTCTTGGTGGAGACGACCAACGAATCCGTGTGCGGAGGCACCGTGGTCAGCACCAAGATGAACGGTTTGTTGTCACACGTCCAGAAGGCCTGGTGTCACTCCACCTCCACCCCTACCACACAATCTGCAGGAACTGTGTGAGGATATTCAAGCTGCATGGGATGGATTATCACAGGACACCATTAGGAAGCTGAGACGTCTGGGATGTAGCGTTAGCAAACATGGTGGCCCGACGCCATACTGAGAGACACTACTTCTGTATGTGTAGCTCAATAAATATTGATCATATCAGTCTAAATGTATCATCATTTATTGATCCTGGTGACCTTTATCTTCCTTCCCAACAGCACTGCAATCCCACACCTCCTTCTGGGTGCAGCTGTTCATCTAATGATGAGTGTAGAGACTGTGTATCATGGCTGTCCAAAGATGAACAAGTATCTCCTATGTGGTAACTTTACAGGAGAGGGCAAAAACCTCATTAAATCTGAATGTAAGTCAATGGAACCAGACGTTTTTCCAATCAGTTTTGGACCATTTCTGTTGGTCCGTTCATCATGACATTTTCACACATTGTAAACGGCAGCTCATGTGATCAAACGACACATAAAAGGAAAAATGGAGAAAAATGGAGCCCCATGGTTTTCATTGGGCAGCGACGATATGTACCTAACTGTATTCATCTGGGACGTCCTGATAAAGTCTAAAAACCAGCAGCGTGTGTGTGTGAGTGTGATTGTGTGTTGCTCCACAGATGCTGAAAGTGAGTGTCAGTTTCATGAATATGAAAATACCATTTAGGATTTATTGGCCGCCTAATTGACATATCTGGTGACAGGACATTATTCCTGCGAGAGGTGCTGCTTACCGTCACTGACGCTCTGTACTGCTAATGACAAGCGCTGGGAATGGCGATAAATCACTTACTTTAATCCCCTCGGCGGCCTTCTGCCAGAGATATCCGATGATATTTCTTCTGTTGTCAAAACACGGTGGGCAGGGAGAGGTTCATATCTGAGAGTTATATCCCGAGAACAATCCGTTTGAGGAGCGGGGTTAATGATGTGTTCTCCCGCCGCTTGTTCAGCATGACAACAACAGAACTGCTTCACGTGCACCCAAAAGAGGATAAGCTAACCCAGAGAACGTTAGCCCTCGCTCCGTAGTCTGGAGGTATTGCCGGAGTTTCCCACCAATGATGTAAACGTAATTCCATCATTAATTGCCTTGTTAATGAGTTTTCACACTTGTTCCGAGTACCCGGATCTGCACCCAGGACCTATTCTGGGCTCGTTTGGGGGGTGGAAGTAGGTCATTATCACTGCTTGGCTTTCACACACGAGAAGTTCAAGAACTTCATCCGAACCGTGGATCTATTGGGTAATTCCATACGTCACTTCTTCTGCGGTATTCCTTTCTGGATATAAACAAACATCTGGAATATAAGCGTGAACGCTTACAGGTGATCCATACGCTCCGCCATCTTGGTACTACTGTTTACTATCACTGTGCAGCACCCTTTGCTGACGTGGATGCCGTATCCTTTGAGGTTCCTTGCTTCCAATACAATTGGTACAGACACAGACTGGTTCCCTGGATGGCACCAAGTTTCTAAGAAGCCTGAACGGAACCAGTTCAAGAACCAGGGTTCTTTTGGTCGAGATGGTAGCAAAGCACTGATGTTCCACCTTATGACGTATTATCTTCTGTCTTGTCTGTAAGGAACCACCATGAGATGAACACAGTGCCGGAAAATGGGCTTGCTTGCTGAGCTTTACGGCCCATGCCTTTGCTAGAACAGTTACTATTGGTACCGTTTGCTCGTGAGGCCAGTAAGACAAATGCCTATAATCACAGGCCATAAACACTCGGGGGAGCTTTATTAATATCAAGCAGCACAGCACAAAATACTGGCCTTTACCCAGCAAAGGCTTCGGCGAATCAGTCTTTAGCACACTGGGTCTTGAGGGAACTAACGCAGTAGGTGGATTGATAAGCCACTTCACTGCTGATTTGCTCTCACGAGTGTTGGAAAGAAATGATAAGCAATGGAATGAAAATGTCATGGGGTGCATTTCCTTCAGGGCCCATTCTAATGTAAAGCAGTCATAAGAGTCCTCAGACTGATAGTTCAGCCAAACAGCCAAAATGGGATAGCTTTACCCCCAAATGCAGTCAATCAAACCAGGGATGCTTGGTGTTCTTAGTATTGCACTGTAGTTACAATGCTAATGTTGCTAAGAGGTAATGGAAGCTTGTAGCTACAGATTAGTATTCCAGTTGCTAAGGGGCAAGAGTGCTATATGGTAAGCTTACCTTGTGAGTTTAAGGTGGTAGTAACTTCAGGCTCCTGCAGATGTTGCTGTATGAGGATGATGGGGCTATAAATACCTGCGGGGTGTGAGTGATGGGATCCATAGATTGGGAAGAGGTGCTACAGTGCAGGGAATGTCTCGTTCCATTTGTGGAAAATGGCTCCAAAGCAGATGTTAATGATTGGCTAAAAGGAGTGACTGCATTTGGGTGTGCCAAAGACCATAGTGTGAAGGAAGTAGCTGAATCTGCAGGTGTATGGAAGCGTACGGTCATACGGGTCTACCAGCAGTGGCTAAAATCCCAGTCTACAGGGAGTTCTCCTCGGAATTGTGCCAGGGAAGGCATCCACCAAATCTGGACCAACTGAACAATTTTTTGGTGCCTACATCCAGATGTGGCCTACATCCAGAAACTTGTCCAGTCCATGTCAAATTCATTCACAGCTGTTATTGGTGCTCGTGGAGGTGTTACACGCTATTATACTTACAGTATATAGTCACAAACCTACCATAATTTTACTCATGCTAACTGTAGCTAAAGCTAACACTTTTAGCTTGTTGGCTCACAAGCCATTTCTATTGTTGGTGTGATCCCTTCGGATCCATCGTAATGAAGATTTGCAGCTAGTTACTATAGTTATGCGGCAACTCATATGGATATTCAACTTCTTAGCAGAAATGCTAGCTATGTAGCTTTCTTCTGCATTCACCAACTAATGAAAACAGCCCGTCCCCCAAAAAATCACCTCAAAGGATCAATTTGCAAGATGATGCAACCTGCCACATTCATACTCCAAACAATATAGGGGGTAGCATGTCACTAGAAAGCGGTGATTGCTGGAGCTAGCTGGCTAGCAAGGGGCTAGCATGCTAACTTCAGTAGGTATCTCTGCATCGTGATCCATAGACATTCGATTGATTGATCGTTTTAGTCAGTGTTGGAATGTTTGAAACTAAGAATCTTAAAGTGGTTATAGTTTTTCAAACTATATTTAGTTTAAACTATATACTAGCATTTAGAGGGCTGACCTACGGTTAGGTGGTAGGCGAGTCACAACGTCACATGACCTTGTTAAACAAATGAAATGCCAGGCATGTCTTTTGATGGACGTGAGCCAATGGCACACATAATATGGTTGGTGAGTGAACATTTTAAATAGTTCATCCCGAAAAGAGGACTAACCGTGTTCGTCCTTGTACTGCGCTGGACGGAGGGCTGGGAGTTGAAAAACCGGACGTGTGGCCACCCTAGGTACCAGCCATTTCGAAAGAGTTGACCATGGTACAGTGATAGAAACCACAGCTTTGGTTCCTGCAGTTCTTCTGTAGCTCCACTGTTTACAGTAGATTGATAACCGCAAGCCAGCGATCACCAGTGGGGTGAAACCAGTACTGTTATGGAGTACATCACACTTGCCAGGTGTGACTTAATTTGCATAATATAATGCGTAAAATAATTCACCATCTGCCACAAGCAACACCTTTAAATGGAATCAGCAACACCTCTAAATGGAATGGGATGTGATCGCTCCCTGGAATTCCATTGCTTTCACTCTTGCGGGTGGATATTGAGATATTAGCTGAATGTTTTCATGTCTGCAGTAAAGAGACTTTGCAGAAATGTTGTTGCTGTTGGTGTTGGAACTGACTCAACTCCATTTCCCAACAACTGTCTGGGAGTTCCCCGGGTATTATTAAATATTGTAGGATTGGAATTTAAACCATTTATGCTTGCACACATGGCTCATTCAACCAAAAGAACCCTGTTTTGTGAACGTTCAGCCTTCATAGAATTTTGCTGTTATCCAGGGAACCAGTTTGTGTTTGCACCAGCTTTAAGTGGAACCAAGGAACGTCAAAGGATACGTCATCAACCTCAAGATCAAGATGCTGCACAGCGGCAGTAAACAGTACTACCAAGATGGTGGAGCGTACAGTGTTTCCAGATGTTTGTTTATATCCAGAAAGCAAGCACGGATCAACTGTAAGAAGACGTAGAAGAGGTCCTTCAGCAGACCACTGGGTGTCACCATCAATGCCTTCTCGTTCCATAACAACAGACACGTCCATGGATGTCGTCACGGTTAGTGCTCAAGAGCTTACTATTCTTGGGTTCCAGCTGGGAACCAACTTCCGAACTCATTTATGTTTGGTGCAAATGCACAGGACCCGGAAAGGAACCCAAAAAGGATCCCGTTTCATCTTGGTGGAAAAAACCTAACTGGGGAATCCACCATCGATGGCACCTGGGGAGTAGGTGCTTTACTGAAGGACACTTCAGTAGCATCCTGATGGTTCAGGGAATCAAACCAGCGACCCCCAGGTCACAAAGCTGGTTCCCCAGCCTTCAGCCCATGACTCCCCTCTGACTGCCCTGTTGGACTGGCTATGAAAGCAAAGGTAGAGGATGCCGGTCAGAGCTCTCGTAGTGGCAAAGATGGGCCTTGCTGTGATCATTACTTACTTGGAAAAGAATGTCCTTTCATGTAGCCCCGTCATTTATTTTACAGGACCTTAAAATAAGGTTACACTGACTTCTGTTGTAGCGCAAACAAGCTTTTATTGCATTGTAGTTGTTGGTTCACCTCAGGCCTCAATAACTGTGCTGATGTATCCACCAGTTTCTAATAACACTGAGCTCTCTTTATTATGTTGTCCACAGCTGGACACAGTGGACCAGAAGCACATGCCCACACATGCAGTTAGCTACACTGTATGGCCAAAAGTATGTGGACACTTGACCATCACACATATGTCAGCTTGTTGGGCACCCCATTCCAGAACCCTTGGGCGTTAGATATGGAGTGACTGTAAGAGCCTCCACTCTTCTGGGAAGGCGGTGAAGGTTTAGGAGTGTGCTTGTGAGAATCTGTGCTCCATTTGTGAGGACTGGCACTGACGTTGGACGAGAAGGTCTGGCTCAAAATGAACACTCCGGTTCATCCCAAAGGTGTTCAGTGGGGTTGGGTTCAGGACCCTGTGGAGACCACTGAAGTTCCTCAGATCGTTATCTCTTCCATTGGCACTGCATTCCAATGGGTAGCGTTCTCCTGGATTCATCCAACAAACCCAGATTCCTCCATCACTCCAGAGAACACATTTTCAATGCACATAGTCATCTTAGGCTTGTGTCAGCTGCTCACGTAGCTCATGATGCACGGTCCTTGTGGTGGATCTTCCAGAGACAGTTTGGAACTCTGTAGTGTCAGTTGTGGGTTGGAGGTTAATGACCCAGCCTTGTGACCGGAACGTCGCTAGTTCAATTCTCTGAAGTGCCCTTGAGCAGGCCACCTAACCCCGACCTGCTCCCTGGGGGCCATGAATAGGGCTGTCCACCGCTTCAGGCAAGTGTATTACAGCACTTACAGTTGTCCAGGGCAGCTCTAGCAGGGGCGGAGTTTCGTGAACTGGCTTGGATCAAGGGTGGCGTCCTTTGAAAGTGCCATGTTTGGCATTGAGCTCTTCAGGCACGATCCAGTCTACTGCCAGTGCTTGTCTACAGAGATTGCATGAATGTGTGATCAATTCTACATTCCTTACACTCCTGGACTGAGCTGGTGGAGGAGGTCTGAAACTGTTCCTCAGCGTTCCCTTAGTTAGTGAAACATCCCGGAATCATTGTCCATGGTAGCTAATCATATGCTACAGATGCCGAAGATTGGTTTTCCTTTCATGTTTATTTGCTGTTATTATGATGTCACTCATTCCCGTATGAATGTTTCCAAGCTAATTTCCACTCAGGTGTCCTCAGAACTCCTAACAGACTACACTTTGTCGGAACAATATTGAGTCCATGAAGAATATCAAATGACAGCGGTCGGGCAGTGACGGGCTCCATTTCAGCGGGCCGCGGAAAATGACCCCGTGGCCCTTCGATTGGAGCGGGGAAGGTAGACAGGACGAAGGCAGAAGACAAAGGGCCCTCTGTCGCGCAGGGAGACGACCCCTGTCGCATGTCATAATGAACTGCCTTAATTAAGACCCGAGTCAACAGAAAAGAAGGTTGATAATGGAGGAAGCAATTTAATTAGCCTCCTCTTACAGCTCCTATTTCCAGACACTCAGGAAACAATTAAGTCCCTCTTAGCGTGCCTAATGGTCTTTGAGTCTGGCTTACTCTGCCTTATTCTATTAATAACCCATAAACGATGAAGAGTCTTCGAGCACCGAAGACATGACATCAAGAACCATTTAGGAAATGGCAAGGCTGCATTCTGTGTTTGACGATGGCAAAACACAGGCGCTGCCATCGTGTCCGAGCATACTTACGGGACACTGGTGTGGTATTTTAACGAGAAAAACGAAACTCGGGACACACCCGGCCCAAAACTGAAACTGAAACCTGAAACAAAGAGTTCAGTTATATGTAAATTGGTATTTTATTTATGTTATTGAATTGATTATCACCATGTTGGGAAACAGAACTGAGAGGACTATTAAATGTCACAGCTAGTAGGTTTATCAAAATATAAAATTTCATAAATACACCTAGATTACAAATACACCTTCCCTCCTTCCATGCTGCCTTCACAATAACAGTGTTGGACAGGTCTACTCGGCCCTAATGAGTATCTGGAAGCAGCTTGAACAGGTTAAGAGGTGCATTGGTTATACAGTTTTACAGAAATGCTTTGGGCCATTTGGGTGACTGTTGAGTTCTAGTGTTTGCTGCCAGGGTTAGTCTCATAGATCCAGTTCTAAACAAAACAAGCAAATTATAAAGTTCAGACTCATGTCTTAGATAATAAACTACATCTGAGGTTAACCCATAAGACCCTACAGTGACGTATGTCTCACAAATGTGGCAATATTGGCAATATTTATTGAGCTACACATACAGAAGTAGTGTCTCTCAGTATGCAGTCGGGCCGCCATGTTTGCTAACCCAACATGTCAGACGTCTCAGCATGGAGTTGTAGAGGTTCCTAATGGTGTCCTGTGATAATCCATCCCATGCAGCTTGAATATTCTCACACAGTTCCTGCGGATTGTGCGGTAGGGGCGGAGGTGGAGTGACACCAGGCCTTCTGGACGTGACAACAAACCGTTCATCTTGGCGCTGACCACGGTGCCTCCACACACATATTCGTTGGTCGTCTCCACCAAGACAAAAGTGGGACTCGTCACTGAAGATGACCTGCTGCCATTCTGAGTCACTCCGTGACAGTCTGCCATGACACCATTGCAGCCGCCTGCCAATGGTGCTGCACTAACAGGATGACTCATGGAGGGCATCACTGCTCGCTGAATGTCCGTAATTGTGGCTGTTGGGTTCAGTCAGGTAGAGTGATAATGACTGTCCCTGCTTACGTCACATGCACGGCTGACCAGGAAACTATTGGCATGTCTCATGATGTCAAACCTACCCACCAAGTTTCATTCCAGTTGGTTGATTCTTTCTTGGTGCAGTAAATTGTGCAACTTATAATAGATACAGAAGACGTAACGTGGCCTCTTATGCTCTTCCCCCTTATTATTGTCCTCCAAGGGGAAATGGGTCTGGGCTCTCATGGGTCAATGGCAAATTGTATACATGCGCCAAACTTCAAGTGGAGCTTCGTTTTAGCCTTAAGCCCTATGCTCGTGTTTTATTTATATATCCTGTTAACTATTAGCATTAGCATCACTGCAAGCTGAGAGTGATTCACCGCCTAAAAATATCCAGCAGAGAGCGGCTCTGTGGTCAGAAACTGACCCATGATGAAGAGTTAGAGGATGAGTAATGCATCAACAGACGAGCTCCAGTTTCCGACTCTGAGCTACAAAAGAGTTTTGATGGGGGGGCTATGTTTTAGCATATGGTCTTTGCACTAGAACAGCCAGCAGTTCTCTGCTTATGTTCTCTGTTTCTCACTTGCTAATAAACAGTTAGCCAACTACAACACCATCGCCACTGTTTCCTGCTGCTATGTGCTGTTATTGTGGTGACAATTAGGTGCAAATGGCATGCCGACATAACTGGCCCACTCTCTTCCCGGGTTAACTCTACTTCCTGTGTGTGACACAGGGCTTTAGGCGGACTGCAGACTGACCTCGGAAATGCGAGGACACTTCCTGGGCCTAATATGTAAAAGTTATTAGACCTAGTTTCGGGTTTGGTGTTGAAACCTCTTGAATAAGATGAAGACCTGACGTGACCAGGCATCCTATCTAACAACTACCAAGCAACGTCCTACAAACCAGCTAGGAATATAATGGCAAAACATCATAACAACTACCCGGAATACTATACTGAGCACCTAGCAATTTCCCAGCCAACACCTGGAATTAGTACTGTAATGAGGAGGCTGAGGCAGGCTGCAAGCGCCGAGTGGTTTTATTAGGAGCTTGCCAATACTCATTATAGGTGGAGCAGGTGGAGGCAGGTAGGAGATAGCACACATCAGAAGTAGATGGCATCTATATGCTGTAAACAGGTTTTTAACTGGTTTTATCAAAGACGATAAAACAGACCCAGTGATGAAGAGCTGTTGGTGTGTTAGTGGAATACTAAACTGGCTTCTATTGGCCCTCCTACTGAACTGAGTGTAATGTGGGCCCATTAACTAAAGGGCCCTGTTTACACTGTCAGCCCAAATCCAAGTTTCGGCATATCCGGATTGTATCCAGGTTGACTTTTGAGACTTTTTTGACTTTTGACAAAAAAACACATGAAATCCAAGTGTTAGCAAATTGGATCAGAACCCCGTTTGGAGGTGGTGGCAATTCCAATTGTATTTTCACCGATGGGTCTCGGCCTGGATTCCCTGGAAGCTCAATTCGGATTTCGAAGTGTCTTTTGCATCACTCACAATGAGAATGCTGACAGACCATATTAAACCCAGAGTGACGGAAGTTGCTGGGATTTGCTATGTAGCCTGCGTCGTTCCCAAAGCATCCCAGGCACACAATCACACAAATCTGACCTGATCACTTCCAAATAACAGTGTGGACCGTCGTCTCCAAAGATCCGATTTTATAAAAACAACTCCGACTTGCCTGCAGTCTGAGCACAGCCCAGCACAACGACAGATTGACTACAGCCTCTAACAGCACCTATAACGTAGGTGTTTCCATTAAAGTGGCCACTAAGCGTACTCCTTATTAATTTCAGTTTTAAGTCTACTTAAGCTACTTATTGGATTAAATAAACTGTCTTATCTCCGTTTAAATGCTGAACTAAGTGGCTTTTCTTTGCTCCTAGTGGTGCGGAACAAAGTCTAACACAGGGCATATCAAACGCAACAGGTTTATGGAATTCACAGCCTTCCCAACGGGACAGAACAGTCTCCGTGCACCAGACTGGATTGGGTTTTTACCGTTTTATTCGTTCATTTGGGCATGTCCTACACATTGTGACCTCAAATCCTGATTGGCATGTTGACATTCCACTTGCAAGGCATAAAACTACAGGAATCACCTTTAACGAGGCCAAACTAGCAACCTGAAACAATAACGCTAATTCCTGATCTGGAACAGCGTTGGCATAAACGTTCCCATCGGATTTTCTAAAACTTGGTGTCAGCAGTTCTATATGGTTTCCACCTTTATTGTCGGCACGCGATATGTAATCCCAGATAAGGTCTTTTCGGGTATCCTGCTTTTCTTTTCCAGCCATGGCATTCCGGGGTCTTGCTGTGGAATTTTCTGCAGGGGTATGAATGCTGTGGGGTCTGACCTGTTGGTAGAGGCTTTTTCCTGTTTGCCTTAACCTGCTAATAAACATAGTTCCTGGTGGCGTTCGCTGTGAAAACAGGATTTTCTGTGGGAGCACCTTTTCAACCTCTGCAGTTATCTGTTTCAGCCATAGACCACCACAAGTCAAGTCCACCCCTTCACCACCCCCGCTCCCCCACCCCCGGGCTCTATCACACATATACACACACATGCAAGGTGGCTTTTTATACACTGCGGAATGGACACACATACAGTATGTCCTATATGTATGTGTATGTATGAGAATGTATATGTAATTATTAGTTTCAGCTCATACACTTTCCATACTGGTCAAGACCCGATACTGATCCGAAACTATTACTGAATCAATAAACCCTATACTTCACCATGTGGGAGAGACTTAAGGTATCAGGACTGACTTAAACGTTACTAAGCTTGTAAAAACCAAATACACTATATTGCCAAAAGTGTTCACTCACCCATCAACATCATTGAACTCAGGTGTTCCAATCACTTCCATGTATAAAACCAATCACCTAGGTGAAAGAATGGGTCGCTCTTATGAGGTCAGTGAATTCCAACTTTGACTGTTCCAACATGACTGTGCACCAGTGCCCAAAGCAAGCTCCATAAAGACATGGATGACCAAGTTTGGAGTGGAAGAACTTGACTGGCCTGCACATAGTCCTGACCTCAACCCGATAGATCACCTTTGGGATGAACTAGAGCGGAGACTGCGAGCCAGGCCTTCTCGTCCAACATCAGTGTCTGACCTCACAAATGAGCTTCTGGAAGAATGGTCAGAAATTTGCATAAACACATTCCTAAACCTTGTGGAAAGCCTTCCCAGAAGAGTTGAAGCTGTTGTAGCTGCAAAGGGCGGGCCGACATCATGTTAGACCCTATGGATTAAGAATGGGATGTCACGCAAGTTCATATGCGTGTGAAGACAGACGAGAACTGTCAGTCCAGTGTAATGGATTGTTGCACAAGTGACTTATGGTGTAGCACCCTTCGCAAACGAATTACAGTGAACAGATCGGCCTCATGGATTATTCAAATCTACCTGTAAGGATTAACAAACTTAGTCTGACGAGCGCTGAGCTAAAAGCAGAGCAAGGTTTAACACGGTATGCAACAGGAGTGGCAATACTTTGCAAGGTGACAGAGAAAACCAGGGGTATATAAGTGAACAGATGAAATGACAAACAGGTGTGTGAGATTAGAACCCGGGGGAAGAGAAACGGGAACCCGGGACATGATTGGAGGGTTGTGGACATGTGCTGCTGATGTCATCGGGTGGTGGGTTCTGGGAGATGGAGATCCGGAGATCAGAGGCAGAGGGGAAACCCGGAAGCCGGTATGCTACATTAGCTGCCTTGGATTAGCTGCAGTGCTGCATTGGAGAGGAGCAGGTTTGGTCCACATCAGAAAAGCACTGAGGTAAAGTACATTCCATAGTTTTGATACTCATCGGTCTCTCTCAGTAACCGTCCCTGTACAGGATGGGATCATCGCATCCGAGGAGCTCACTTGCAGAGATGATCATCTTGTTGGAGTCCTTTGTTTGGCTGGACGGGCTGTAGTGGAATGGCCTGTAAAGTCAGACATACAGTGGGAGATTTTAGAAGTACCTACAGACTCACACAGGAAGAAAACGCTCTGACAGAATGACCTGCTATGTGAAACACGGTCCCGGATAGCTTTGTCTACGGACAGTTATCAATAAAGCTCATTCATTCAAATTAACATGCTGCTCACCCGGCTACTGAGCAAACATGATGCTAACTTGTACCAAGCTGTGCACTGAAACCACAACCAGGCTGTAACGTACACAGTAGGACAATATGGTCTGTCTACACCCCCAACCCATCCCTCCCCAACACTCCTGTGAAGTGCAAAAAATAAGATACATGTCGTTGTGTGGGGCTTTTTAATTATCATCTGCACTTTACATAAGCATAGCTAGCATTAGCCACTGGGGAAAGACCGGCTCATCTAGCTGCTTGTCCACCTGGAATATTCGATGTGTGGGAATAAGGGCACACGAGAAGGCAGGCTTCACTTTGAACTGTTTAGTTAAGACTTCATTGTGCAACCTTAGGCTGCCTAGCGCTCCAGCACCCGAGCTACCTACTGGGTTCAGTGCTGGGGCGTTACGGTGATGCTGTACTCTGACTGGCTGAGCTAATGACACACCCATGTCTCCTTTACACCATATACAGCTGTCCAGAGAAAAACTTGTATCTCCTTTTTAGTTCAATTTTGACTTTTCTATAACTCTCATGCTGGACAAGGTCGCTGAGCTAAAATCAAGGCTGGGTTTATTTAACAGATGGGCAGTGAGGTTCAAGAACTGAATCCAGGCAAACAAAGTACAAGGGACAGGCAAAGTCAAATAACAGGAGACAGGCGAGAGTCGAAATACCAAAAAGACAATCAGCCAGGGCAAGACGAGACCGAAAGCCAGAGATCAGAACAGGGTCAGAAAGTCTGGACAGGGTCAACAGAGAATGACCGCTCGGTCCGCTACAGAAATGTGGCAATACTTTGCAATGGGTCAGCGTGAGAGAGGAGTATATGTACAAACAGACTAAATTGACAACAGGTGATCAGTACTCGGGAGAGGCCGATCTAGGAAACGGGATGGGATTGGTGGGTGAGGGACATGTGACTGTGATGTCACCAGGTAGGGGGTTCTGGGAGATGGAGTTCCGGGGATTGGCAGCAGAGAGGAAACCCGGAAGTGTGACAATATCATTTGAGTGTAATAGCTATTCTTCACATTCTAAAACAATTCCCGGATGAATGGACCAATAAAATGCTTTAAAAGACGCTTGGAATAAAATCTCTTTACATTTCATTGAAGTTAAGTTAAAGTTTTGTCCTCTCCTGTAAAGCTGCCATCTGTGATATACCTGCTTCTCTTTGGGCAGCGATGATGAATATGTACCTGTATATCGTCGCTGTCCAAAGAAAAACAGGTATCTCCAAAACGGCAACTTTACAGGAGAGGCCAAAAACCTCATTTAATTTGAATGGAAGTCAATGGAACCAGACGTCTTTCCGAGCAGTTTTGGGACATTTCTGTTGGTCCATTCTTCATGAACTTTCCACACAGTGTAAACAGCACCTCATGTGATCAAAGGAGGCGTAAAAGTAAAAATCAACAAAAATGGAGATACATGTTTTTCTTAGGACAGCGATGACATGTGTTTTCTATGTGTAATAAGGATTTTAGCCAATAGCCTTTAATCTCAGAATCAATAAAAGAAGTAGTTTTGAGTTCTGAGAACATTTTTTAGTATGACTACACCAAAACGTACTGGTCAACCAAGGCCGGGTCTTCGTAAGGCCAAGTGTCTTATACGGTAGCTCTACGATGCATCGCATGACAGTGGAGAAGTTTAAACCAAACAGTTTAAAAGCTCCTCGCAATTTTTCACTGTAATTACTTAATAGATTCTGCTTTAGTGCTCGGCGTCCTCAGACAACACCTTTACCTCATGTCACATTCAGTTCCTCAGCCAGGATCTTCCGACTCTATTTTCATATTTAATTTCATTCCGTTCTATTGGATTAGCTCCTAAACTGCTTTGCTTGTGGCTTGTAAGCCTCAACTGTCACTGCTGAGCTTCGTCGTTTTATACCCGACCAAAATGAACCCAAAAAGAGAAGAACCGAAGCTGACAAGCTCGGCTATGCTTTACGCATATGAGTTTTTTGCCTGGTACTTTTTTTAGGCTGTTGTTCGCTAGTAGGCTAGTCAACTTCTCACTGTTGTGATAAGAAAATACAGAATATGGGTTCAAGCTACTCCACCCAGCTCTTTAAGAGAAACCGTTAACTACATCAGGCTACCTCTCACAGGCTTGCCTTAAAGTTCAGTGGTCCATAAACCAGACGAGACACACCATATTAGCTTCATGAATTTATGAATACAAGGTATATTTGTTTTGAAGTCTTTGTTGAACTCTAGTATTTAAAGCACTGAGAATGTACAAGAACACCCAGAAACCCACACCCGCAGAGTGGCAGACGGAGTAATACTGCCCTCTGCTGTCTCTGTCTGGGCCGGTCTGTCTATGGGGCCTAGAAAAAGCCTTTGCTCGACACCGTTTTAGCATTTTTGATTGATTCTGTATTTGGAACAAGCTTCTTAGTTACACCCGGAGCTACAGATCCAATAGAAACCTTCATATTCAACATTCAAATGGACTCAAATATGTGTGGCATGCTAGAAATAACAGCACAGCTGGTCTAAGCTGGTTTATACTGGTTTTGCTGATCACCTAAAATGGTCTTGTGCACTTGCTGGTTTTGTTGGTGACCAGTACTAGTTTGGGGAGTATACGGCTGTATAAGTGACACTTATCCATTTTTTTATTTTCCAACAGAATTCTCATATATACCGTGTACACCAGCTGTCTCTTCTATGCTGTGGTGTGCTGGGGAGGAAGCATTAAGAAGAGAGACGAGATGCGACTGGACAAGCTGGTCAGGCGAGTAGGGTCAGTTGTTGGTGTGGAGCTGGACTCTGTGGTGAAGGTGGCGGAGAGGAGGACACTGCACAAACTGCTGTCCATTATGGATGATGATGGGCACCCACTGCACACCATCATCATGGACAAAAGGAGCAAGTTCAGTGGCAGGTTACTGTCACAGAGCTGCTCCACAGACAGACTCAGGAGATCCTTTGTCCCGAGAGCCATCAGGCTCTTCAACTCTTCCCAGCGGGGCCGGAAGAGGGAAGAGGACAGCTGAGGACTGAATTTATTTATTACTATTGTCTTTCTACAGGTCTACAGTTACATTTGTATTTCTTGTATATATTTCTTGCCTCCTTGCGAACTGAGATATATTTATATATTTATCCTTAGTGACCTGTACTATGTATAGTTTATAGTTTATAGTTAACAGTTAATAATACTGCTGAGCCGGTACCGACCCATTTAGGTTTTTCATACTGCACAACACTGTTTTATTTTTTAATTGTATTTGTTTTACTGTTTTACTGTGCTGTTTTTGTGAAACCGCTACTGGCTGCTAAATTTCCTTCGGGATCAATAAAGTATCTATCTATCTATCTATCTATCTATCTATCTATCTATCTATGTATAAGTCATTCCATATATATCAATGGTCATTCCACATATATATCAAAATTCATTTCATATATACAGCTCTGGAAATAAATAAGAGACCACTCCAGTTTCTTCTTAAATCAGCATCTCCACATGTCATGTCTGCTGGATCTCCTCGCACCTCTGATCTCCCGGACTCCATTTCCCATAACCCACCACCTGATGTCATTGTCATGTGTCCACCTTTGCCCAATCACACCCCGTTGCCTCTTGAATATTGATTAGTCACCTGACAATCATTTGGTCTGCTTGTTTAAATACTCCTCTCTCCCACTGGCTTATTGCGAAGTATTGCCACCCTGTTGCATACCGAGCGCTCTCTCTGTTTGATCTTGTTTGTTAGTCTGGCTTTGACCTTATTTTGATTCTCTGGTTTACTCCTCTCGTTTATTCCCTTTGGTACGTCTGCCTGGTCTGCTTGGTTTTGACCCTTGCCTGTTTATTGACTCTGACTCTGTTTAGCCCTCTGGTTGTCTCTCCCTGTTCTTGTTATTTCTGTGTTTTGGTACAAACCTGTTTAATAAACTTTGCCTTGCTTGTAGCCCAGCGCATGCCACAATCTGTTTGTCCATCATCACAATAGTAATGTATTATGCATGTCCAGGGTGTTTCCTGCCTTCTGCCTGGTGAATGTTGGGATATGCTCCAGCCACCCCTAGAAGGACAATAAACCTATGAAGATCTTTATGAATAGCTCAGATCCAAAGCTCTGCAATCCAGTTCTAAGGATCTATAAGAGCAGTTCACATTCAGAACTCTACAACTCAACTCTAAAGGTCTGAAACAACAGCTCATACCAACATAAGGACAATAAAGCTATAAGGACATTCATGAATAGCTTATCTTCAAAGCCGTGGAATTCAACTCTAAAAATCTATAAGAACAGCTCACATTCAGAACTCTACAGGTCTAATTCAACAGCTCATATCCAGAGCTCTGAAGCTAAAAATAAAAGTTCATATCCAAAGCTGGACAATAAACCTAGGAAGATCTTTATGAATAGCTCACGTCCAAAGCTGTGCAATCCAACGCTAAATATCTAAAAGAATGGATTACTTTCAGAGATAAACAAACCAACTCTAAAAGTCTAAAAAACAGCTCATATCAACAGAAGGACAATAAACCTATGAAGATCTTTATAAATAGCTCATATCCAGACAAAAAGATCTAAAAGGTATAATTAAGCAGCTTATATGCAGCGAAGGACAATAAAAT
>CM067495.1:22178758-22192955 GCA_034552555.1 Semaprochilodus insignis | reverse complement strand
CATCCCTTCTTCATCCCATAGACTCCCATTCATTTTCACCCCCATTCAAACTCTACTGTTTCCTTTAACCTACAGCCACCAAACTGCATGTACTCACTCAGGGCATGTCCCCAAACTGTAATCCACATCCTTACTGACCCGCACTCATCTATGTGTCGTTTATTCATCCCTCGTTTCTCCCATAGACTCCCATTCATTTTGTAGCAACTCCTCAGCTTTTCTGGTTTAAGCTGTTCTCTGATGGCTACTTAGAAGGTATGTGACTCAAACATGGAGCGTTTACTTCTACAAGGTTTCAGACGCTGTAAAAAGAGGTCCAGTGCATCTGTGTTAGCGTACTAGCCCAGTGTCACATTTACCCAAGGATCAAGCCCTGTATTGGGTCAGGTTTGGCGGCACTACTGTCCTAAATACAGCGCTATAAAAGAAGCTGCTAATTTTAGGCCTTTAGGAACGCAGCGCCTCTCAGGCAGTAATGGAAGCAATAAATGACGCCTGGCACTCGGCATTGTTTCAGAGGAAGGGCTTCCTGGACAAACGCAGACACGCCATGACTCAGCGTTTCAGAGCAGATCCAAGCTCAGTGACCTTAACATAGGAGAAGTTAGAGCAACAGATGACACAGTGCACTCGTGCACACATGACTCATCACCGGAATGTACACACAGGTCAGCAGTTTGGTGTGGGAAGGCTCAATGTGGAGAATGCCCTTCATGTCTTCACCATCCCAGTCCAAAAGGACCTCAGAACTACTGTAAAACAGCCTCTCAAGACGCCAGGCAGTGTGTTCACCACCATCTCATGTGTTAACTGTCTGTGAGGGAGCTTCTAGAGGTGGACGTTTGGTTCCAGTCACCAGTATCTCTAGACTGGGGCATCTCAGATCAGTCCCCTCTGAAGACCTGTTATGTCTATGTAATCATGTTCCATCTGTGTCGTCCTCGTTAGTACAGTGGATAGCATCTCCGCCTGTCACACGGAAGACAGGGTTCGATTCCCCGACGAGGAGAGCTCTGACCTTTAAGGCACCTAACCCCCCACCAATAAGGCACCTAACCACCCCAGTCGTTCCCTGGGTGCCTTGGATAGGGCTACCCACTGCTCCGCACAAGTGTGCTCACTGCCCCCTAGTGTGTATTTACTAGCGTGTGTGTGGGTGTGGGTGTTTCACTTCAAGGATGGGTTAAATGCGGGTGGCAAATTCCTCTGTGTGTAAACACACATGGCAAAAAATGGCTCTAAAACTCTCTACTCGGAGAACGATTCCTTCACGTAGCTCATGAAGGAAGTCACATGTCCGTGCCATTCTCTGGGCCCACTCATCCATATGGAAAGCACTCCCAACCGATCTGGGTATGAATCCATCCTTCCACATACACCCATACATGCTGATTGTCTCCCCGGGGGCGGATGGGATCTTCCACCTGTCACATGACTAGAAATGTCGGACACTGGTTGGAGGAGCATGACCAAGACTTCCAAGTACTACCCTGGCCCCCTAATTCCTCAGACTTGAACCCAACTGAGCATCTGTGGGACCTACTGCAGTCAGCATGGCTCCAGATACCTGCGACAGCCTACTGGGAGCTTACTGAGTCACTCCCAGCCCGTCTCGCTGCTGTGTTTGCTGCACATGGTGGTTACTCAGGATATTAGCTGGTGGTCATAATAATGTGACTGGACTGTGTGTATTGATTGAATTGGTTTGAGTTTTCGATGTTTATCAGCTTGAACTGACACTGAAAACTCACTAGAGGTCTAAAGGTATGTAGACGAGCAGTGGATTTGAGGTTTAAGATGGTTCTGAATGAACCGAACCATGTTTTACCCAGAATGCCTTGCAGTCAGGTCTTCTTACTGAAACTGATAAAGACATATCAGTCTTTAATTATTCACACACTCCTCATGTGACACCTGACTGAGCTGCTGAAGCCCTCAGGAGCTCCTGAATGTGGGAACAAGGTGGATCAAACCAATGCAGCACTGCAGGAGACCCAGCAGGAGCTAAGCTCCTTAATCTGCTGGTTCTCCACTATTGCTGCAGATATCTGGGCAGGTTCTGGCAGTTCGTTTCCTCCAAAGCTGGCTTGTTTGTTTTTTTCGGAGTTCCAGGCCCCCAGGAGCAGCGAGATAGCATCTTCCCGTAGCCTTAATTAGCTCTGATCTTCAGCCGGGGGTGCTGGCAGTTCTGTCTGACGCTCTTGTGGAAAGTGCTGAATCATGGTCGACAGTGGCTGCTGCGTTCCTTGCTCGCTCTGTTTGGGCCCCTCCCAGACTGGTTCAGCTCCGGCCGCTCAGGCTTCCCCTCGGCGGAAGCTCCTCCCAGTGACACAGCAGTTTTGCAGCCGGTTACACAATCTTAGCAGCGTGATCGAGCTTGCTTCCAAAACATGCCAGTTTGGCGGCAAAATACAGTGATTGCTTGGGAACCTTTCTAATTGTGAGGAGCTACCAGACAAAAGTTTAGAGACGCCTCCTCATAGAAAGTTCTCCTTATGTCTACCTTAATGCTTTGCTGTAGAATCAAACTGAAAACACCAAACTATAAAATAGCACCCATGGAATTATACAGTCCACCTTAAAACCCTCCAGAATGGAACTTTACAGGAGGATGAACCAGCTTTCTTAACCTGCAGTGGAGGCTGATAGAACAAGGTTTATTTCTAAGCAGGTTTGGAGCAATTCTATTGGTCGGTCCATCATGAATATTCACTAAACTGAAAGGAGAACTAGAGATTTTACACTGTGCAGGAAAACTAAACTACATATATATTAGAGGTGGAGATATGGAGAAATATCATACTGTGGTACATCAGGATATGTACTTTGATCAGTTGGAGTGTGAGACTGTAGAGTCTTTAAGATCACCATCCACATCCATTTAGATGGGTGTGTCTAAACCCGGTGCTGTATATGTATCCTGTTATTGACTTAAGCTTAAGGACGTAGGATACGCGTTCAGTGTCCGGAACCCATCGGAAGTGCAGGCCTGTAAGACCAAAACTGGAGGTTCCAGTTAGGGCTGCCCAGTATGTTGTTGCACACGCACAGTACTCGCTCACACTGCAGGACGCGCGGCGTTCAGTACAGCAGATTGAATGAGACGTGCCGTGCTGCAGATTTTATTGCTGCTGATACCAAAGAGAGTAGTCACTGCGTTCACCCGCTACTGGGTGGAACTTCACCGCTCTGTGATCAGTTTCCGTGCCCCAATCATTTGACATATTTGACATTGAAGGATGATTTTAAATAATGCTGTGCTGTTTAAGTCATGTGGTGGAAATTCCTGAATATGTTTCCCTGTGAGATAGAGATATATACACTATATTGCCAAAAGTGTTCACTCGTCTGCAACGCATATGAACTTGAGTGACATCCTATTATTAATCCAAAGGGTTTAAAGTGATGTCGGCCCACCCACAGCGTCAACTCTTCTGGGAAGGCTTTCCACAAGGTTTAGGAATGTGTTCATGGGAATTTTTGACCATTCTTACAGGAGTGCATTTGTGAGGTCAGACACTGATGTTGGACGAGAAGGGCTGGCTCGCGTATTGGGGATAGTTGTTTTTCTTTGGACAGCAATACATACATGTATACATATACATACGTACATACATACATACATACGTACGTACATACATACATACATACATACGTACGTACATATCGTCGCTGTCCAATGAAAAACATGTATCTCCATTTTTGTCCATTTTGACTTTTATGCATCATTGGAAAACAGCAGCTGCCGTTTACACTGTGTGAGAATTGCATGATGAACGGACCAACAGAAATGGCCCAAAAGTGCTTGGAAAGATGTCTGGTTCCATTAACTTACATTAAAATTGACTGAGGTTTTTGGCCTCTCCTGTAAAGTTGCCATTTTGGAGATACTTGTTTTTCTTTGGACAGCGACGATATGTATATATATAAACTGTTCATCTTACAGAATACAGATGTTTATTGGATGGCATTGATGATATTTAATGTGACTCAAAGGGAAAAATAGAAGTGTCTCTTCAAATCGTAGGAGCTCGAATTCATTTCGAATGAAGGTATGTGGTAGGAGAGTTACAGTTGTTTTTTTCAGATTGTAGCCCAAACATGTCACATGATCATGAAGACAACCGATCAGTAATCACTTCTTCAATATCTGTGCAACCTTATTAAGGCATAAAGCTTGGACGTACCCTGCATTCACACCTCCAACTACCAAGCTGCTTATGTCCCCCTAGGCGTGTACAAGCTCCAGGAAAGCTAGCTGGTTCTGAAAGCTCATATTTGCATGGAATTTGTATGGGAGCCTATTTGCTTGCATTCATGGCTAGCTTTATGGGCTGGTTAGCACGCTGGCTAACCTATTGGGTGATCTAACTTCCCAGAGACACCGACAGTATCCGCTACTGTCTTCCACACTTAATTTTCCTTTAAAAGTGTATGTACAAAGACGCATCGTATAAACTGGGGAAGCTAGAAACAGCGGTTATGAGCTTCTCCTCCATGTTTACCACCACACTGCTGAGAACTGGAACCAAATCCTGACAGGAACTGAAAGCTCAGAGAGCAGAAGCTGGGGAGATCTTGAACCCCTGTGTGTCTATGATTGAATCTGTTGGAACCAATGTGTCGCGTCATAATTCACTTGTATGCAGTTGAGAAAATCTCAACTTGTATTTGCCGCTTGTCGTTAAATTGTGGCAGCAAATCGCATGTCCCATAGAGAATGACTGGGCGCTCCGTCGCCTCACAAGCTTCTAATGCTAACCTCCACTGGAGACACCAACTCTTTAGATCAGCGCTGTCAGTTTTAAGATTGGTCTGTTGATGACTTCTGCTTTGGCCTTCTCTTAAATAGTCCCTGTTTAAAATAAGAGGCTAGATGGTGCTAAACCGTGTTAGTGCCAGTCACAACTCATGGCCATACTGTGTCCACGTACTGAGGTATCTGTGAGGTCACGGAGCAGGGCCGTTTTTCCTGTTTGCGATAGCTCTACTGAGATATGGATCTGCTAAGATAAGGTCCTGGTTTGTTGGGCAGTCAGCCAGAAGAGCAAAGCTGGCGGTGGGGGGATCCTGCCTGGGATCATTATGCCAAAATGCCGTATGGATCTATAATACAGTTCTCCAGCAGTACTCAATAAAGCAGAGGGCTAATGGGCAACAAGTGTGATGATTTGGACATTCAGTTTCCAGGATGCTGGTTGGTGGGCATGAACCTCCCTTGGCGTGTGAGCTACATGAGCCTTCAGGATCCAGAATAAAACCTGAGGAAGCCAAACCTCAGACACTGTCTCGTCTGATGGGCTGCATTTGGGGAAAAGTAGAAACTCTGCAAATGTGATTTCGTACAAGATCTACATTAACTGTCTGTCTTTAGGTGGAGTTCGCGCTCTGGCTGGTTCGGTACTTCAGCACTGGGATACTGTTCTTCATAGGCCTCAAGGCTCCTGGCTTGCCACGGCGACCGTACATGCTCCTCATCAACGAGGACGAACGGGACGTGGAAAATGGAGGACAGGTGTGTCTCACTTTATTAGAAACACCCACCTTGTATTATCACTAACTGGCCACTTTATTTTGGGCACTTTATCAGAAACACCTACCTTGTATTTTCACTAACTGGCCACTTTATTAGAAACACCTACCTTGTACCTCCACTCATTGGCCACTTTATTAGAAACACCTACCCTGTATTTTCACTAACTGGCCACTTTATTAGAAACACCTACCTTGTACTTCCACTCATTGGGCACTTTATTAGAAACACCTACCTAGTATTTTCACTAACTGGCCACTTTATTAGAAACACCTACCTTGTACTTCCACTCATTGGCCACTTTGTTAGAAACACCCACCCTGTATTTTCATTCACTAGCCACTTTATTAGAAACACCTACCTTGTGCTCCCACTCACCGGCCACTTTATTGGAAACACTGACGTTGCATTTCCACTCTATGTTGTTTCTCCGGTCATGAATGCACTACGGGTCACACTGATCTGCACCGACACTGTGTGTCTTTCCTCCAGCCTTTGCTCGGTGGCGCGGCGCAGAACCAGTCAGCGTGGCGGGACTTTGGGAAGAAGGTGCGCTTGCTGTTGCCGTACATGTGGCCCACCGGCAGCATGCTCCTTCAGCTGGTGGTGCTGCTCTGCCTCGGCATGCTGGGGGTGGAGCGGGTCATCAACGTCTTTGTGCCCATCTACTACAAGAACATAGGTGAGGTGCTAAAGTCTATGCATGCTTCCCACAAGCGCTGTCCAGTGTGGTCAGCAGGAGGTGCTGGTTGCATCACACTTTGTTTTTTTCCGTACAGTGAACCAGCTCACAGGTGGGGCCGGCTGGAAAACCGTCGCCACCACGGTGTGCGTGTATGTCCTGCTGAAGTTCCTGCAGGGTGGTGGGGCTGGTAAGTCTGCCTGACGACTCTTTGAGGGGTTGGATGAATGACTGAGACCATTAAAGGACAGCCTGGCAAACGAACCCCCTCCCCCCCTCTCTCTCTCAGGCTCCTCCGGCTTCATCAGTAACATGCGCACCTTCCTGTGGATCCGTGTGCAGCAGTACACCAGCCGCGTGGTGCAGGTGCGTCTGTTCGCTCACCTGCACGCGCTGTCTCTACGCTGGCACCTGGGCCGCCGCACGGGCGAAGTCATTCGCAGCATCGACCGCGGGACCTCGTCCATCGACAGCCTGCTCAGGTCAGTCAGCTCCACTCCAACGGTAGTAGCTGCAGCAGAGCCTGCCTGTATAACTGCGGTACTAGCTTGCAGAGCTACAGGTGGAGCTGTGATTAGGAACCCCTGAGGGTTCCCCACAGCAGTAGACATTTGTGTATGCCTAAACTTTTGTATCAGTATCAGTGCTTATATTCCTTGTGTGGTCCTCTCGGTCTGCAGCTACATCGTGTTCAGCATCTTCCCCACCATTGCCGACATCGTCATAGCCATCATCTATTTCATCTCCTACTTCAACGCCTGGTTTGGCCTCATCGTCTTCATCTGCATGGCCCTCTATCTCAGTAAGTACAGCTCTGAGTTTCTGGATGTAGGCCAGATTGATGTTCAGACACTCTTGCATTGGAGAGTTGGTCAGTTGGGCCTGATTTGGTGGATGCCCTCCCTGGTGTTCTACTCGGTGTTCCAGGCAGTTCCCACAGATTTCCAAGAGGATTCTAATCTGGGGGTTTTGTGGGCCAGTCCAGATGTGTGTATGCTCCTGAATGTTCATCATGCCAATCAGTCACATTTGCAGCCCTGTGAACACAAGAACTGTCATCTTGGAATACCGGGATAGGAATGTTATGCTCCTTGGTAAGATGATGTTGAGCTAAAGGTAAAACCTGGTTGTCCAGCAGCTCCATGTAGGCACTGTGGTTCAAACTTACTGTCACCTCAACCAAAAGAACCTATTTCCACGTCATCGAAACACACCCAGACCATCACAGAGGGCACTCTGTCCAGGAAGGTTGTAATCAATCACCACTTAGAAATTGCTTAACAGTGCATCCAAGGAAGGTTGACACGGCTAGTTCCAGGGACGTTCCCTATAGCCCCGTTATACTCGCTAGCATAGCTGTCGCTTGGTGGTTAGCTTGCTCTCTGTAACTTCAACACTAAGATGGAACACAGTTTTGTTAAAGCTCTGTAGGTGAGACAGGGAAAATGGAGGACAGGTGTGTCCCCCTTTTTGGAAACACCCACTCTGTATTTTCACTAACTGGCCACTTTATCAGAAACACCTACCTTGTATTTTCACTAACTGGCCGCTTTATTAGAAACACCCACCCTGTACTTCCACTCACTGGCCACTTTATTAGAAACACTGACACTGTAATTCCACTCACTGGCCACTTTAATAGAAACACCCACCTTGTATTTTCAATATCTGGCCACTTTATTAGAAACACCTACCTCCTTGTACTTCCACTCTTTGGCCACTTTATTAGAAACACCTACCTTTGCTTCTACTCACTGGCCACTTTAATAGAAACACCCACCTCGTATTTTCACTAACTGGCCACTTTATTAGAAACACCCACCTTGTATGTTCACTAACTGGCCACTTTATTAGAAACACCCACCTTGTATGTTCACTAACTGGCCACTTTACTAGAAACACCCACCTTGTATGTTCACTAACTGGCCACTTTATTAGAAACACCCACCTTGTGCGTTCACTAACTGGCCACGTTATTAGAAACACCTACCTAGTATTTTCACTAACTGGCCACTTTATTAGAAACACCCACCTTGTATGTTCACTAACTGGCCACTTTATTAGAAACACCCACCTTGTATTTTCACTAACGGGCCACTTTATTAGAAACACCCACCTTGTATGTTCACTAACTGGCCACTTTATTAGAAACACCTACCCTGTTTTTTCACTAACTGGCCACTTTATTAGAAACACCCACCTTGTACTTCCACTAACTGGCCACTTTACTGGAAACTCCTGCCCCTGTCACTTCAGCTCTGTCCTGGTGAGGATACTGCTCATCTAAGTGCTGTCCAGTTACATCAAGAGAGTTTACCTCGATAGATTTGGGTTCCCCGCTTCCCGTGTTTATGTAATCTCTAATCGACTTGCCTATATGGTTACTGACATTTGTATGGCGCACAGTTTATCTATAAGAACAGACAAACTACAGGCTACTAGATCAGGAACTGCTGGATTGACTATGATGCTGTTCTGATTGTTCTTACTCCGTAAGCTCTCACCATCGTAATCACCGAGTGGAGGACCAAGTACAGGCGGGACATGAACACTCACGACAACAACGCCAAAGCCAAAGCGGTGGACTCCCTGCTGAACTTTGAGACGGTACAGTATGAATCATGCTCGTTTAGAACCCGAGAACCCGCCCGTAATCCAGGCCTAATCTAGCACACCTGACTCTCTTTATAGCTGGATTAAAGTCTTAGTTTAAAGCTAAAGCTAATGCTAATACTAAATAAGATGCCCAGCGATCCGCCGTTCGTTCTAGATTTCCCACAGTGTGAGGAATCTTTCAGCAGTTTTCTTGATCCATTCAGAAACGTGGTGGCGGTACATGAGCTAAACAAGCATTCCTGTAACTTCGAATTCCCGGTGAGGAGTCGGGGAAATACCACAGCACACCTGTTCCTGAGTTCACTGCTAGAAGGTCAAGATTGCAGTTAATGATCGTCTGATTGGCACAGATAGAAGCTCGTAACTGCCTAAATGAGCCAGATGTTATGTAAGGCTCAGGTGCAGTATACCAGGATGAGTCAAAGTAGTGTTGTTATATGAATTGCTCAGTGAGTGGTTTACTTCTACTGGAGCCATGCACAGATTTTAGGTGTGTCATGGGCTCTACCCAACCCACCCACACTAAAGGTTCTAAAGGTCTTTGAGCCGCATGTACCAAGAGTTGTAGACTGACGTGGCGTTGTGCTCTGGTTAACAGGTGAAGTACTACAATGCGGAGAGTTATGAAGTGGGCCGCTTTGAGGAAGCCATCCTCAAGTACCAGGTAACACAGTCATGGTCGGCAGTGACATCATTAAGCAGCACCTTTGCAATGTTCTCATGTCCATTCCTGCCTTGTTTGGTGAGGACTAATCAGACGGGGTCCATTTTGGCAGGTTTGAACACTGAAGCAAGTACCTTTCGTGTCTTTGATCGAGCACGTGGAGTTACATCCACAGTGCAGGCTAGAACCAGTGGGTGAACCTCCGTGTTGATGACGTCTTCAAGAGCTAATTGGCAAAAGGTGTTTGAGTTAAGGAGGTGAGATTGGAAGTGTTGGTTTCAGTGTATGGAAGTGTCGGTGTCGGTGCTTCAGCCCTTGCAACACACGAAGCCTGGTTACTGACTAATCTGTTCCTCTCAAGAAAGGTTAGTGTGATCCATGCCAACTACTTTCAGAAGATGTGCTATAGAGACACACACGCGTCCCAGCACACATGCACAACACTGGACAAAGGACACTGCACACCAACACCGAGCTTAACCCAACCGTGAAGCATGGTGGAGGTAGCACATCACGGTTCAGGGCTGCCTTGCTGCCTCGGATCCCGGACGCCTTGCGATCTTTGAAGGAACAAGGTGTGTCTAAACGTGTGACAGGAGAAAGTAAGGACAGTAGTCCGTGACCTCAAGCTGAAGAGACGTTGGGCGATGCAACAAGACGATGAGCCACAGCACGCAGGTAAATCAGCTAGGGTTTTTGGGACGGCCAAGTCCGAGAGTCCTGACATGAACCCAATCGAAATGCTGTGGAGAGCATCCCAGTGATAGTGGTGAACTGAAAAACATCCACAGGGAGGGAGGAATGGTCCAGAATTCCTCCTCAGCATTGTGCAGGTCTTATTTGGAGCTCCGGGAAACATTTGGTGGAGGTGATGCGGCTAAAGGAAGATCTAGAGGTTATTCAATTCAGAGGTTCCGTGGTTGTTTCTAGTCTGCGCTGTGGATGTTGCTCAACGTGCTCAGTAAANCAGCATTGTGCAGGTCTTATTTGGAGCTCCGAGAAACATTTGGTGGAGGTGATGCGGCTAAAGGAAGATCTAGAGGTTATTCAATTCAGGGGTTCCGTGGCTGTTTCTAGTCTGCGCTGTGGATGTTGCTCAACATGCTCAGTAAAAGACATGAAATGTACAACTGTTGGTGTGTTAATGGTGTAGTTCGATTGTATTTGACTTTCTCTTCATCTTGCAGCTGTGAAACTAATCCGGCCTCCATGTAGAACTAATGCTATACCCATTGAAACCCCATGGCCAGGTGGTTCCCATACTTACGTCCTGCTATTTTCCCCTCTTTTCCCAGTTGTTGGAGTGGAAGACCAATGCCTCGCTGGCTCTATTAAACCAGACGCAGAACCTGATCATCGGCTCGGGCCTCATGGCCGGCTCTCTGCTCTGTGCTTACTTTGTCACCGAGGGGAAATTCGAGGTACACTTCTTCAGTTCACAAACAAAGCTTTAGGTGTTTAACGGGCCGGTATCAAAAGAATCCTGGTCCTGTAAAGTCCTATAGAGCCATTGTTCAAAGGTCTGTTCTCTCTCCAGTCCATTCAGTCTTTATATGGAAGTAAGGAACATAGCCACACTCCCTCACACGCTGGCGTTCTAAATGACTCACAGTAGAGGACAGCCAGTCACAATAGGGCTAATTTACATATATCAGACTTTAAGGCTGAGATAAAGAGAACTCGAAGAGTCCTGAGTGGAGGAAGTATGAACGGGTTTTGTTTCAGTCCGTAGTGTCTTGCTGTTGGTTTTAACGTTCCGCTTCATTTCTTTCCTTCGCCCTGCAGCTCCAGGTAAAGAGGAGATATTAGGTTTTATATTATGTAGCTCTGCTTTAGCATTTCTCCTAATATGATCTCAGTGGCCACTTTATCAGAAACCCCTGGCTCGTAGCTCCACCTTGCTGGTGTACGGTTAGAGACCATAGCTGATCTCCTGAGGTAGTGCATCATCAATGGTCAGTTTGTGTCCTCATAGGCAATCTTGACTGGATATTTTGAGTGGTGGACCCCTCTCAGCCTAGCAGTTACACTGAATGTGGGCAGCCCTAGCCCTAGCTACAGCAGCTGGCGAGCGGTTTGGGGTTAGGTACCTTGCTCAAGGGCACTTCAGTTGTGTCCTGTTGGTTCAGGAAATTGAACCGGCGGCCCTCCAGTCACAACTGCCCATTGGGGTGTCTGATACGCTGTGAAGTTTAAAGTGTTTCTGTTAAAGTGGCCATTGGATGCACTTATAAAACATAATTACCTGGTCCTAGTCCGCTGGTCACTTTTACCAGCCAGTAGTGTAGTAATGTGGTGCTTAACTGAGGTCTAACCCCATTTCTTATTTTTACTCCTACCCCTTGTTTTCGAGTGTAACCCTCCCCCTTCAAACTGAGTAAGAAGGGGTAGTGGTTGAAATCTTCCCCCCCATGAAATGGGACCACCCTTCCAGAACCGGATACGTCATCACTTGTTGTCAGCGGCTTTTATGCGAACAGACGAAAAGCACGGACTTCAGTTTTACACATCAGTCAATCAAACGAGTGTCCCAATAAACAAGAGCACAAACAAAAAACTACATGACTTCATTAACAGGCTGCTAGCGGTGCTCTGTAGGCGACCCTGCCGGTCTGCAGTGATAGCAGAGGAGGGTGGAGTTCAGCTCCTCACTGCTTAAACACATTTAGGGCATCATATGACCTCAAAGAGGCGGATGACCATTATTTATTATCTCCACCCAGAATTCTTCAGTGATATGAAGCTGAACTGAGCTTTTTAATCGCCAGCTTCATGATCAAATTTCCCCGTTCCACCTTAAATGGTGCAGCAACCTCAGGTACCAGAACGTAACTGCTGTACCATTTAAGGTGGAACAGGAAATGGCGCTAGGTAGCGACCGAGACATCAGCGTATTACTAGTGATTTTTACCTGTGATATGAAGAAAACAACCATAAAACGCTGTTACAGTGGTGATCTTACAGTACAGCGGCTCTTTAACAGAGAAGATATTTTCATTTATGGGTCTCTTTGGTCACTTGTACAGCCATCTTGCCGATGATTCGCAGGGCATTCTGGGAATTTCCTCACAACCCTCCATTTGGAGTGTGCCTCTGAAAAATCTTCGTTTGAAGGGCCATGTAGCCCTAACGCTTCACCCTACCCCTCCATCTCAACAACAATCGGGACAACCCTACCCCTACACATGAACACGCAAAACGGAGGGGTCGGGCCAAGGGGTGAAATGGGATTGGGCCTGAGTCTGTTGATGTAGATGTCCAGCTATCATGTTAGCAGTTTTACTTTGAGCAGAATTGGCTGGACCCAGTAGCGTATGGTAATTAGCCATATTATGATCATATGCTAATGCGATTATAACGAACCTGGATGGTTGTCTATGGAACAGTGTTCACTCATTGTGTACCT
This sequence comes from Semaprochilodus insignis, assembly GCA_034552555.1. NCBI lineage: Eukaryota > Metazoa > Chordata > Actinopteri > Characiformes > Prochilodontidae > Semaprochilodus > Semaprochilodus insignis. The sequence goes on along the minus strand of CM067495.1, from coordinate 22,180,054 downwards.
GCAGGTGGGAGATTACGTCCTGTTTGGTACGTACATCCTCCAGCTGTACACGCCACTCAACTGGTTTGGGACGTACTACAGGTGAGCACTGCCTTCAGCACCATCGCTACACTTTACTGTTTGTCAGTGGGAGTAGTATAAGGAGTATATACGAGTATCTCCGTTTCCTCTTCAGGGTGATCCAGAGGTCCTTCATTGACATGGAGAACATGTTCCAGCTCTTCACAGAGGAACAGGAAGTAAGGGCACACTCCCCCTCCACCCCCTACAGAAGTACAGATCTGTCATGAAACTCACAAGAAGCTCATATTTGGTTTCTTCCCGTGTTGTTGATCAGGTGAAGGACGAGGTGAATGCAGGAAATCTGGTCTACAAACACGGCAGGATCGAGTTCCAGAACGTCTTCTTCAGCTACACAGAGGGGTTCGCTTCCTCGTTCTTCTTTTACTTCCAAGTTTAATCCTTAAACTCGTTATCGTGTCTGTGTATTGAGTGACAACACTTTCATCCTCATAGGAAGGAGATCCTGAAGGACGTTTCCTTCACCGTCCTGCCAGGCCAGACTGTCGCACTGGTGAGTACAAGCTGCAGTTTGATGGCTGCTTTAAACAAGCCAGTAGTCACTTTCTGAGACCTGACTGACCCCATAAATCCGAGGATTGTGGCATTCTAAGGCTTATTACACAGTCGAGTCACATTATTATGACCACCTCCTGCTTTCGACGGCAGCAGCGCAGAGCTCATGAAGGAAGTTGTGTTTTCATGGCATTCTCTGGGCCACACTCATCCATGTGGAAGACATTCCCAACTGATCTGGGTGTGAATCCATCCTTGCAGATCACGTATACCCATACATGCTGATTGTCTTCCCTGGGCTGGATGGGATCTTGCAGCAAGACAATGCTACATGTCACACAGCTAGAAATGAAATGTCCCACACTGGTTGGAAGAGCATGACCAAAACTTCCAAGTACTACCCTGGCCCCCAGACCTGAACCCAATCAAGCATCTTTGGGACCACCTCGATCGTCAGGTTTACTCTATGGATATATGGATATACCCGCGCACCCTCCAGCAGCTGTGGGACACACTGCAGTCAGCATGGCTCCAGATACCTGTGACTCCCCTACCAGGACCTTACTGAGTCACTCCCAGCCCGTCTATCTGCTGTCCGTGCTGCACACGGTGGTTACTCAGGATATTAGCTGGTGGTCATAATAATGTGGCTCGACTTTAAGGACCACAATGCAAAGTGTCTAATAGAAGCGCTGACCACCACCACAACAGCATACTGCC
>CM067495.1:22099558-22129329 GCA_034552555.1 Semaprochilodus insignis | reverse complement strand
GTTTCCCCCATTCACACTGTTCTAGAATGGTTTCTCTTCATTCACACTGTTCTAGAATCGTTTAAACCCCGCCCAGCCTGCCACATTAACATAGTTTCCCCCATTCACACTGTTCTAGAATGGTTTCTCTTTATTCACATCGTTCTAGAATCGTTTAAACCCCGCCCAGCCTGCCACCATTAACATGATTTCCCCCATTCACACTGTTCTAGAATGGTTTCTCTTCATTCACACTGTTCTAGAATCGTTTAAACCCTGCCCAGCCTGCCACCATTAACATGGTTTCCCCCATTCACACTGTTCTAGGTTTCTGCTGTAGGATGATCTGCTGTATTAACAATGATTCACCTGATTGTTCGTTCTCTAAAGCCTCTGTAACCAGTGGTGGGCCAGTAGGCCTGGGTGATAGGGCAGTGCAGTCAGATGTTGTCAGTGATGAATGAACCCAGTGGTGACGTGTAAAAGGTGGCGATTCTGGGAAAGGGTAAACATCCTTCTAAATACAGTGGGAAATTGGGGTGTGTGCGCACCAGTAGTCAGTTTCTTTCTGAAGGAAGGAGAAAAAGAGAGCGGGTTGTTGGTCTTATTACTTTCTTTTACGCACCATAGTGCTAATTTTACTACACGGATTACTTTACTACACGTGAATAGAATTAAAAACAAATGCCCTCATGCTTTGGAACTTCAGCTCGTTTCCGAGTGACTCACTACAGGAAAGAAAAGAGCTAAAATGACTGGATGTTACGGAAGAGCAGACAAGTTCATTCTAACCTGGAGATAAAGTTCCTCTGATCCTCGGATATGGCTGCTGCTGTTTAAATATGTACATTAGGCGTGTTTATGTGCAAACACTCGGCAATATGATGCACTACATGTTTAGGAAACCTGTCCATGTCCAACTGTCACCACCATATAAATCTGCTAATGCTAACATTGGCTCTGTGCCCTTGTTTGCGTTTGAGAGAAGGAGTCAAATGATGACCACTGCTATCTAGTGGTTGAGGGTTAAACCGCAACACAAACTGAACTTAAACTGTAACCGTTTGAGAATCTGTTTGAGAATCAACACAGTGTCATGACACGTAATACTGCCATCTTCCACATTTTCTATATTTCATACACCTAGTACACAATGTCTTAATCACTTTAAAACATTTGAGTTATAAACAGGTCGTTAAAAGGCTGCGGGAGAGTGAACTCTCCATTGTCTCTGCTGCATGTGATGCACAAGTAAAATTAGAAGTAGAAGTAGCAGGTGAAGTAGCTGAATTATGAAAATGCGACAATAACGATGGGCTTGTTTTTAATGTGGACAGTCCATGTGCACTGCTTTGGACATCACTTGCAGTCTGAAATTTATCCTGCAGGGAGTGCTGTTAGTAGGCAGCTGTGAATCTGCAGAAGGCGACAGGTGAAGTAGTTCTCAAAGGATGATCATTCAGTATTTATTAATGTGAGTTTTATTAGATTTTAATTAGAAGAGTTAATATTTTAAAATGGAATAGAAAGTAGATCAAAAGCTGCTGTGGACCCTGTGTATTTAGGGTGGGTGTGGTTGGGCATGGTGGTCAATGGTAATTATTGTTTTTATTTTTTTTATTAATTAATTAATCAATCAATCAATCAATCAGTTAATTAATATAATATAATATAATATAATTTAAATTTTATTTGATTTGATTATTTAATACATAGAAAATATTGTGCTAATTATTTTAAGATAATTACAGTCGTTGTGGTGTTTGCAGCTTTATGGTGTGCTCTTGCCCTAAAAGATTCATCTCCCTTCTGTCACAGACCTGGACCAGCTGAGCGTGCACAGTGAACCTGAGGAAAGCTTCTCCAGGGACCTTCCAGAGTTCCCCTCAGTGGACGAGTTCCCGTCAATCGAACCTGGTCTCTTCCACTTTCCCCTGGGTGTTCTTGGGTCTGGCCGGCCTGAGGGCTCCAGCGCGGAGCAGCAGGAGGACTCCCAAAGCCCCACCAGCCTCCTCATTCAGCACCTGGCATCTCCCCTCCACTTTGTTAACACACACTTCAACGGACATGGACGATCGGCTGGGGCTGACCGGAGTTCAGCAGGAGCTGGACACGAGGGTGAAGGGGCAGCTCGGGGCACCCAAGGACCTGCTCGTTCCCTGGAAGCTCTTAGCGAGGAAATCGTGAGCACAGCCATCTCCACCGTGGTACAGAACACTCTTTCAGCCCTTCTGCGCTCAACGGAGGCAAGCGAAGGACCTTCCATGGCAGAGTTCCTCCCCACCGAGACGCCGCCCTGCCCAATGGAGTCGCCTCTAGAGTCGCCCCTCGAGTCGCCCGTGGCCCAAGAGGCAAGCGATGAGGACGTGGACGTAACCACCGAAGCAAGTACCGAGGAGCAACCGGACGTAACTCTTGTTCCTGCCGAGGAGGAGGACTTTGAGCTTCTGGACCAAAGCGAACTGGAGCAGATGGACGAGGGACTGGGCCTTGGTTTCGATGGACAGGGGACGGGCGGTGGCCCGACAGCAACAGACATGCCCCCGAGCAGCCAGCAACAGCAGGACGACCAACAGGAGTCCTAGCTTGTCCACCATCCTTGCGAAACTGTCCCTTTTATTTATAGCTAATGTAGATATATAAATATATATACACCGTACACTGACATATATGCTTTATGAAAAGTTCTAAAGATAATAATTTTTTTTTTCTGTCCGTTCTGCTATTTGTGTTTTATTGCGGTGAGATCACTGTGACTTTTTTTTTGTTTGTTTGTTTGTTTGTTTTTTGGTTAAATTTATTATTATAATTTTTCTTCATATGAACCAAAACAAACCACGAAAAAAAAAATCAAGTCTAAATTTAGTGGTGCATACTTGGACGAAAAAGTGCTGACCAAGGGTCAGTCAGTGTTTGCCGTGCCCAATAACTACAGTTGTATAGACCGGTGGTGCTGATCTGGGTCCAGCACTCTTGCTTAAACGATATTGGCCTTTCAGATATATATATATATTTTTATGGTGACAAACATTTTCAAAGCAAAGAAAACTCAGTCACTTGCTTAATTAGCGAGCTCAAGCTTAAATACCCAGGCCAGGGTATTTCTCCTGAGTGACGTCACGCTTAGTAACATTACCTTCAGCTAATCTTGCTGTACTATCCCCCCACCATCCTACAGGCCAGTCTAGACTTCCTTCTGTTTTGCTTTTTACCTCCATGACTTGTACCTGTACTCCCTCCTTCCTGCCACTCACAGTTACCAATGGTGAACTCTGACTTGTAGAAACTCAGAAGCAGCTTGGGGATCATTTCACACCACTTAAGTCTATAGGGAAGACTGGCCAATAGGAAAGTTCAGTAGCTTCCCCCTACTACCCAGTCTAGACTACAGGCTTTTGTGCTTTTGTGAAATACTCCTCGGGTCTAATTTGACGCAGATCCATATTCAGACCCACCACGAGGAACTAACCTGGTCTACGTTAACAGCAACACACTGTGCTGTCTAAACAAGAAACTAGCGACTGACCATCCAGACTGACTTGATTGGCATGTAGTGTAGCACTCAAAAGATTATATTTCTAGCGGTAAAGAGATGTTTTATCATTTATAGCCATGTGAATATATACTGTTTGTGTATATGTTTAGCGCTGGGGCTTATTTTATTTATGAATATTGGTCAGTTATGAAGTAGTAATCCTCTACAGCGTAACGTATGCCTTGCACAGGTTCTCTTTAGAGCGATTTGGCATTATTCTTATTTCCCGTCTTGCACAACCGAAACATTAGACGTGCTGAATGTTTCACAGATGACTGAAGATTAACGTTAGGGGTTCCCCATGTTTTCCACTCATCCAGTAAGCACTTGGGGAAATACTGCACGAAATCGAAAGCGTCAGCCCCCGTCTTAGCCATTTCTAATCTTTTTTTTTTTTTTCCCCTCCTGTTATAGCAGATACTGACTGGTGTGGATGGAGGAAATTTAACCTAATGCACTTTTAGAACCTTATCGAATTTATTATTATTTTTTTTTTTCCCTCCACTTTTCTTTTTTTTGTAGGCATGATAATTAGCCATTAAAAGAAACCCACATATTGAAACACAGCAAACCTTCTGGCTTGTTCTTTGTAAAGTCTACCTGGATGTAACTGTCTGTGTAGTAGTGGAATAGGTTTGTGGGCTTCGTCTTCTGTATCTTCAGAGCACCTGCTACTATGCGGAAAGACCGTACGAGTCATTTTCCTGAAACACTTTTATTAATTGAATTCAGCTCCGGTTTTTACATTGTACAGTTTTTAAGGCTGTTTCCCGCCCTGCAGGGTCGACTTGTTTTTTTCCCCCCTTTTGAAGTGCCCTCTTTGAGAACGAACAGCCACAATGAAGGACGAATAGAGCGCTTACGGTTGTGTGCATCTGGTATTTTTTAAATTATTTTTTTCCTCACCAAGAAAGCTGTACGCGGACCCTTTATTTTTCATGCTTTGGGGGCATTTAATTCTTCCAAAGGCCAGTTTGTGTTGGGTAATGTGAGGCTAATCAGTAAAAGAAATGTGTACATGTCACTCAACACTCTAAAAGTGGCTGGCCGTAGCATGAAGGGAACCTCCTTCACCCATGCCAACAAATGCAAATTTGAATTAAGAGGCGTCAGTATGATTCAGGTACTAGAACGTTTGCTCCCCGCTCCTGTAGATAACACGTGACCCTGTAAAAGCAATGGAAACGGCTAGCTTGTTTTTTTGAAACTACTTACAGAGAATGTTTGTGTAACCGTAATCGTGTTTTGCTCATGCTTTCACTGCTTCTTGATCGATAAAAGGCACATCATTTAACAAAATGTCGCGTCACATGGTGTTTTCCTTTCCTTTGCTCTGTATGATGTGGCGAACAGCCCTGCCGTGTTTCCTGTGTTTTTAGTTTCTGTATTTTTCAGTTTTCTACAATGTGGTTGTTGGTTCATGAGGATGAGGATCACCATTACAGAGTGAAACGAAGGACCCAAATACAGCTAACATGCCTTTTCAGTTTGTCCATGTCAGTGTGGATCTTCTTGAACAGCTACACATCCTTCCAGACCCATATCCTTGAGGTGTCTGCTCTCAGTGGAAGCTTGGATAGGATCACCTGTGGATTTCTTCAGCTAGGAAGCAAGAGTGGAGCTCGGTTAAGGCCTCAGTCTTAAGATCTTGTCGGCAAATGCCCTCATGGGTTCGAACCCCACTCCTGGTAGCAGGTTCCTGTTAAGTGGGTGATACAAGCAGCGTTACTACAGTTGCAGAAGTCGTCTTCTAATGGTCCACATGTTTACCAATAAGGATTAGAAGACTTCTCTTTACGATTTCCATTGGTTTGTCCATCTTCTTGAGGAGCTTCTTGAACGGCTACACATCCATAGCATTGAGTTGTCTACTCGCTGTGGAAGGTTGGACAGAAACACCTGTGGATTTCTTCAAAGATGGGCTTTTCACTTTAGGAGATGGGACCTCCAGTGCGGTGTCAGCAGACCAGGATGGCCGAGTGGTTAAGGCGTTGGACTTAAGATCCAATGGGCGCATGCCCTCGTGGGTTCGAACCCCACTCCTGGTAGTGGACTTCTTTAGGTGGATGATACAAGCGGCGTTACTACAAGGGCTGAAGTCCTCATCTACTGGTCTACATGTTTGTGTGCTTTTACTCGTACCTACTAAACCCAATTAGAAGAGTTGTCTGCCAGGGTCCCATTGTTTGGAAAAATAGCTCCAGTCCTGTTGGTTATGAGGGAAATTTGATGCTTGGGGCGTATAATAAGGCTGTTCTCCTGACCTGGCTGGTCTGGGGCCTGAGGGAGTGCTCTACAAGGATGGAGGGATGTCGTCAGGAAGAATGGGAATTGACTGTTCTTCTGTCACGCAAGTTTGTGAATAACAGATGTGTGATGGCAAAGCAACGAATTGGGAGCTTAAGTGGCCACCAGGATGGCCGAGTGGTTAAGGCGTTGGACTTAAGATCCAATGGGCGCATGCCCTCGTGGGTTCGAACCCCACTCCTAGTAGTGGACTCTTTAATTGGGTCATATAAGCAGTGTTACAACAATTGCAGAAGTCTTCATCTATTTGTCTGCCTGTTTGTAGACCAATAAGAATTTGACAATTAGAAGTCTTATCTGTAAGGAGTCCGTTGGTTGGAGAAGTAGCTCTCGCCCTGTTCGTCTGGAGGGAAGTTTGGTTTTTTTAGGGAGCATAATAGGCCTCAACATTAGATGTTTTTTTACCTGGCTGATCTGGGGCTTGAGGCAGTTCTCTACAAGGATACAGGGATCATGTCAGGAAGAATGCGAATGAAGTGATCTTCTGTCAAAGCAGAAATGTGATGGTAAAGCAACAAATTGGATCTCTGGCCAGCCACCAGGATGGCTGAGTGGTTAAGGCGTTGGACTTAAGCTCCAAGGGGCACGTGTCCGTGTGGGTTTAAACCCCACTCCTGAATCTTGTGATTGTAGCCATCTGCATATTAATACACAGCTGGGCTGCAAGCACTGTTCATCAGCTCCACTGACCATATAGGACACTCTGTAGTTCTACAGTTACAGACTGTAGTCCATCTGTGTCTCTGTATACTCTATTACCCTGTTCTTCAATGGTCAGGACCCCCACAGGACCACCACAGAGCAGGTCATCATTTCCAGCACTGACACTTCCTACCTTCTTGGTCCACCATGTAGACCGTGAAGTCTCTGCGCAGTTGTGTTGGTCATCCTCTAGTCCTTCATCACTGCCCACAGGAAGCTGTTGGCTGGATAGTTTTGGTTGGTGGACTGTTCTCAGTTCAGCGACTCCAGCAGAACCATAATTCATTTATATGTGCCAGTATTGATTCATAACACAGTCCCACAAGAAATATTGCCTGACCCACCCTGGCAGTAATTTTCCTGGGAAGTGGCCGATGTATGTACTTTCTATAATCTTTCCAAACACGTTTGGTCACACATAGAAAAACTAATTTAGCATACACACTCAGTCGATTAACCAGTATATACACTCATCATCAACAGAACAGCTGCACCCAGAAGGAGGTGTGGGATTGCAGTGGTGTTGGGAAGGAAGATAAAGGTTACCAGGATCAATAAATGATGATAAATTTAGACTGATATGATCAATATTTATTGAGCTACACATACAGAAGTAGTGTCTCTCAGTATGGCGTCGGGCCGCTGTGTTTGCTAACCCAACATACCAGACGTCTCAGCATGGACTTGTAGAGGTTCCTAATGGTGTCCTGTGATAATCCATCCCATGCAGCTTGAATATCCTCACACAGTTCCTGCAGATTGTGCGGTAGGGGTGAAGGTGGAGTGACACCAGGCACTGGCAAACAGCAGGCTGGTTCAAATCTCTTAGACATATGAAGGCTACTTTTGCTGCTACTACTTTAAGGCTGATATATGTAAATGGTCTCTGTTCTGAGCGGCCGATCTCTTCTCAAGTGAGGTGCAAAGACTTCAGGCACTCCTCTTCCTTACTTCACCTGCAGCCTCCTTCTCCTAGCGGACATAAGAAAGCAATAAAATGACTTATCTTTAGTAAGGTGATAAGTAAGTAGGCTTAAGTAAGATTAGTAAGGAACACATGTAAATTGAATTCAGGCTAACACTTTCTATGAAGCCGTTAAAACATGCTTATAGCTCTCTGCAACTTGCTGCGTCAGCACATTTTTAAACATGTTTCATAAACGTGTTATATCTATTCATTATAATGACATTTAAATAGATAATAACCTAGGGATGATTATAAAGCGCTTATAATACCTAGTAATTGTCAGTTAGCCAAGACATCATAACCCTTTTTATTAAGCACTCACATTATAATGGAGACACAGATGCTTTTTTTGAATGATGCCTTATGATGCATAATTAGTGTTATCTAATATCTATGCTTACAAAGCATCGTAATCAGCTTAGGAGTTATAAGCACATACAAGTGCATCCTTTAGGATGACCTTAGGTGTTTGTGTAATTTGCGAGGCTTTTAATGTCTCAAATATATTAATATCTTAATTAATCAGCACTATTTATTGACTGATTGGTTGTCATACACTCACCGCTGTGAGCTCATGAATGGCGGTCTCCAGGTTAGTCCTCAGCTCGTCGCTGATGGTGATATCTGAGCATACTGACCAGCTGCCATTGTGAAATCTCACAGGCATTGAGAAAACCAGCCCGGCTGGAATACCCAGATGTCCTGGAGAACCAGAAAAGAAGCATCGGACCGAAGGGTTAGCCTAACCCAGCCAAACACACTGTGACGCTGCAGTGCTTATATGCACGCCGTGTTCTGGACTGTCTTCAGGAGCAAGTGTACTACAGATTCCACTCTTGAACTCTATTTAGGTGAGGCCAATCATTCTCCGAGAGAGAGGAATTTGTCCTCCTCATTTAACTCATCTGTGAAGTGAAACCCCCACATACACACTCTAGTGAACACACACACTAGGGGGTAGTGAGCACACTTGTCCAGAGTGGTGGGCCACCTTATCCATGTCAGTTGAGGGGTTAGGTGCCTTGCTCAAGAGCACTTCAGTTGTCACTGTCAGTTCAGGTAATCGTACCAGTGACTCTCTGGTTACCAGGCTGGTTTCCTAACCTCCAGTCCATGCCTGCCCACAACCACCCCCTACAGGGATGGGTTTAGTTTTCCATAATTACTGTTGCCAGGTATTGTGATGTTTACCAGCATTCAACAATCAACACAGTTTAGTTTGTGACAAATTCCCACTTATTAGTGAGGTCTCCTTCTGCATGGCCAAGCGTATTCTCATAGCAAGAACATCAAGATGGCCAACAGTCCTATCAGCGTCCTGGTTGTTTATTCTTGATTGAACTGAATTACAAATAGAGTGAACCATCATACTTATACAATGAACTGTACTGGACTGTACCGAATGTTAGGGAACCAGCCTTGTGACCAGAGAGTCGCTGGTTCGATTCCCTGAACCGACAGTACAAGACTTACATGCCCTTGAGCAAGGCATCTGACCTTCAACTGCCCCCTCACCCCCAGGCACCATGGATAGGGCTGCCCTCTGCTCCAAGCAAGTGTGCTCATTGCCCCCTAGTCTGAGTTAAATGCGGTAGAAAAATTCCTCTGTGTGCAAACACAAATGGTTCTAAATTCTACTTTAGTGCACAAGCACATCAGACCAGGTTTATACACCAGGGTTCAAGGTTGTGATCAGTCATCAAACTAAAGTTCTTCCTCCTAGCTGTGTAAAAATCAGTACACTGTGGCTTCCAGTGGAAATAGTCTGGAATAGTCAAAGATTCACAAACAAATGGTTCTGTGTGTTTCTTTGGTTTTGCCAACGAAATATCCCTTTCTGTCTATCTGTCCACCATAGTGGTATGAAAGGACCTCCACAACCAAGGTTCCAGACCAGGATGGCCGAGTGGTTAAGGCGTTGGACTTAAGATCCAATGGGCGAATGCCCTCGTGGGTTCGAACCCCACTCCTGGTATGGGTGTGCCCTTTAAGCAAACAAAGCAGTGAGCTTAGGCAGTTATGAATGGTGCTGAAGCAGAGATGCTGCAACTGGAGACCCCTGATTGTTGAAGCTGTGATGTGCTCTAATCACTGCGTTTAGCTTCAAAAGCAATAGGTTCTGCTACTGGAGGTTATGATACTGCTCAGGTTATGATACTGGAGGATTAGTTGAGAGCTGATTATAAAGAAGCTTTCTGCCTTTGGTCCAAAGTTGAACTCGTCTTTATTGTCATTGCCCAGTCCTAGTAGCAGGAAAGGACTTCCGTTGCAAAGACAATTATACCATGGCAGCCAAATGCTTAAGGTGTTGGACATAAGATCCAATGGACACATACCCTTGTGGGTTTGAACACCACTCCTGGTAAGTGTGTCCTTTAAGTGAAGCAAGCAATACCCTGGTAGACGACAGCACCCCACTGTTGGCTCACTAAAGGCAAAGTTGGCAGTCCACAGGTGGTTAGACAGCATGCTAGACAAAATACTGTCCAATTTACATATTCCTCAAGTATCTCAAAAAACTGCAAATTTACAGGAAAGTGCAGAAACCAGACATAATTTCAATCTAAGTCAATGGAACCTGACTAGAGCTGGACAATAAAAACATACCACAAATAATCTTCTTTATTTAGCCCTACTGGAATACCCAAATGTCCTGGAGAACCAGAGAGGCAGGATCGGACCAAAGGCTTCAGTGAACTTTACAGTGCCCTGGCTGCGATACATACATGCACACAATGCTCTGGACTGTATTCAGGGGCAAGTGTACAACTGATAGCCTCACATTCTCATAGCAAGAACATCAAGATGGCCAACAGTCCTATCAGCGTCCCAACTTTTAATTTTGATTGAACTGAATTATGGATACAGTGAACGAGTACTAAAATGTACTGGACTGTACTGTACTGCTCTGGAATTTAAAGAACCAGCCTTGATACCGAAGGGTCATCGGTTCAATTATTATTTAAAAAGTTAATTTATGATTTATTATTTAAATGAAAATTAAAGTAATTAAAATTCATTGGTTCTACCAACAAAATATCCCTTTTTTCATTGCCCATCCTAGTGCTATGAAAAGACCTCCATGACACAGACTCCAGACCAGGATGGCCGAGTGGTTAAGGCGTTGGACTTAAGATCCAATGGGCGCATGCCCTCGTGGGTTCGAACCCCACTCCTGGTATTTGTGTGTCCTTTAAGGAGAGAAGGCAATGAAGTAAGGCAGTTCTGTACTGGAGTTTACGGTGGTCGAGAAAGCCCAACGCGCTGCAAAGTCTCAAAACACAAGCATCAAAATGACACGACTTGCACAACATTAGCCAAACGCGCTGCAAGATCTGAAAAGACAAGCATCAAAATGAGACCGCTTGCAAACCATTAACCGAACTGTCTCGGCTCTACGTCCGGGTCCGTCCACTTTCAGTGTCCCTCGGAAACACTTCCGTTGTGTTTTGAGGCTTTCTGCATGTGTTTTGGAAGTTGCATGTGTTTTCAGTGTTTGCAGCGCGTTTGAGACTTTGCAGCGCGTTCGGTTAATGGTTTGCAAGCGGTCTCATTTTGATGCTTGTGTTTTCAGATCTTGCAGCGCGTTTGGCTAATGTTGTGCAAGTCGTGTCATTTTGATGCTTGTGTTTTGAGACTTTGCAGCGCGTTTTTAACTTGCAGTGCGTTGGGCTTTCTCGGCCACCATAGGAGTTTCACTATTGGATGTGGTGTAATGACTGCGTTTAGCCTCAAACACGTTAGTGAGCTCAGGTTCTGATACTGGATGATGTAAAGAAGCTTCCTGCCTCTGGTCCAAAGTTAATGCAAGCTTCAGTGTCATTGCCCAGGCCTAGTAGCAGGAAAGGACTTCACTCACGATGGCCTTGTACCAGGATGGCCGAGTGGTTAAGGCGTTGGACTTAAGATCCAATGGGCACATGCCCTCGTGGGTTCGAACCCCACTCCTGGTAAATTTGTCTAACTGGATCTCAAATTATAGTTGAAGCCGACCTCCAGAAACCTGATTGAACAAATCGTCCGTTGAATAGTTGGTCTAGCAGTGAGGACAGGTTCTGATGCTGGATGGATAATGCGAAGTGCAGCTTTCCTATTACAGATGCACCAAGAACATTCTTGATTGAGCCTACTTATGAATACAGTGAACCGTTATACTGTAATAGGTTAGAGAACTAGCCTTGCGACTGGAGGATCGGAGGCTCGAATGAGCAGACAGGACACGACTCAAGGGCCCTTGAGCAAGGCACCCAACCCCCAACTGCTCCCCAGCAAAACACCCAGAACAATCTTTCTCAAACCTTGGGCTATATGGAGCACCTTTGCATCACCACACCAACAACAGCCTGTAAGTAGCAGCCATGCTGTCTGACTGTATCCGTGTTTGCCAGTTGAAGTAGGTCATCTTAAACTGAGAGTTCCATAGTGAGGAACAACTTTAATCTACTTTGTGTTGATGTCTAGATGGACAGCGAGTAACTAGTATAAATAACGTTAGCTACTAGCATTTTTACACCAGAGTGGGTACAAGAAGCCTTAGAGAATCTTTGTTTACATGGAGGTTCATGTTAATTTCCTGCCTGTGTTCATTTTGACATGTTGCTTCCGTGTGATCATCACGGTGTCTCCCTGTAAACCAGCCAATCAGAGCAGAGCAAAAGTTACACCCCTTCTACTGTATAAGGGTGTTTCTTAACCCTGGTCCTGGAGGCACCCTGCCCTGCACATTTTAGTGGATTCCCTGCTTTAACACATCGTTTGCAACTCTGAAAGGGCTTGTTGATGAGCGGCTAAGTTGAATCAGGTGTGCTGGGAGTAGGGAACGCACTGAAATGTGCAGAGCAGGGTGCCTCCATGACCAGGGTTGAGAAACTCTGTTCCATATAGACATCAAATAACCATTTATAATGCTGAACAATGTCCCAGGAGCTGACCTCGTTAATGCTCTAGTAGCTGAATTAAATCATTAGACCAAACCCGAGTAAATGTAGCCGGATTGCTGTAGTTGTGTCTGTACAGGTTCAGTCAGAATTTCCTAAAATTCCTGCTTTGTCCACTTAAAGGAAACACACATACCAGGAGAAGAGTTTGAACCCATCAGAGTATGTGTCCATTGGAGCTTAAATCCAATGCCTTCACCACTCGGCCATCCTGGTCCAGGCCTTTGTGCGTACCGTCCTTTCCTGCTGCTATCATGGCCTACTGTTAACAAACTACACTGCTTGAAAATCATATCTATTGTGTCTTGTCTAAAGGCCGGAATGTTGGCAGGTCTTTTAAATGCTGTTTATGCTAATTGGCTGTTTCTTTCTACATACATGGCTATGAAAATTACTACTTTGGAGAGAACTTACAAGAAAAGTAATAAATATTGATATTGCTTTTTGCGGGACGTGGCAGGTAATTGTGTATACAGTTGATAAAAATGATCAGTTGTACATAATTGATTATGTTTTTTGGGTAACAACCCCAATGTTGGCCACAGACTATTGTTTACAAACTACATTGCTTGGTTTATTCCATGTTTGGCAATATCGGCAAAAGTGAGTTAAATATTACATGTAAATATTATGCGCAATTATTGCTTGTCAATGTTCTGCTGATATCAGATCACACAGCCCTTACATCCAGCTCTTCATGCAACATTTCAATTCATTTAAATTCTCTTTTAATGGCATTAACCAAATATTGCTAACTAATTCGTTCTTCAAAGGGGAGGTTTGTCCTAGTAGCAGGATATGACTTCAATGAAAAAAAAAAACAACTAGACCAGGATGGCCGAGTGGTTAAGGCGTTGGACTTAAGATCCAATAGGCAGCTGCCCTTGTGGGTTCGAACCCCATGCTTAACTATGCTTTAGCAGACTAAGCTGTAACTGGTACGTGTGGCTCCTGGTATTAGTGAAAGTGCTTCTGGGGTGTTGGTGTATTGAATAACATGCAAGATGGAAGCAACCAGAACATCAACAAAACACACCTAGTTTCCTGGTCAGCTTTAAATCCCCCCCAGAAAGCCAAATGCATCTCTAATCAGTCCCAGAACTGCTTTAAACTCCTTTACACTGTGATACGAACCCATCAGGAAAACACAAAATAGCATAAGTGATCATTCCTTCTACTCTAAGAGCATGTGGTCTTACCTGTACTGAATACACCCAAAGAGAAGTATTCTCCAGAGGAGGACCCATTGTTCCAAGCATCCAGAACTGCAAGGATTCCATTGGCTGCTGAAATAGCTGCAGTCTTGTTTGTCTTCTGAGAAATTGAACTCCTTCGAGAGGCAGCCAAGCTCAGAAAGTCATTCGCCAACCATTTTCTTGAAAGACAGAAGATGACAATATTTGTGTGATTTTATGTGATTAGGATACCTAGTGGCTAGAGAGGTTAACCAACAATCATCAAGTTGCATATGGATAAATCCCTGGGTACCTCTTGCTTTCTTTGAGCAATGGATCTAAATAGGTAGATAGCAAAACAGCCAAACAGTTTATTGTTGTGTGATTTTACAAAGTAGAGACAGTTGTGATTCATTTCTACATGACCATTTGCCAACCTGGGAATTTCCACACAGGACTGTGATGGCAAAACAGAGTGATCCTGCATGGCATAACCTGGATGGCCGAGTGCTTAAGGTGCTAGACTTAAGACCCAATGGGTGGGTTTGAACCCCACTGCTGGTAGATATATGCCGTTGCCGGAACTCAGTAGTTTAAGGCTGCTATCAGTAGAGTTAAAGCAAAGTTACAACGCTCAATTCAAGTTGGCTTTTTATAGTACAGGCAGTCATGTGTGGCTTGTAAGATCCAATGTGTGAATGCCTTTGTGGGTTCAAATCCAAGTCCTAGTATTTGTCTACATTAGGCAGACAAAGCAATAATTTAAGGCACTTATCAGGAGAGTTGAAACAGTGTTAAAACAATTTATACAGCTAGTAAAATAAGGTTTGTGTGGGTTTATGTAGTGATGACAGATTCCTTTTTTAAGGAATATTTCCCAACCTTTCCTAAAGTTTTAGATTTAAACAGGCTGTTGGTTACTCTGCCAATGGCAATAACTTTTGGCCGTTAACAGTCGAGCTGTAGCAGCATTACAACAGTCTTCTTCTAGTAAAACATGTTTCAATTTGTACACTGTATGTGTGGTTTTATGTAGCAATGACAGCCATGTCATTCATTGGACTTAAGGTCCAATGGGCACACCTCATGTAAAGCATGTGTGCTTTAGCAGACAAACCAACAATTTAAGGCTGTTATCAGTTGAAGTTGAAGCAGTGTTACAACAATCTATACATCTAGTGAAATATGGTTTGGGTTGTACAGTATATTGCATGTGGTCATGTGTACTTTTATGTAGTGAAGACAGCTGTAATTCATATACAGTCTGCAGAAACAACACTCCTTCCAACGTCAGGGGGAATGGATGGCTAAAATTCCTGTGGACTTAAATGGCCAGTATATGTGAGTGTGTTCATGGCTCTGCAACTTTAGCTTCAACTAAACTAAGTGATTCTTTATACATTTTTGGTAAAATACCCTTGGTAAAATACCCATCCTTTTGTGTCCAGCCCTAGTAGCATGAAAGGACCTCCACTTATCACAGACCAGGATGGCCGAGTGGTTAAGGCGTTGGACTTAAGATCCAATGGGCATATGCCTTCGTGGGTTCGAACCCCACTCCTGGTATCTCCATGCTTTAGCTGGTAAAGCAGTAAATATGGCTGACTAGGGAAGTGGCTTGGTTTACTTTGTATAGTGCATGTCGTCAAGCCTGGCTTTTGAGAACCAAAGGTCGAATGCCCTCATGGGTTCAAACCCCACCCCCCCTACATTTGTGCTTTAGCAGATAAAGCTATGAGTTATGGCTGTTAATAGCAAAGCAGAAACAGCATTACAACAGGTTTCCTCTAGTGAAACATGCTGCATTGGCACATGTCCTCATGGGTTCAAAGCCCACTCCGGTATAACAGGCCAAGGTTGTTATCAGTAGAGTTGAAGCAGTGTTACAACAATATAAACGTCTAGTGAAACGGTCATATGTAGTTTTATTTAGTGAAATCAGCTGTAAATAATTTTTATCATGATCATTTGCACTACTGTTTTATCACTTCTGTTTTGATAACTTTGCCTTTAAGACTCTGTTTGGATTTGTATAGTACATGTGTGTTTTAGTGACCAATGAATGAATGTCCTTATGGGTTCGAACCCCACTCCTGGTATGTATGTGCTTTAGCAGATAAATGGAGGGAAGTTTGTTTGGCTTTGTAGAGTACATGTGGTCATGTGTGGCTTCTAAGAACAAATGGTTGAATGTCCTTATGGGTTCGAACCCCACTCCTGGTATGTTTGTGCTTTAGCAGATAAAGCAATAAATTGAGGCTGTTATCAGGAGAATTGAAGCAGTGTTACAACAACCTACACATCTAGTGAAATGTGTTTGGATCTGTCATTTGTGGTTATGTACTTAAAGCTGTAATTCATTGTATCATCTGCCAACCTCTCTTTATTGTTTCAGAACTAAACAGGCTGTTTTGGTTACCTTGCATTTAAGACAGTGTAATTGACTTTTGTTCTGATCTGCTGATCCCTTCAGAAGTGTAGTCTAGCCTGAACAACAGCACAATATTTAACCATTTACCCCACATTTCCCCACCAGAGTCTGTCTGCAGCAACAACACCCCTTACAGCTTCAACATGAATGGGTGGCTTAATTGCCATAGTAGCATGAAAGGACCTCCCTTTCCCACAGCACAGACCAGGATGGCCGAGTGGTTAAGGTGTTGGACTTAAGATCCAATGGGCACATGCCCTCGTGGGTTCGAACCCCACTCTTGGTATTCGTCTGCTTTAGCTGATAATGCCATAATTTATGGCTGTTAACAGTAGAGCTGAAGCAGCAATACAACAGGTTTCCTCTAGTAATATATGCATCACTGGGCACATGCCCTCATTGGTTCAAAGCCCACTCCCGGTATGTGTGTGCTTTAGCTGACAAAGGCTGTTATCAGCAGAGTTGAAGTAGCTCTACAACAATCTATATACCTAGTGAAATAAGGTTAGATCTTTTACTGTCTATTGCATATGATGGTGTGTAGTTTTATGTAGTGAAGACAGCTGTAATTTGTTGTATCATGATCATTTGCCAACCTCTCTTTATCATTTTAGACTTAAACAGGTTGTTATGGCTACTTTGCCTTAACACTCGGTAAATGACCTCTTTTCTGACCTGCAGATCCCTTTACATAGGCAGTCTAGGACAATTAACAGAACAATTGTTGGTTCACAACAATGTTGTTCAATTATAAATCTTTGGTTTTACCAACAAAACACCCTAATCTTTTTTTTTGTCCAGACCGAGCGGTTAAGGCGTTGGACTTAAGATCCAATGGGCAACTGCCTGCATGGGTTCAAACCCCACTCCTGGTATGTGCTTTGCCTGGTAAATAGTATGTGCAGCCTATAAGAACCAATAGGTCAATGCTCTTGTGAGTTCAAAGCCCCTCCTGGTTACTTTGCCTTTAACACTCTGTAAATGTCCTCTATTCTGACCGGCTGATCCCTAACCATATGCACTCTAGGACAACAAACAGCAATGTTTAGTTTAAAGCTATAGCTTCCAATAAACTAAGTGATGCTTTATAAATCTTTGGTTTATAAATATAAAATATAAATATCCTAGTCTTTTTTCTCCAGACCTAGTTAAATGAAAGGACCTCCAGTCCGCCAAAAGCAGACCAGGATGGCCGAGTGGTTAAGGCGTTGGACTTAAGATCCAATGGGCGAATGCCTTCGTGGGTTCGAACCCCACTCCTGGTATCTCTATGCTTTAGCAGATTAATCTAGGGACGTTTGTTCAGCATGGTATGTGTGTTCTTCAGCAGACAAAACAATAAATTAAGGCTGTTATCAGTAGTGTTACAACAATCCATAAAACTAGTTACATTTGTTCAGTAGATTTCATATGGTCATGTGTAGATTTGCGTAGTGAAGACAGCTGTAAGTCATTCTCACCTGCGAACCCTTTACAGATGCAGTCTAGTCTTAAAAACAGTTTAATCAGTTTGCCTACATTTTCCAACACATGGCCAGTACATGTGGGTGTGTTCATGGCTCTGATGTTATCGCTTCCAATTAACAAAGTGATCCTTTTTTTGTCCAGCCCTAGTCACATGAAAGGACCTCCAGTTCACCTATACCAGACGGGGATGGCCGAGTGGTTAAGGCGTTGTACTTACGATCCAATGGTCAAATGCCCTTGTGGGTTCGAACCCCACTCCTGGTATATGCTTTGCCTGGTAAAGCAGTTAATAGTATGTGTGGCCTTTAAGAGCCAACAGGTCAATGCTCTTGTGAGCTCAAAACCCCCTGCTGGTACATATATGCCTTAGTTACGATGAATTTAAAATGGTCTGTGATGTCAGAGCCACAATAAATTCAACATGGGCTGTAACATCAGTAGTATGGGCAGTAAACTCAGAGCCATGAGTTTCCATATGCGGTCTGAGAAGTGAATCATACATTTTGAAACTTTAACAATGGTCACATAGTGTATAGAATGTTTTTCACATAACAAATATTTGAAAATGTCATTAGAACAGCCGTAACAGTAATAGAGTTCCTTGTTTACTGGTTTTACTTTACCTGTCATAAACGATCTCGCGGACTGGCTGAGAGAAACCTGCTGGTCCCCAGATTGCCCCCTTATATCGGAGAACGTTCGCCCTCTGCAGGTCAATGTGGGAAGTGCCACTGATGTTGCCCCAGATGATGACATCAGTGATATCTAGGAATGTTTGGGTAAGACAGAAAACAAGCCTTTGACTGAACAGGCCATTGCTGCACCAGAGGTGTTGCGATGTTATTGAGTTATGGCTATGGTTATACCAATAACTAATATAGCTAATAAGTAATAAAAGCTTGCAGGCAGCAGTTATCAAGCTGTAAACTTCATAATTATATATCAACACTGTTGTATTGTTTGTTCAGATCCCTTCTGGTGATGCACCTTGAAGGTGGTATGAACTACAACTACAAAGCGGATTGTTAGGGGGTGGGCCACCATTTTCTTTGTCCTGTAAATCCAGCTTATGGCAGCTTTATAGTTCTCAGCATCATCCGTCTGACAGAATATCGTTCTCTCACTACAATACCCAGCATGTGTTATACAAATACATCAAACCACCTTTGGAAATCCCAACCCAGACTTCTAGCCTAGCCACCAATCTATAGGCTACCTTCGGCTGACAACCACAGAGATCACAGGTCCAATCCCCATGCGGAATAAGCCACTACCTTACATGCAGGCAGACAAGGCTTCTGGGGACAGTCATGGACTGAAGGTTAGGGAACCAGCCTTGTGACTGAGGGCCCCTAAACATGGACATGCCCTTCAGCAAGGCACCTAAGCTTATAAGCAGCTTAATCCTGTGCATAGGGCTGATCACTGCCCCTACTGTGTGTGTTCACTAGGGTGTGGGTTCTAGTCTAGTCACTGATCTATGGACTACCTTCAGTTGACAACCTTTGGAGCTGGGATCCCTAGTGAGAGAACACTGTGATGCTGCCACCTTAGAATATTGATATATACAGAATATTGCATAACACGACAAATAGCATAACGTAAATGGCCATGCAGATGATCTCAAAAAGAACTGCTCATCTGACACTGTGGCTGCATTAGCATGAACTTACATTAGCTCCACAACAAAACTACACCAAACATACTTTGCTCTTGTCAATGGAGAATGGAGTTCTTACCTGAGGTCTTCACTGACAGCTTCTCCGCGAGCTGAGCCCTCGCCTCATACTCCATCTGTGTCGCCATGGCCACAAAGCGAGAGGGGTCAACCGAGGGGGCATTCTCAATCAGCAGAGAGCACTTCAGGTTGACGTAGGTGTCTCCAGCCACCATCACTCTGACGTCCCTCTGTGCATTGGCCTCAACAAGGTGGCTGTAGCGATCAAAGCGCTCTGTTACCTGCGTCACCATTTGCTTCTCGTCATCCTGCTTCCTTTCGGGATTTGATGGCCACTCTTCCAGGAATACGATGAGGTCAGCCGACTGGAAGGCCTGGGTCAGGTCAGAG
The DNA here is from genome assembly GCA_034552555.1 of Semaprochilodus insignis. Classification (NCBI taxonomy): domain Eukaryota; kingdom Metazoa; phylum Chordata; class Actinopteri; order Characiformes; family Prochilodontidae; genus Semaprochilodus; species Semaprochilodus insignis. Next base: position 22,109,761 of record CM067495.1, on the reverse strand, counting down.
TAGATGGTGACCTGGTGAAGCTGAGGCAGGGCCAGGTCCTCGACCTCCATCTTGAGACCTAACAGAGATTCTTGGCAGCTATCTGTGTCTAGAAGGTGGAGGCTGATGGTGGGGACGTTCCTGAAGACCCCAGTGGTGAAAAGCAGGGGAATGAGGCTGTAGCAAGTGGGGTTTAGAGCACTGGACAGACAGATGGGAGAGGTAGATAAGAAAAAACCTTTAGCGAGGGCACAGACTTTTTGGGGGGGATGCAGGGGTTCAAGAGCAGGGAATTGACTCCGGTGGGATGTGCTGTTTACAACTATACTATCCAACTACTGGAGACACATCCAAATGTGAGAAAAAGGGATTTTATTGATCTGTTATTGGCAGGATTTCCAGGATATTCCGGTCTCTTAGCACAGAGATAGCGGGTCCAATGCTCATGGGCAATAAGCCACCACATTACATAAAGGCAGACAAGACGTCTTGGCACAGTCAAAGAACCAGCTTTTTGAGTGATGGTCCCTGAACCGACAGGACATGACTAAAGTACCCTTTAGCAAGGCACCTAACCCTAAAAGAAGCCCACTCCTGTGAACAGGGCTCCTCACCGCCCGCTAGTGTGTGTGTTGACGTTTCACTTCATGGATGGGCCAAATGTAGACAAATTAGTCTGTGTGTGCAAGCACATATGGATCTAAATTCATATTGGCTTTATGGTGTTTTTAGCCTTTGTCAACTACAATGTTTAACACTCTTATACACAGTAACTTACAGAGGTAGGGTAGACGAAGGGTGTGTTAGTCTTACCCAAAGGATCTTATGGCTATAGTGTAGAGCGCTAAGCTAGACAAGGGCCTGTACCCCAGTATGCGGGGCAGAGGTGTTACCCACTACACCAGAGGCCACCAGCCCCTGGAGATCTACCTTCCAGCAGAGTCCACCATCTGCTCCTGCTAACTTCAGGTTAGGTAAGGATGAGGCAGCATGCTATATAAAGACTACCAGAGTTGTGGAAACACTTCTTCAGCTGTTGATAAAGGCCTTATTTCGTTGCTTTGCCCCTTGAAGGACAAAGGGCATACTAGGAGCGGGGTTCAAACCCACGAGGGCATGTGCCCATTGGATCTTAAGTCCAACGCCTTAACCACTCGGCCATCCTGGTCCCAGTCTACTGCTGCTGACACTGTCCTTACTGAGGACAAGTAAAGCCGCCCCTTTCAGCCTCCTGGAAAAAGGGAACTCCAACCCTCTGTCTCCTATTCTTATAGCAGTGGCTGGGGGGTGACCCTTACGGTCTTCGGCTATCATAAGGGAAGCACCTCTCCATGGCCCGAGGCAGGTACCTACTGCTTGCTGTGTTACATGTGCTCCATCCTCTCCTCCAGGTGGATGGACAGGACGGGCGCGGGGCGAGGTTTAAAGACCCAGACCCAGAGTAAATCCTACTACTTCATCTTTAGCCTTGTGTTGCAACTTTGCGCGTGTTTACATGTCTGCTTCTTTAGGCTAACGTATCCAGCAAGCAATGGAAGCAGTTAGGATCCCAGAGTCTCACCCGCTGATCCAGATGTGAAACACTTTGAGTAAGTTGCGCTGGCGCTCTTCCTCCTCCAAGCGCAGCTCGGTCGCCTGCAGATTCTCTGCCGCTATCCTCATCATCAGCTCTGTTCCCATATCCGAGGAGATGCCGTAGTAGCCCTGGGAGAGAACGTATGCCTATGCATAAATCTCTATTTGATGATCCTGGAATGATTCCCTGCAATCTGTATAGTGCCTATAATACAGATCCCTTACATTGTCTTATCAGTAATAAGCATTATTAATCATTAATAAATTAATGAGCTAATAAGTTAATAACCCAAGGCTGACCTCAACCTCATTTTCCAATCTCTCTTTAATCCTGCGAATCAATCAGACTACATTTGCTACTGTAGCCCTAAGACTGGTATATGTAAATGAGCTCTGTTCTGATTGGTTGCCCTGTATTGCACCTCATCCAGAAAGATATGTGACCTTTAACACAGGGTAGCCTTGAACATATATGGCTCTAGTTTATTCTTCAGTTTGCTGATGACTTGATAACGCACGTACCTGGACATACTCAAGAAAGTCATTGACTCCTCCGAGAAGCATGCCCTTTCCTCCACGATCCACCAGCTCTCTCCACACTATGGGACAGCTCTTATGGGTCCAGCCTCTGGATGAGCAGGTCTCCTCAAGCCAGTCCTGAGACATAGATTGGGCAGATCGTCAACACAAAGCTCAGTGCTGTTCATTCCACATGGTAAAGGAGTCCAAATCATGGTGGGGAGTGTTGCTGTACCTTCCAGTCGGAGGGGGGAACACAGATTTTGTGCATGTGGAAATCTGGCAGGGTTCTCTGGAGTAAGTCTGCTAGCAGCTCAGCTTTAGCAAAGTAGGGGCAGTCTGCCTTCCCTGTGCAGAACAGAGAGCAGAGACAACTAAATCAGCTTACATCGTTCAGATCTAACAATCATACATTCATACATTAGTAAGTCACATATCATAGCCTGAGAACAGTATACAACCTGCTAGGACAAACTTAGCCATGTTTACACCCGTTGCTAGGTAACCACTCGTTTTTTTTTTCTTCCTCTTTTTTTGTTTTTATATTTTGGTTAGTTAGATTGTTGTTTATATTTTGTTATTTTAAAAAATATATCGTAAATTAAATACAATGTTATATTTCATTACGATATCATATAATAATAATCCTTATTTCATTATTTTTTGTAATTAGATTTCTTTAGTATTATCAATAATAATTATTTAGCAATAATAAATATTTATATAATTATATTTATTATGCATTATTTTTACTATGTATATCTACAGTATATATCTTTTTATTTTGGTGCTTTTATTCCTTTTTTTTTATTAATTTACACACGTAAGGTTACACATGCACTTTTAAAATTAACCAAAAAAGAGGACGAGAAGAAGACGAAAAAGGCCTGCATAAAAAATATTTAAAATTTTAAGACATTGCTTGTATTCGGAAAAGAGCCCCATTGTGTATTTTAAATCGTTTATGAAAATTAAGAAGCTCTTAATTTGGTGTTTGGGTCAAGAAGAACTTCCGCTTCGTCCTTCACAATGGCTCCGTCCTAAACAGCCCCTCACTCCCTACCTAGGGCACTACAAAGGTCACGAAACGAACTGCTTCCTCACAGAGTGAAAGACAGCGCGCTAGGCGACTAAGGACAAATCGGGACACAGCCAGAGAAGCGCCGGTTTCTGAAGTTAAACCCCTCTTACCTCGTGTCCAACAAACCGTTAATAATATTTCATATTATGAATGAAGTAATTACAGTTTAACTGCGGTGCGGCAGGAGGTTAATTCATCTCCGAATGAAGTTAACTCGTCTCAGCTTGAAAATGTGGGGCTAATACTGAGTGAAACGTGCTGGACAGCGAAGTGAAGGTGAAACCTCTGTTTTTCCAACTTAGACATTTATTTCTTAACGTACTAAAGGCTTAGTGTCAACATGCGGTGTATGAACGCTAATAAATATTCTATATTGGCTGCAGTTTTAAGGCTAACTTTGCTTTATTAGCTCTAGGAAGAAGACCTAGCTGGCTAGCCAGCTGCTGAATGTCAGGCTAGCTAGGCTAGGCTAGCTAGTTACGTCCTTAAAGTGGGAACATAAACACACATAACAGGTAACAGATGATGTTCTACTTTCTTTTATCAGTATATTACAGAGTTCAGTGTTATTTATGTTTCCCGCCTCTTTATTTACAGGCTTATCTTCATCTGGAGCTTTCTTTCTTAACCCCTCATCTTTTTGCCTGCATATGTCAACATGAACTTCTTCAAATCAGGAGAGGAGATGATGAGGTGGACCATCTTCCTTGGCAGGTTCACCTCAGTCTGGAAGCAGCATCTACTACTAACGCCGAGCAGGGCTCCTATTCCCAGCTGTAGGCACTGTACAGGACCCTCTTTGTGGTCTCGGAGAACTTTGCAAGAACCCGGCTGGACACATCATCACACCAGGTACTTGTGTCAAGGAGAGACGCTTAAACCCAGCGTAAACCCTTCTGAGGAGCAGCTGGATAAATCCCTCAGTGCCTCCCCTCCTGACGTTGTCTCCCGAAAGAGCGAAGACTTTTCCAACGTAGGGGAGGTGAGGATCCCTTTCTACAGGAAGCTGCAGGAGTGCCTCTCGCCTTCAGACGTTTTGGACCTAGTAGACAGGAACACGCAGACCCACAGGCACATCAGCAACAGCCTGACACGCATGTGGGAAACCACCAAGAAGATGTCGGACGAGCAGAGGCGCTGCGAGCTCAGGCTGATGTTGGAGCACCCGGGGTTCGCCGAGCTGTGCCACAGGGCCAGGATAGACGCCCCTCGCATGCACTGCCATGACCTGGCCTACACCCTGCTGGCTTTGGTCAAGCTGGGCGTTTCTCAAAGCAGCCTCGTGGTGCAGACCTTACTGCGGGTCATACAGGTCACACACTATAATCTCTTTCTACTGTTATGATGCTATGGGTGGGCGATGTGGTAGAAATAGTACATCACGATGCTTTAAGATGTTTACCTGATAGCTCATCTACACTCACTGTCCATGTTAGCAGCTCCACTGACCATATAGGAGCACTCTGTAGTTCTACAGGTCCAGACTGTAGTCCATCTGTTTCTCTGTATACTGTATTACCCTGTTCTCCAATGGTCAGGACCCCCACAGGACCACCACAGAGCAGGTATTATGTGGGTGGTGGATCATTCTCAGCACTGCAGTGACTCTGACGTGGTGGTGGTGGTGTTAGTGTGTGTTGTGCTGGTGTGAGTGGATCAGACACAGCAGTGCTGCTGGACACCTCAGTGTCACTGCTGGACTGAGAATCGTCCACCAACCAAAACGGCCCGCCCACAGCGTCCTGTGGGCAGCGTCCTGTGACCACTGATGAAGGACTAGTAGATGACCAACACTGCACTGTGCAGCAGCAGATGAGCTATCGTCTCTCACTGTACATCTACAAGGTGGACCAGCAAGGTAGGAGTGTCTAATAGAGTGGACAGTGAGTGGACACAGTGTTTAAAGACTCCAGCAGCACTGCTGTGTCTGATCCACTCCCACCAGCACAACACACACTAACACACCTCCAGCACCACGTCAGTGCTGAGAATGATCCACCACCCACATAATACCTGCTCTGTGGTGGTCCTGTGGGGGTCCTGACCTCTAGCACCACCCACCTCACACTAAAATTATTAGAAGTGTTTTAGTCTGGACGTACACAAATTGGTCTATACAACGGCGTAACAGTCGCCCTGTTTAATGTTGAAGGATGAATAGAAATTGTATTATCGAATTTTGAAAATAAATTATGCTGATGTCTAAAACCACATGGATGGCATAAGTGTACCACAAAGTGCAAATAAGATACAGGAATAATACAGGATATGGGTCTCTAAGGTACTGACGATATCAGCAGTATGCTAATATTTTATTTACATATATGTATATGTAAATTACTATTATTTATTACAGCAAATAAGTGCCTGTACAAGCTGTAGCATGGAACAGAACATTATCAGCAAAACTAAAGAGGCAACACGCATGTCTTGGCTGATTGACTGTGGGACAATAATTATCACGTCTTAAACATTTTATTGACATCTTGGTTGCATTTCTCTACAGGAGCGTCTGAATCAGTTTGATGAGAAGTCCCTGTCCGTACTGTCCACCTGCCTTGAAGACATGGAAGGCAGCAAAAATGCTGAGGCACTGAAGCAGGGTTTAAAGTATGATCTTCAGTTGCTGAAGCTACCAGAGAGATGTGGCAGACTGTGCCAGTCCTGCAGTACGCAGGAGACTCTGCTGCATCTGTAACAGTGAATCTCCTGTTTTTAAAGGCTTCTACTGGAGGATCGAATACCTGAGATCCAGAACGTGATGCTTCTTCAGACGATGATGCGCTTTCTAGGGAAAGATACTTCACCAGCCGTAAAGAAGAAACTAGAGGTATGGTAGTTCATTTGTTGTAGAGAGCGTTTCTTCATTTTAGAGAGTTTATTTTGAGCTGCTGCTGTTGGAATGTTGTACACAGTGGCCCACAAAATGATTTGGACATTAATGCTGTACTTCATAAACCAATTGGCATTTAACTTACATAAACCACTTACAACCTTTCTTTTTTGTTTTGAAGTGTTCTTTTAAAAGGTGGCTGGTAAGTTTCAGATTTGAACAGGTTGAACAGTGTCTTTAAGGACTTCCAATCAATCAATCAATCAATCAATCATTTAGTCAGCCAGCCATTTCAACTCGGAAGTACATGGTGAATAAAATTACGTTAACGGTTTAAAATGAAATGTAAATCACTTAAAACGAACCTAACAAAACTAAATGAACAAAACAAAGCTAAATAAATAAAAGCTCAACTTATAAATGAAATGAAGATAAATAAAAATAAGAAGACAAAAAAGTAAAAGGCAATTAAATAAAACCAAAAGAAAAATATTACAAATTAATTATTCAGTGAAATAAAGGTACGATAAAATAGAACAGTAAAATAATTAACATCCAGTAAAGCAGTTGGGGCCTGGATGGAGGCCAAAAATGCAACTGCATAATTTTTAGTTCAAGAGCCCATCAAAGAACCCACCACGATAAGAAAACCAGCCCCTGACCTTGACGTTTCCCCAGTAGCCATAATACAGTCTGGATAGAATTCCTCTCCAGGCTTTGTCCACTCAGCGAATCCACTGACAGTTTGTTGGTGCCGGTCTAAATATTCATATGACCAATTTTAAAGAAGTTTGTTATTCACTTATCATTTATCTGCTCTTTGTGTGTGTCCTCCAGATGAAGGCACTGTCCATGGCAGAGAAGTTCACACTTCCCAATGCCCAGTACATGCTGAATACCCTGGCCACCATGCATCTGAATTCCAAGCCACTTCTGGACATCTGCAGCAAGAAGATAGGTGGTAAGGAGAGCCTTATGGATGCATACTGTACCTACCACTCATAGCAGTTAGACCTCCAGACCAGATCAGACCTAAAACTAGACTGCCTCTGCAGTTTGGTACGGAACCAATCTTAAAACATCTATAGTAAACCATTCTTAATGCAGCCTTACTGTCCACAGGACGCTTTAGATTCATTAACGTTCTGTGATTACATGATTACATGATATGATTACGTCATATTGCATCAGATTTAGAAGACAAGGCGTGTTTTAGTGCAGTGAAATTAAAACCTAGTAACTTGTAGCTGCCTTTAAAACGGCTTGTTATGCATCAGTGGGCATCGAGAAAAGACATTTTGACTAATGATATCGTGTCTCACTTTCCCTCTCCCGCCATCCCAGCCTCCACTGGAATACTCAGCTGTCTCAGAAACCTTTTCTGATATTGCATTTCACTAAAACGCTATGATTTCCATTTCTCTCTCTCATTTTAGCTCTAACCTTGTTTGTTATGTTGTGCTTTTTTTTTCCTGTTTGTCTGCAGAAAATGTGCACAGCGTCCCCTTTGCCCGGCTGCTAGTGGTGCTGAAATCCTGTCGTGAGCTCCGCTACAGGAACTACTCTCTCTTCTCATCCATCTCGGACTACCTGACCAACACGCTCACCATGTGGAGCAACAAACAGGTTAGATGTTCGTAATGGATGACTGGCGAAGGTGCTAATACTGAGTCCTGGGACTTTAATTTAAAAGTCGACTTTACATAGAAATTATTATTATTATTATTATTATTATTATTCACATTAGGGGTTTCCTGAAAGCATCTCAGCACAGAGATGATCCTTAAATGGAAAATCAAGCATCAGACTGAACACTCTTTCTACCAGTTAAAAGCAACATACATGTTTATTAGTGTTGCACTGTCGTTCATTTTGAGAATTAGCATTTGTGGATTTGTGGGCGGAGCTTCTGAAGGAGAACTGATGTAAAGTTCTATTAGTTTTGACGCTGATTTCAAAATTCAACAGTCGATCTCCAGAATCGTGTACATCGCCTTTAAGATAATCTTAGTCTTTATATGAAGATCCTTTTGGGAAACTGGTCCCTGATCATTTCCTCCTGTTCTGAAACCTGTTATTAGAAAGTTTACTCTTAAGACTCGTTGATGCTGCCTTTATGTATAAAAATGAATACGTCCGTTTTAAATGGTGAAACACTCACTGAGCGCATAGTTCCATGTGTCCTTTATGTTGCCGTGCATGTTGAGCAATACATCCACTAGAGGGCAGTCCAGAGCCAACAGTTCCTGATGGTTCATGAGGCAGCGTTGTGGACAGCCATGGTCTGTAAGGCTATTAAATACCATTAAATGTGACATATGGATAGTGCACAAATATGGACAAAATGAACAAGGAAAATAAGTCTCTGTCCATATTCGTATATAGCGGTGACCATAAATGAGCTTTATGCCATTTTCTGAGTGTGAAACAACCATGTAACGTCACCCTGGCCAGACACACTTTTTTCTGTGTATTTTTACAACTCATTCCTTTAACATTCAGTACCAGTGTAACCACTAAGCTTCATCAGCAGGACTGTTTAAAACCCATTATAAACCCATCCTACATAGACATCTATGAAGATCAGCATTTTGTGCTGACCTCATCTCTGACTAAACAGTGTCTTATGTGTGTGATTTGTAGTTGATCTTCTTACTGTTGGAGTTTGAGGGGCTTCGGTTCCGCCCGGGCGCCTTGCTGGACGCATTTGCAGAGAGAGTGATCCAGAAACCGGACAGTCTTGCGCTCAGAGACCTCCTCAGTGTTCTGAAAGCCTACTCCTCTCTCAACCACGACTTGAAAGAAAATCGAGAACCGTGAGTTTGTAGTGTTTGAATCAGATTGTGATTGTGGAGTAACTTTATCCTGGATTGTGTTGTAAGCTTTAAACATGTGTATTTGCTGCCACTAATGTGTATTATTATCAAGTGTGTGGTAGTCTAGTTTACAGAATGCCTCACTACTTGTGTGGTTACTTCACTATTCAGAGTTTGGTATTTTGTAAACAGCGCTCTGTGTCTCTTCAGGTTTTTGGATAGCGTTACACGTGTCCTGGAGTCCTATCTCACAAAGATATCCAGTACAGACCTCCTGAAAGCAGTCAGCTGTTTATGCGTGTTGGAGCACTTCCCGCAGACTCCTCTGGAGAACCTGCTTCAGAAGGACCGTCTAGATGAGCTGCTACCGAGAGGTCGTTTTACATATATACTCTTTTAATACTTTTTAAATTTGAACTTAATTTCAAGTTTAATTGACTTACATTGGTGCTTGAACGTTTCTGAACCCTTTAGAATTGTATATATTTTTGCATTAATTTGACCTAATACTTCATCAGACTTTCACAAATAGATAAAGAGAACCAAATTAATCAAATCAGACAAAAGTATTAGAAGTGGTCATTTATTTATTGAGGAAAATGATTCGATATTAAACGTCTGGGTGTGCCAAAAGTATGTGAACTTTTTGGGATTAACAGATAATTTGAAGGTGAAATTAGAGTCAGGTGTTTCCAATCAATCAGAAGCGGTAATCTAACAAAGTTTGATCTTAATGCATGTTTGTGGAAGTGTATATAATAAAGGTTAGAAATATGATGGTAATTTATCATCATCATTATACATTTTATTATTGTAATAAACAGTTCACTCTTCTGAGCTTATGGTGAAAATCGTCAGTACAAAAAGTATGGTGACCGTGTTTTATTCTTTGGGTAATGTGCAGAGAAATATGTAAAAACTTGGATTATATCATTATATTTAGCTGTTTCTAACATGGAAGTACTGGTGCAGGGAGGAGAACCCCTGGGCTGCTCCATGAACCTGAAATGTGACTGTGGAAAGTAAGCTTGTAATCTTTAAGCCGTACTGAGAAGCCAGTTCCTTCTGTTTTAACCCGCAGGCAGTCCGCTGTATAAAGGTGTTCAGCTGAAGCTACACACTCTGGGGCTGTGTTTACGGCTGGACAAACCTCCTCTTCCGCCCACCGTCTCCCCTATCCCAGACCTCCAGGACACCGTCTCCCCGTACGAGCTCCCTGTAAACGCTGGACTGCTCAGCGCTCTGAAGTGTTTGGTTGGAGAGGCTGATGTGAGGGACTCTGTCGTTGAAGAGAGAGTCTACTTCATCGGTAGGTGCCTCTGCTCCTGCTTGCACAAGGAGGTGGCTCGCATGGGGTTCTAAAATATTTGAAGGGAATGGCTATTGTGGTGGCCGTTTTT
>CM067495.1:22058798-22095282 GCA_034552555.1 Semaprochilodus insignis | reverse complement strand
GTGATCACTTTGACTCCAGAAGCCAAAAATGTCCATCATTCTCCTGAAGGGCAATCTGAAACTCCTCAGAAACCCCGGAGGTAATCTCTCCAGTGGCCATGATGTTGACAGGGGATAGATTCTCACAATACACAACAATTAGTACAATATTTTGACAACAGACAAAATAGTTTACCACGTTTAAATTCTGCTATCAGTTAAACTATGAGTATGACAGTAATACAGATAATTATTAATATTACTTAACGTTTCAGAGTACATTGTACTAAATAGTCAAACACACTGTTTATCCTCTTGTCATGAGACATGTCTTTTTAAGAACTGATGATATTCATGAGCTCAGAAGTGCATTACAGATTACAGTAAGAACAATACAGATCTGCTTACTCACTTCTTGCTTCCCTCCAGTCACTGTATTTGTTCCATAACATAATTCCATAATCAGCCTCTGATTTGATTGAATATAGGATTGATTAGATAGACCAGGCATTGGATGGTAACTGTAAATACTAGACTTTTTTGAGAAGAGCTTTGGGGTTAGGATACCACACTGAAACACATGGAATTACTGTGGATTATTTATTTAGTTTATTTTTTCCCCCTTTTCAAACAAATACATGACTATTGCCCTGATAAATAGCTTTACTGATCATTTTCTCAGAAAGCCGAATGCCTTTGCACAGTATGTACTAACTAATTATTAAACCTGTTTTAGGAGAGAATCTGAAACTAAATGAAGTTTTCCAATTTCAGAATTGCAGTGCTTTGTGCTCCTCCATCCTCTTTTTGCTTTGGTACGACCCACCCGCGTGGCAGACTGGCGTTAAAGATGCGTCACCTCAGAATACTGGGTTACGAACCTGTGCTGGTAGGTGATATCCTGCTATTGAGATGCTATTGAGCTATAACGTTCCTCTAAGTTCGTGATAAGTCCGTTCTGCATTAAAACTGTGATTTTTATACAGTTTTCCCAGTTTTCCCAAGTTTGGTCCATTAACTAAGACAGGTTGGGCTATTTGACTGCATAAAATCATGCAGTTTGGTAAATGCCACAAGTTGCTAGCTGTATTTTGAGGTAAGAGTTTGGATTGGAGCTTTTGCCTACAGTTATGCAAAAATTTGGCCCTTAGTCCATTTCTATGTCTTGATGATTTTCTGAGTGTAGCTGAGCGAACACATCCTCTACAGAGACCCACACTTCTGCACATTTGAATGCCCTATTGCTGTTTATTTGCTGAATTTTGTGAGGTATTTGTGAGGTAGGAACATGAGTGAGGCCTGTGCAAAGGTTATGTCACATCTAATATTGTATTTTTACCCCCAATACATTAAAGTCAGGAAATAAGTAGACATTGTGCACTAACATTTGCTGAAAAGAGGATGTTTTTGTTTATTAATCCAATAAAACTGCTGATTTGAACTGGGGTGTTTAAACTTTTGCATACAACTGTATGTCTCTAATCCAGTGAATGATGTGATTATGCAGAAGATACCATGGAAAGTGCTGAGTATTTTTAGGAACACTGTCATGCATTAATTAGGTATGACTGGGAAATGAGTTTTAGGTTGTAATGTGCTTCATCAATAATTTTAGTCTTGCTCTTTTAGACTCCGGCTGTGTAGTGCAAAGAATGTTTTATTAATGCAAGCAGAAAACAGTTTGCAGTACAGTGAAGCTTTGTTTTCTAAAAAGTAATTGTATTATCTTATATTTGTTTGTTTTTATTTAGGTGCCAGTCCATGAGTTTGACACCCAGACCAACCAGGAGAGGACTGAGGTGCTGAAAAACTTTATTTTCCCAGAAGGAGAAAATTCTAAAACCGAAGAAGAAATGTGAAGGCTGCCAGGACTGAGGTGAACTTGATAACAGGACTGAACATTCTGTACTGCTGCTCTAAGGATGCGTCACACATATGGGTGATTTACAGTAACAGAAGCATCAGTGCTCAGTTCGTAGTGAAAGAGAAAAATGAGTCCTCTGTCGTTTTTTAATCAGTGCTGTGTACAGTCAATCATGGCATGTTTGTCAACAGTGATTGATTAGGACAAGTAATAAAATATAAATAAAGCGTCTATATTACTGTATAGGGTTTTGCTTTCCTACGAATGTGGTTCTGTTGGATGTCTGTTAGTGATTAACACATCACTCTAATTTGCTGCATTTTACAGCACATAAGAAAAGGAGAGATGATATTGTTTGAAGATCTCAGGAAAAAATGGAAATCTGAAATTCCAGCAAGTGCTTGAATGTGATGCAAGTAGCCCATATGAAAATGTATCAGACAGCACAACGTACAGTGCCTTCAAACCTTTTTAAAATACACTCATCATCAAAAGAACAGCTGCACCAAGAAGGACGTGTGGGATTGCAGTTCTGTTGAGAAGGAAGATAAAGGTTACCAGGAACAGTAAATGATGATACAGAGACACATACAGAAGTAGTGTCTCTCAGTATGGCATCGGGCCGGCATGTTTACAGTCAGATGTCTCGGCATGGAGTTGTAGAGGTTCCTAATGGTGTTCTGTGATAATCCATCCCATGCAGCTTGAATATCCTCACACAGTTCCTGCAGATTGTGCGGTAGGGGTGGAGATGGAGTGACACCAGGCGTGTGACATGTGATTCGTTGGTTGTCTCCACCAAGACAAAAGCAGGATTTGTCACTGAAGATGACCAGCTGCCTGAGTCACTCTGACAGTCGACGCCATTGCCATTACACCATTACAGTCTTTGACGACTTTGATGTGGTTTTAGGGCAGCCGTAATCGTAATGGTCTGTGTGCATGTAGTCAATGGTGCTGGCACTAACAAGATGACTCATGGAGGACATCACTGCTCGCTGAATGTCTGGAATGATGGCTGTTAGGTCAGTTATTTATTTATTTATTTTTGGGTTTTTTGGAAGAAAAGCAGCACAACGTACAGTGTTGCTTCAATTTCTTTGCCAAAAATCTAACATTAACATTAATTCAATCAAGATTTGGTATTTGGGTATCGTAGAGGTATGAACCAAATGCTTTTCACTACCCTTGTCATCATAACCACTGTATTGCAAGTTCTTGGCTGAAATGTCTAGTTGGGACTGGAAGTACTATTGATCACTGCTGTGATCAAATAAATTTTTTATGATTCATTAAAAGTCTCTGAGGAGTTCTGGGACTATGTGCAGTTTGTTGCTGTTACTACAGCCAAGTGAAGCTGAAAGTACAGGAACATTACAAATCTAAAGCCCTCAAAAAAGCACAGTGCTTCAGACATATGTATGTTATTTCCTTGAAACAATGTAGTTATTACCATTAAAATCAGTCTAAAAAAGCAGATTAAAGTTGTACCTTTAAATAAGAGTACACCAATAAATCATTATCATATAAATAATTTTGGGGACAATATAGCTGATCAATGATTTGAAAAATAAATTCTGTGTTAGCTTAAGTGCACAGCAAACAACTAAATAAAAAATGAAGATATAGATAGCACTATGCAGAAACAAAACTGTTTAGCTCAGCGAAGAGGAACATCTTATGATTTCTTCCTCGTCTGCTTACATACTTGCTTAAGTAGTTATTTCTGAGAAAGCAAATATGCTTTCTTTTGAGTTCCCGTATTGACCCCCATAATTAATTGTAATAGGCTAGCAACTCCCATGAATCCTGGATTCATTTCCAAACCCGAAAACCCAGATAAGCTGTTTTTGATTAAATATGTGTGAATATGTAAATATATGCTAATTCCATATATGATGCCTGCAACACATTCCAGGAAAGTTGGGACAGAAGCATCCTTACCACAGTGTTACATTGCTTTCATGTATTTAACGTTTAAGGGGAAAAAGACACAAATTGATCCAGTTTTGAAAGTGATTTTATTCAGCTGTACAAGTATATTTTGCACCTCATAATGCACCACTATTTTGCTCTCTTTTTCTGATTATGCAGCCATGATGTTGTAACACATTCAGAATGTTTCTTAATGTTGTCGTGTTGAAATAGTCATGGACGTCCCTGAAAAAGATTCTAGATGGCAGCATATGTTGCTCCCAAGTGTCTTCATCAATTACGCTGCTTTCTCACATTACGTTACCCACTAATAATTCTGAATGGTCATTTTCTCCATTATGTCCCTTAAACAGTCTGAAAGATTGACCACAATACAGGTTTATAGTGTGCATGAGTACATTTCAGATGAACTTGAGTGCTGAAATGTCAGCAGTGTTTCTTGATGTTGTTATATATGACTTGCACTGTGCATAGTAGTTTTAACTAGTGTTTGTTGACAGCGGTTTTTCAAATATTCCTGAGCTCATATCCAGCACAGAAGCATACCAGTTTCTGATGCAGTGCCATCTGAGTAGTCAGAGGTCACATTTACTTGTGGTTTTTGGCCTTCATTTCATTGCACAGAGATTTTTTTCCAGATTCCAAAAATCTGTAGATGATATAATTGTATGTAGAGGGTGAAATAAAATTGTAAAACTACTTGTTAAATAACGTAGTTTTTAAATAGTTGGACTACTTGCTGATGCATTTTTTGCTGATAAAAGCACAATTTTTCCTGGATGCACCTTTCATACCCATGCAGGATTACTTCAGGTCTTTTAATATGTTTAACAGTTTAACATTTGTGTTTTTATATTAAAGCAGGGAAATTTTCTTTTACCTGTATTCTGTATTTATTTGCATTTCATGTGCTGCCCGAACTTTCTCGGGAATTGGGTTTGTACATGATTCCTCATAAAACTTCATTACTTCAACTTGCTCATTTTCAAGCAAACACCCATACAACTTGCAACAACAAAAAATAAACAAAATTACACAAACAAGGAGCAGCTGCCAATAAATGTTTTTGCAGTGCCACTTAGGTACATCCTCTTTAATTGGAGCCTGAGTTGCAAGGCAGTGAAATCTGCCTTGTTGGATGCTGGATGCATTAACTTTTCTCCAGAATTACTGATGGGCAACAGCATCTGTCTTCTTGCAGCTTCTTTGAATTTCTAACAGCTTTTATATAGTATTGAAAGTTTACTTCATTTTCAGTTCATTTTAACAAGTAAACTTAAGTTCAAATATGTTAACCTAGCATACGTTGTATGTAGTAGATATACCAGTATTAATGTAAGTGCACCATTTCAGCATGACTTAGGCATAACTGGCCACTTTTTAGTTTATAATAATATACTTTTATGTGTACTAATATGTACTAGTATACTTTTATGTGTAAGACTAGTAAACTTGGAGTCGAGTAGTTTACTAGTTTTGTATTGCAGCTTTGCTGTGAGCTACACTATAAGTAAACTTACAGGTATTAGTTCTACACTTTCATCCCATTTTCTGGTTTATGAAAATACATTTTGAAGTATTCTATCACTAGTTATGGAATACTGGTCCGCATTTTAGGTTATGAAAGTATATGACAGTACATGACTAGTTTAAATGTAAATTTTGTTTTATGCTGCAACTATACTGTGAACTATACTATAAGTAAACTTCTAGGTCTACTGTTAGTTTACTACTTATACACTCTGGGTGAGACTTCCACCCATGTATTAGTCACTCTAAGCTATTCCACCCCAAACTACAAGCAAAAATACTTACACCTTATGTACAAGGCAAGAATACTTAATTATACTTTTCTTAAATATTTTGATCAAAAGTACAGGCTAAAAGACAGTACAGATTTTTCTGTGTACTTGTCAGAACATGCCAAGTATAATCAGGTATTCTTTTGTCCTGTATATATATGTTAACATAATGTCAAGCTCAAACTCTGTGTCACAACTGTTAAAAAATAAAAAATAAAAACCTACAGGTCGGTTTACCTGAAAACATGAACAAATGTCATCAAAAAGATGAAGCATATTAAAATCCTTAATTTCATTAAGTATGTAGTTGGTTTTATCACTGATCACAAAAGTCTTTTTTTTTCCTCACTCTGTGTGCTTGTTTTGAGTACCTTGTTTGATGGGGTTTTTTTTGTACATGTGCAAACAGAGAAAATTCAACAGAAACCAGAGTAACCAGTGTACATGCACTGAGAATTAGAAGTTCCGAGCTAAACTCTACCTCCCTTTATCGGTTTCTTAATCGCATTTCTGCCTTAATCAGATCTAGGAAATCTTGAATAATCACACAACTGCAGAAATCAGATTACAATTGGATTAAATTCATTTGTTTGTTTTGCCTCTCTACCTTTTAGGAAATGTGTTTTTGTTTCACGTTCATGATGGAAGGTGGGTCTAATCCTAAGGATAGTTGAAAGTTGAGCATAGTTGAAATCTGGAATGTGGCATAGCTCTCATTTGAAAAGAACGTTCATACCAGTGGGAAATTCTGCTAATTTCACCAAACTTCAGCACTTACTCCTCCCATCTTTATGGCAGTTTCTTTTTGAGACTATTTTGTTTTGAGACTAAAAACACATTTATTGATGATTTTAAGACAAAACCTTCTCCCTGTCCACACAGTCTGGGCGGGGTGAAGTGAATGGCGCAAGACTTGCACAAACAGGAAATGTAGCTATCCATGTGAATGGGGCAAAAAGCAATACATTTCCTGCTTGTGGTCATCCTGCTTGAAGTCTGCCGTCATCCTCCCCGACTGTGCAGCAAGCAAGCAAGCAAGCCCGTCCGCTTCTGTTTGAATATAACCACTCAAATAATCACAAATTGTAGGATTGAATTGAATGCACTGTGTTGTCTTAATAGTGGTGTAGGCTAAAGTGAGTGACTTATAAACAAAAGAAGATACCTGTAACTACTGTAGTTGTTGGTGGTTACAGACTTATCATACCAGTTTTCTGAAATTATAAATGTGTGGCGTTCTGATCTGTTGTGCACATATCTTGCCTTACATGAAAACATAGCCTGTTCAGTTCCTTCACCACCAAAGACCAGTGAGCGGTAAAAGGAAGTGTGTCTGTGTGCATATGTGCAGAATCCACATGCAGAGCCCTGGGTACAAAACTACTGACATTCAGCAGACACAAGCAGACAATTGTGACTGTTTTGCATCCTGTGAACATTTTCTTTCCTCCTTCTCTTCTTCTTAGAGCTTAGATTGTTCAGAATAGCTGGGTGACTGGGTTTACTGCGTCCTCCTGTTTATTGCAGTATTGTGGTGTAAAACAAGGTAAGAGACGCTGTGATTCTATATTCCTGCTTATATTAATCATCTTTCAAGATCTACAGCTTGTTTAACTGCATTTAAGATTAACTGTTCGTACATAGTATGAACTGTAAGGGTGTATTTTATGCTTCTATTTCAGTTATACTAGTATGGACTAAAGCAGGAAATGGTACATTATGAAGTGGAATGTTGAAATTAAATTTGAAATCAAATTGGTGGATTTTCATACTGATGCGTTCGCACTTACATATTTGACATCAAACCAAAAGTGCTGAAACCAGCACTTTTGAAGTCATACAAATACAAGGTTACAAGTGATTAGGCAAATTTGATGTGATGTACATTAACTGACTTCATATACACTGAACTTTCTAAACTATGCTCTTCTCTATTCTATCAGGGCTTGTTCTATCAGGGGTTTTTAATGTGTTTTAATTTTCATGTGAAACAAAGGAAAGCAGGGTAAAATCCCTGTAATAACCTTGAGTGACTCACTGCTTTGAAACTTTGGCACGTTAATACATAATTTATGTGTGCAGTCAAATGTATATATGGATTGATTATTATGAAATGATTATTTTGTAATGACTTCAGACATGCCCCACCCTCTTTTTTTTAAACCCAAACAGGGAAAATTAAAGTAATTCAAATACAAATGAATTATGCCTATATGTGTACAGTAGCATCTACAACATAAGTATGTTTAAAATATGCCATATAAATAACTTGTGACATTACTGCTCTTTAATACATTTTTCTAATGTACTGTCTTGCTGCTTGATGTGCACTGCTGAACCTCAAAGTACCTGGTTTTGATTGATTGGTCACTCAAAGTTGAAAGTCAGGATAGTTGCTAATGACTGGAGATGCAGGAGGAGGAGAAGGGTGGAGGTGCGGGAGAAGGAGCAGGGCGGAGGCGCCTCTTGATAAAAAGGTCGGACAAGACTCGTAATGTATGTAAAAACGTACCTGGCGTGACCTGGTTGTTTGTGTCCAGGCTCTGGTGGGCTGCACAGTCCAACCCAGCTTGTGTACTGACTGGGGGAGGTTGCTTAGCATCTCTCCCGCTCTCTTTGTGAGTCATGGCCTCTGCCTTTTCCTCTCTCTTGTGCATGTACATTCTTCAGTGTGTCATGTTTGCATTCTGGACAACCTAAATTGGTTCATTCATTAGTTTATTGTCTGCTGTAAGGCCTTTTAGATGAATCCATGTTAGTTGGCCTTGCGAGTTCATTTCACAGATGCGCTTGTAGAGATTTCAGTTGGTAGCTGCTGTTGACATTTTGGTTGAGTATTAGGAGTTGTAGGGCTGGTAAAACTAAGCTAAACTAGCTTGAGTTATATTGGGTACTGGCTGGACATTTGACTTTCTCTATTTGATTTCATGCAGAAATGATCAGAGAGCAAAACCCTAATGCATTACATTAAGGAGGCATTTAAAAAGTGCACAACCTGTCCAACTGTGAAGGTTTACATTTGAACACACTAAAGGTTATAGAAGCTGTGGTGGTTATTGAGAGTTATTGTCTTGTATATCTTTTATGAATAAGGCATCAAAATGAAACATACCTACTGCTATCAAGTCTTTTAACCTTAGACATATTTCATTGATTTTATTGTCACTGGTAGAAAAGAGTGTTTAAATATTGACCTTGACATGTCAAACACTGAATGGCAAAGAAAGCAATGGAAACGTATAAAACTAACAGTTAAGCAAAGTTGTGCATAATACTTAAAAGCAGCATGTTTCTGGGATCTTGTGGACTCAAAATGTGTTTCAGTTGTTGCACTGTGTACATTGTTGTTAACTAAAGGGTTTATTTATTTCTTAGTTCATATTTAAGGTGAAAGATACCAGTGGGTGGGACTACAATGTCTGCTGAATCCAAGGATATCCCTGTCCATCCCACAGCTGCTGATGTCATTCCTGTCCAAACCTGTGTAATGGCTCAAACAAGAAGCTCTGTAATTGCACCTGTGCTTACTAGCAGCACGTTTAATGCGCCAGTTAACTTAAACATCTACACTGACACAAGCGGTAAGCTTTGACTCTTTTTGATACTAGCATAGCATTGTTAAAATGTCATGAAAAATAGCATTTTGATCTTTTGAAAAATTTGTGACAATGATTTGTCCCCCCTCTCTTGTTCCTGCAGAGCAAAGCCCAGATGCAACAAATGACCATGGTAAATAATGATTTCCACTACATATGAGGTCATACTTCTGAATTCATAATACTATTCTATTATGCTTGACAGAGATTATGTTTAATCTTTTTTTGTCCTCTGCAGTGAAAAGAGTCCTGAAAACTGTTTTAATGAAACATAAAACCAGACTGAAGAAGAAGTTCAAATTCATTTGTGAGGGTGACTCTAATATTGAGCACAAAACCCTCTTAAACAACATTTACACAGGGCTCTTTATAACACAGAGACAAGCCGGAGGGGAAGAGAAACATGAGCATGAAATTCGTCAGGTGGAGCGGAAATCAAGTGAAAAGTCCCAACGTTATACTCCTATACATTGCAATGACATCTTCAAAGAAATTCCTAATTTTCAACCAAGTACAGAATTAAAAGAGAAAGCTGAAGAAGAGGCAGCTGATGTGGAGGACATAAGAACTGTGCTTACTAAAGGTATTGCAGGCATTGGGAAAACTGTCTCTGTGCAGAAGTTAATTCTTGATTGGGCAGAAGAAAAAGCAAACAAGGACATAGATCTCATGATTGTAATGCCTTTTCGGGAGCTGAATGTGGTGGAAACTGACCAGTTTAGTTTGTGTGAACTTATCTGCATTTTCAACCCTGAACTTAAAGATCTACCCACAGAGATGTATGAAGAATGTAAAATTGTGTTCATTCTTGATGGTCTAGATGAATTTTACTGTCCACTGAATTTCCAACAAAAACTTGTGTCCAATGTTGCTGAAGTATCTTCAGTTGACAAACTCATGATAAACTTAATCAAAGGAACTCTCCTCCCATCTGCTCAAATCTGGATAACCTCCCGACCGGCAGCAGCTGATCAAATCCCCTCGCGCTATATCAACCGAGTGACAGAAGTCCAAGGATTCAGTGATTCACAAACGGAGGAATACTTCAGGAAGAAAATTAGAGACCAAGACAAAGCCAAGAAAATAATTTCTCATATTAAGACAGCAAGAAGTCTCCATATCATGTGCCATATTCCTGTCTTCTGCTGGATCACAGCAACAT
The DNA here is from genome assembly GCA_034552555.1 of Semaprochilodus insignis. Taxonomy (NCBI): domain Eukaryota; kingdom Metazoa; phylum Chordata; class Actinopteri; order Characiformes; family Prochilodontidae; genus Semaprochilodus; species Semaprochilodus insignis. The sequence continues at coordinate 22,084,944 of CM067495.1, read as the reverse complement.
TGTTGCAACAAATCCTGAATGAAGACGCCTCTGCAAAAATCCCTCAAACACTGACTGAAATGTACACACACTTCCTGTTCATTCAGACCAAGAGGAAGAACCAGAAGTATGATGAACAGGAAGTGAATGATGCAGAGAAACTGATGAAGTCTAACAGAGAGATGCTTCTGAAACTGGCTGAACTGGCTTTCAAGCAGTTGATTAAGGGTAAAGTTATCTTTAGTGAAGAAAGCCTGAGAGAGTGCGGCATTGATGTCACTGAGGCCTCTGTGTACTCTGGGATCTGCACTGAAATCTTCAAGGAGGAATCTGTGCTTTACCAGAAGAAGGTCTACTGCTTTGTGCATCTAAGTTTTCAAGAGTTCCTGGCTGCTTTGTATGTCTTCCACTGCTATTTAAGCCAGAACACAGAGGCACTGCTGTTCTTCATGCATGATGAGTCAAATGACGTGGACTATTCTGAGGGTGTTCCACAGGATCATGACAACATAAGCCTGAACAAGCATAAGACCATTTCACTGGACGAACTGCTAACAAAAGCAGTGGATAAAGCCTTAAAGAGTCAGAATGGACATTTGGATCTTTTCCTCCGTTTCCTGCTGGGCATCTCGTTAGAATCCAATCACAGACTTCTTTGCAAGGACTGTTGACAGTCACTGAAAACAACTCAAAGAGCATTACGAAAACTGTAAGATACATTCAGAGTCAAATAAGAGGTAAATCAGTACAAGAGAGGTACAAGATGACAAGGATGAAAGTGAATAGTTCAATTAATCTTTACCTCTGCTTGGCTGAAATGAATGATCAGTCTTTTCACAGTGAGATTCAGGAATATCTAAAATCAGAGGATCGTTCAATGTTTCTCTCGCCTGCACAATGTTCAGCAGTAGCTTATATGCTGCAGATGTCAGATGAGGTGCTGGAGGAGTTAGACCTGAAGAAATACAACACATCAGAGGAGGGTTATAGGAGACTGATCCCAGCAATTACAAACTGCAGAAAGGCCCTGTGAGTAATTTGAACATTTAAAATCTAAAGCTATATGTTGTGTAGATGTCAGTGGTGGTGATAGAATCCTAGGATAGGACATCTCTAAAAGATGCCTTGCAGAAAGTTATATGAAATAGTTATGAAGGTACTCTCTGATGTCTGAAACATTGTTTTACAGTAGTTGTATGAGAGTTTTGGTCTAAAACATATTTTAATAAATGTATTTTGATTCATTCATGGTGGAAGACTCCAGGATGGGTGTCCTCAAAGACAACTTATTTTTGCATCAGCATCACATATAAAATTCAGCAGACACATGTTGTTGTTGTTGTTGTTGTTTACTAGTGATTTTGTATAGTAAATAAAATATTAAATAAAATTGCTACTTTGACATCATTTTCAGACTCTTGGTTCCTATTAAAACCACTGTTAAGGAATCTGAGTCAGTAAAATTCTCTGAAAATTAACTAGTCCTTCTTAGTCCCCAGAATGCACAGCCAGTCCACATTTTGCTCTAACCCAGTTTCTAACACACCTGAACTAGGCAACCAACATTATTGATGCATTGGTTCATGTATGTAAAACACATCAGTAAATAAAGATGCTGGAACCATGTAGTTCTAAAAAATGAATCAGCCAAGATTTTGCTACAGTGCCTGCAAACTCACAATCTTTCTGTTAGGTACACTATGTCTCCATGAGTAGAAACTATTAAGTTGGCTTTTTAATGGGAGGCTTTACTGAAACAGCATTCTCTACTCTTCTTAGAAGGATTTACAGTAGACATTTTTGCAGGGATTTGATTCAGTTCGGTCTCATTGACAAGTGAGGGGCCATTAGGTCTGGCTATTAAAGGTTTTTGATTGAGGGACTGAGAGATTGAGGTCATGGCTCTGTGCAGTCTAGCTAAGTTGTCACAAAGTAGGCGGAATTCTAAACAGAATCATGTAGAATTGTTGTTGTGCAAAGTTGTGGCATTACTAGAACTAAGGGGGGCAGGCAAAACCATGAAAAACCTCTGACTGTTACTCTATCTTGACCACACTTTACAGTTGGTATTACACCTTGATGCATATTCTACACACTCATTCTACATTCTCTATATCAGGACTGGTTAATGAGCCAAAGCATATTAGACATAATTAGAATTTTAAAGTCTCAGAATTGCTATACTGTTAATACTCTTTACATAGGTCTGTGTAGTCTCCCTTGTTCCAAACAGAATATGACGAGTCAATGCCAGCACAGTGGAGAAAACTATAGCAAATATTGACTCAGAGGCTACCCAACCAAACTGCAGCGACCTTGGTCAAAATCGTTGCACTTTCTGCGTGATTGTTGTTGTTCTAGTTGTGCACGCTTTGTTTTCTTGTGCTTTGCTTATCTGCTCATTGTTGTTTATCATTACTTGTCATAGAGCTATGTACACTTCAAGATGTATTGCAGAGGATTTCAAGACTCACACTTGATTATTTTCAAACATGCTTTGGAATAACATCACTGACAGCAGTGCTCTCCAAAGCATCTCATTACACTGCCAATATTTGTTTATAGAGATTATAAAGATGTGTGTACTATTCAGCATTTGTGACAGCAGTGGCTCCTCCCTCCTATGTGGCTTCCTGTACTGTTCAGTGCCACTTGGATCTGCTGCATTTGCCTCTTGCAAATGGAGCTCTTTTAAAATAGATATCAGCATTTGTACCTGACATCTTGATATGGACATTTATTATTTTGTTTATGTTCTTATTAGATTCATTATCTGTGCAGAAGACAGTATTGGTAGAGATGGTTTAGGCAAAACATTTATTCATGTTTCAGCATTGTTTGACTCAGTCTAATGAGTTTGTAATTAGTTGGATGCTTTTAAGATGAGTTGCTATATTATGTGTATGAAAAGGCATGTGAGACCTGCACTTTGTATGCAATACAATTCTCTTTCATTGATGTGCTTTCAACTGTAATTTATTGGCCAGGGCATAAGTATAAACCCAAACTGGAGACCACCCCCAGTTCTTAGGAATTATCAGGAAAGTTTTATTATGTTGCATTATTACAAGTAATCCTATTGTATCTTCACATACATGAATTTTGTTAGTGTAAGTGTACGTGTATTTGTGAAATCCTGGCATGTAAGTTTCGCCGGACACTGCAGTGGTACTGGAAACAATGGAAGCGCAGGGGAAATTGGAGATTGGTGTGATTTAGAAATTAAACAGTCATATCACACACAATGGTACTTTCATGGCAAAAGTTATTTATAATGTAAAATACAATGTATATAACTACATATTCATCTCTTTAACCTCTTTTACATTGGCTCTTTTATATCTACCCTCTTTCTTATTTAGAGTACTCTGTTTATTTTATTTTGTCTTGTCGTCTTTTAAATATTTGCTATAGTCTGTGTAACTGTCTTTTATATATGTCTAATGTGTGCGCAGTCACCAGGACAAATTCTGCATAAGCATAACATACTTGGTAAAATAAAGTGATTCTGATACTGAATGGGGTTTGTACAGAGCAGGGAAAACATTAAAATGTGCACAACAGGGGTTGCCCAGGGTCACGACAGAGAACCACTGCCTAAGCCCAAAGGGGCCCACTGTAGTCTGGCTACATTGACAATGCTGGGCCCTTGGTGTTCCTATATTCAAGACCAGTGGGTTCAACCATGGCCTCCCCACACAGGGCCCAGTTTTGTACCCAGACTGAGAACTCACAAAACCACAGTCTTGATTGAGGTATGGTAAATACAGGTTTTTTTATGTTATATAAAATGTTAAACTTTCTGTTTGTTCTGTTTCTGTTGTGTTATTTTTTTTTAGATTAGATGGCTGTGGAGAGTGGACGATCAAACCAGGTCTAACGAAATGTAAGTTTATGCACATACGCATACAAAATTTGTATGGATTCCCTCTTCTAATCTTTTTTTGTGTTAATATTTTTCCTTTAATCTCTCTTCTTGTGTTGTGTTGTCTTCTGGAATGTTTTTTCTTGTGTTCAGATTCCTGTGAGCTCACATTGGATGCAAACACAGCACACAGACGTCTCTCTCTGTGTGAGGAGAACAGAAAGGTGGTGTGTGTGAGAGAGGAGCAGTCGTATCCGGATCATCCAGAGAGATTTGATTGCAGGTTTCAGGTTATGTGTAGAGAGAGTCTGGCTGAGCGCTGTTACTGGGAGGCTGAGTGGAGTGGAGATGTAGATATAGCAGTGACTTCTAAGAGAATTAACAGGAAAGGAAGGGGTCGGAACTGTAGATTTGGATACAACAACAAATCATGGAGACTAAGCTGTTACAGTAACAGTTACTCTGCCTGTCATCATGATAAAAACACCGAAATATCTGCCCCTTCAGTTCGTTCCAACAGAGTAGGTGTGTATCTGGACAGGATGGCTGGTACGATATCATTTTACAGCGTCTCTACTGACACACACACACTAACACACTTGCATACATTTCACTCCCAAATCAATGAGCCCCTCTATGCAGGATTTGGGTTTGGTTATGATTCCTCCGTGTGTGTTTGTCAGATAGAGGAGCCTCCTGTGCCCTAGAGAAATAATTTCACACTCTGAACACTTCTCTTCATCTCTACCTGTCTGTTGTCACTTCTCTACTACTGTCACTTCTAAGTAAAAAAAACAAGCATATCACATTATTCTTTTGTCATTTTTTTTTAATAAATTATTTACCTCTTTTCAACTTTCTTCCTTGTTTTTTCTTCCAAAGCGACAATGTAAGGAAAGAAAGAGAGAAAAACAACCCACAGGCGGAAGTGATTACTGCTTGCAAGGGTTACATAATCAGTACATAGTATAAATACATAAAATTTACATGACCATGAAACAGACAGCGCCAACATCTATTAATTTTATAATCCATTTAGAGGTAACTGTGTATTATTTTTGCTGTGGCTACTGTGGCCTTTTCTTTTTCTTCTCCATGTGGCATATTTTATTTCCATCCATTGGATCTAACATGGTTTTTATATTAACAAAAACTTTAATATTAATTTAATTTAATTTAGTTTTAATTTAAGGAATAATAAAGCCTACTTAAATTTCCAACCACATTCTCTCAACTCCTGGTTATCTATTATTGTACAGTATTTTATAGATATATTATACAAAAGTATAGTTTAATACATTTTAGGCGGAGTTGTTTTTCTCCCAACAAAGTTTAAATTTAGTAACTCTTGGAACATATTATTTTAGATTGCAAGGGTCCATTTGGATATTTGTGGGCTGTGTATTTTCCCTCGTCAAGAGGGAAATCCTAAGAATGGATTCAGAATGGTTCAGACAACTGCAATAACCGTCGGAAAATATCTACTAGCACAATATTAATACTACTACTAAAATCCACTGGGAAAGTAGCCCATATTTTATTTAAATTCATATTTTATTCTTTAAAACAATATTACAACTTGTAGGTAACTTGTAGCCAAAGTTCTGGGAACGTTCAAAGCTAGCTAGGATAGTAATTTTGTTCTTCAGTGGTGTCATCTCACTCTGTCTCTATCAGTTTCCTGTTTTAAGATGCATGCACTGAGATTAAGATCTTGTTTTAAATTAATTATGGGTTTAGGTCTGCTTATTTAAAAAATGAACCAACTTTTTTGTAACAGCATAATCGTAATTATTATTATTATATTATTATTGTATTATTATATTATATTAAGTAATTTCCAGTTAAATTAGTGATGTAATTTCTTGGCCTTTATTTTTATAGTGTGCTAAGATTTCGAATGCAAAAAGTGAATTAAGAATTAGGAAATATTCAGTGTACCTATTATAATCACTATTATTATAACTATCTACTAGTACTATTATGGCACCTATTACTGTGCTGTGGCAAGTCTGATCTCATTTAATCTGAACAAAAAACATTTTCTATTTATTTCAAACTTTTGAACACTCATACAGAGCCTACAGGACCAATTTATTTTAAGTTTTCTTGTCAAGCAAGATGATCTTGTTGCATGCTGGGATTCTTGAAGTCCTTCTCTTGCTTGCCTGGCCATCTCTGTCTCTCGAAGTCTTTTATCCTATTTCTTCATATCCTACCATTTTTCCTGACGTGTTGTGTATGTATCTAATTGGATCTATATCCTGGTAAATGGGTGTCTGGAAACTGTTTAAACCATTATACGCTTTGTGTTGTTGCACTACAATCAAAATCGAAAGCGTGATTAAATTACAACACCTTTTCTCCAATTTGCATCTTCCTGCTGAAAAGACGGTTGGGTTATGCTGGTGTAGTGATGGTCTAGTGTTGGTTTAGCATAGCAGCATCAAAACATTACATGCTGTATATCTACAGTATATTCTGGTTTTCTGGAAGTTATCTTTGTCATGAATTTACATCAGAAAGCTTTTTAAAATCATCTTTCTGTTGGTGTATTAAAGTTTACAGCTATGGGTCTCGTGGCGAGGTAGGTAAACTAGTGTCATTAGGCAATTAATATTTGTCTTCGAGTTGCTCCTGTCCGAACTGTACTTCTAAATGACCTTCCATATAAGCAGGGATGGCAAATATTTATAGTTTATTCCTTTTGAATTTAGTTTACAAATTGTTCACTTTATCCACCAATGACCTCTGTTCTTTCAGTGTTTGCAAGTCATTATCTACCTTAATACTCTCCAGTTTCCAGTTTGTCAGTTTGTGTTGCTGCTTTGTGAGTTTCCAAGTTTTAATCTTGTAATGCTTGTGCTTTAGTTACACAAACCGGCCACTTTAGTAGGTACACCACTTTGTATAAACACTCACGGACGGGTTAATCAGCTCCACTTAGTATATAGGAACACCTTGTAGTTCTACAGACTGTAGTCTATCTGTTTCTCTGTATACTTTATTACCCTGTTCTTCAATGGTCAGGACACCCACAGGACCACCACAGAGCAGGTGGTGTTGGTGTGTTAAGGCGTGTTGTGCTGGTTCATGTTGATCAGACAGTAGTGCTGCTACAGTATTTCAGTTTTTTTTTTCATTTAGTCTATTTTGTCTTCCTGTGTTTTGACCCCTGCCTGCTTTGAGTGTTGGATTTGCCCCAGTAAAGCTACTCTATGCATGCAGCCTAACCATGTCATTTTGTGGTGGGGTATAATGCACATTTTTGGCAAAAGTTAGTGGACAAGTTCTAGATGTTTTTTTCCCTGATCAAAGTCTCAAGAGTTTTTGAAGTTTTGTTCAAATGTCTTTATTTATTTAAGCTGTCAAACATATCCTGCCAGAGAAAATAAAATAAATACAAGTAAGCCACTATATTACCAACACAGTTCTTTCACCAGTTCTTTACTTTAGGAAGAAAAAAAAAGAGGACAATGAAACAGACTATAGTACAATGCAAAATTCAATAAGTGAAGGGACGGTTGGGTGATAAAAGGAATGTGAAGTTTTATGTTTCCAGTCAAACAAACACAAAGAAAGCGAGGAAGATCAGGATGGCATAAGCCTTCCCAAAAACTTTGGTACATTCAGTGCAAGTATAAATATGAAATTGTAACAGCTTTGAACTAAAATTGTGGATTTGGACCTATCCGATCGAAATTGATCTAGGCACACTACGATAACCAATTCATTTTTTTTCTCCAGCACATTTTACGATTTTGTTTCACTTTCAGTGTTACAAAACATTCGAAGGGAGCTTACAATCCAAGAGGTCCACGAGGTCATGGCAGTGTTGTTTAAAATCCAGGGAGCCGGAGTTTAAGTGGCTGTGGTGGCTATTCTTCACTCAGGCCTGGAAAGAAATACTCTTCGGAAGAGGTGACGTTAAAAAAAAAAATGCTGAAGGGAAACAAAATGTGTGCACATTCAAAAAAGCTGTGTTCAGTACAAATCGTGATAACATTCTCAGCCTTGTACATAAAACCTAAAGCCTCCGAAATAAAAAAAGTAGTGGACTCAAATCTTTGTAGTCTGTTTCGTTTAAAAGGCGAAAAGAACCCAACAGCTTAAACATTACAATTCTTCTCTTTCTTTGAAAATGATGTCAGCATACAATTAAACCATCATTTGCTCATTCTCTTATAGATAGATAGATGCTTTTCTCCATGAATTCTTGGAGATGGTTTATTCATAGTGGGCATGTGCCTTATTCAAGTGTTATCTAAAGAGAGGTGCCCTTTCAAATGTTTAACTGTAGTGAAAACAAAGTATGTGTTGTAGACTCTCTGCCTACCTGAATAACATGTAGTGTCAAACAATAGGTAGAAACGTATAACTAGCAACGTATAAATATGACTAAACTGAAGTGTATACATTTGGAACTTACAGTACATTAAGGTGTAGGTGTTGGTCAGCCCCATAACACAAGCTGATTGTGACCGTGCTTGAGGCAATCTAAGAAAGCAGTGGCGATTTATTACAAAGCTGCTTCTGCAAGGTATCACATGTACATTCACACCGCATCGCTGTGGTGGTTAGAAAAAGAAAGGCTTTTTGCAGAAGAAGTAGACAATATTTTCTTGTCGTTCTTGCCGTTACGAAGCTTGGATTGTTTCTTTCGGTCGTGAAAACTTGTTTAAAAGATCCCGACAGATCCAACGATTCTTGCAGTGGAGCCACTCGGATTGTGCCTCGTCATTGTGTTCAGATGTCCAGCATAGAGTTGGTTTGTTCTGTTTAGCGATTTCATACATTCACTCCAATCGCAACTTTGGGCTGGCCAGTCGTTTCCTTCTTGACTCCCGGAAAAGGTTCTTTTCCGTAGTGTGGCGATCCTATCCCCTCCCAACCAGCTGGGAGCTTTCAGCTGATTGCATGGGCTCACTGTTCCCGATCTGTGAAGCCTTTTACATCCGTGGATATAACAAAGTAAAACAGTGCACAAAAAATGGATCCTAAGTGCTTTTGATGACTGTCGTCATCAAGCAAGAGGGGCTCGTTTGAGGCTTTCAAGTCTCTCCTAAAAAAAACTTAAGAGGGAGAGGGAGTGCATCAGTCCGTATTTGAGTTCACTCCAGGCCAAAGGTGCTGGTTTCCTCTACTGCGGTCAGCATCTTCTCATACAGCATGGAGAAGGAGGGGTATGGAGGGAGGTCGAGACGATTGAAACACGTGTGAGCCCTGTTGAAACCAACAAGAAATTATTTCACGTCAATAGTTGTGGCCTCCAGTGCCATCTAGTGGATATCTTGTGCAGGGCAATTTAAATAATGTAATGTTACACGGTATTGGTCCTACAAGGGAAGTTTCCCATTTTGCTGCCTAACTACTCCCTGGTCCAGGAGGTGCACCACCTTGGATAGAGGGGGTTAAGTGCCTTGCATGGGTCACCGGTGGTTTTGGGTAGTAAATAAAATGGCTACATTTGTGTTGTAAACATGGTACCCCTGGCTTCTATCACCATGTTATGTATCAATATCGTTAAAACTGAGAATTAAAATTACTACCTCAAACTTCACCAGGTACTTTGTTAGCAATTTGAATATTTATACTTAGGCTTTGGGGGACCATCCCAAACTGTGATCATTGTTTCAAGGCTTGGCATTAGTCGGCAGTTGCAGTAGTGAGTTTACCTGGGTAAAGAGGTGATCTTGCCCCACTTCTCCACACAGAAACGGCGAGGTCCGTTGCTGCCTCTGAGGGAGGCAAAGCCTTCATAGGGAATACTGGACGTCCCTGTCACAAACTAACAAAGAAGAAACACTTTGTAAAACACTGGAGTTCCAACATGCCAATTTTAAGCTCTTGGTGAGTTCACTGGCCTTCAAAAGTTTGGGGACACCTAGTTTCTCAAAAATGTTTTTACTGACCAGACTTACATCTCAAAATATTTATAACGAACAAGTCCCTCAGCTACAGTGGCCAAGAAGTGCAAAAACAATTAACACTTCAGAAAAAAAATTGAAAAAATTAAAAACAAATTTACAAATGAAAAAAAAAATTACTTTCATGAAAGCTGTATTGGATAACTAGTTTATAACCAACCCCAAGTGGTTTAGAGTCGCCAGTTCGTCTCTTTCTTCTGTCTGCTCTTTTAAAAACTCTAAAGACCTTCCACAGGAAAAACAAAAGCGTGCCAGCTGGATGTGCATGCCACAAAATAGATAAAACATGCTTTAGCGTCGTGACTATCCGAAACTCCACTCACTCTACCACCGTGAAACAGTTTGATTGACAAGGGTCCGCAACAAGCACTTCCTGTGTGTTAGACCTACCCCTTCCGTCAGAATTCACAGTTTGTAAAAGTGTTCCGGTACTGGTAAAAGTGTTTCACGTCTTGTAAATTTGTTTTTACTTTTGTAATTTTGTTTTCTGAAATGTAGTTTTTTTTGTTTGTTAATTTGTTTTTATTTTTGTATTTTTTTTTCTGAAATGTTAATTTATTTTGCATTTCTTGGCCACCTTAGCAAATATAACTTAACTGGTCATAATCTCTTCATATGAAGAGTCAAGAATGCCTAAAAATGACTTTATGAAGGAAATGTTTACAAAAGTGTGCACAAATTATGGGATTGGATGTTTATATATTAATTTGAACTTTTATTGTCACAAATGTGCCATCGCTGTCATTTTCTTTTTTCTTTGTATTAGCTTTGCCTTGTGTTTCAATGTCATGATGGACAGACCAATATAAAAGTTTCAAATTGACATGGAAAAAATGTTGTCACGTAAAATTACATTACAAGTTTATGTTTTTTCATTCTCCTTTAAAGTTACAACAGCTACAAATTTACTTGTTGCTTTCCTCAAAAATAAACCTGGTTAGTCCTAATATACTATACTACTGCAAATTAACGTGGGCTTCCAACAAACCTTACTGGTATGAAAAAAGCTTGGTGTTCCGAACTGAAGTTCCCAACTTTTAATAGGAAGTGTATGTGTGAAGGGTAAGTGCTCACCTGAAGCAGCCTTAGTCTTTGCTCATTGTTGAATCTCTCCACTGCTGCCCAGAACCAGCGAATAACAATGTGGTTGTCATGATAACCTAGAGATAAACAGCATATGTGAGGTTATGCATAATAGTATCCATATACAGCAACATAGACATTAGAGTGTTTATAAGTTTTAAGTTTTTTTCCACATAGATATTGGGCACTGAAAATCTCAAATAGACTGAAAAATATAATGCACTGAATAAATACCTTATCAATACAATTTTACATTAGGTAATAATTTTACTGATGTGTTATGTTTTATTGAAGTAAAAATTATGAGTCAAGTAGAAATCAAATAACTGAATCAGATAAATATAGGATATCACATCAGTGTAGAGGATACTTGATATTCTATAAAACTTCAACAATCACCTCCTCGATATTCTGTGTTGTTTCTCCAGTCTCCCAGGTCTATTTCTGCTGTTCCAGCGATCACCAGCTCCAGCTCCCGTGCATCAAACACAGACACCAGCCGAGCGTCCACAACCTGCATTCAAACATCCTGTTAGTGTTTGAACTTTTGATTCATATTACTATGTGACACAGATTTATATCCATCTAAAGAAATTTAATTGAAAAGATTTCCTCAGCAGCACAATCATATGTATACCCATGAGCCAAACCATTATGACCACCTGCTTAATATGCTGTTGGTCATCTGTGTTCCACCAAAACAACTCCAACCTGCTAAAGCATGGACTGTACAAAGCCTAGAAGTGTGAAGTGGAAGTTTCAAGGTCTAGTTCCAACTCGTGTGCCCCAGCACCTTTGATGGAGAACTGAGGTCAGTATAAGCACTCTGACCAGTCTACAGCTGCACAGCCCCATACGCAACACGGTGCGATGTGGAATGACTGTTGGTCCATGGGTACCCAACACCATATGGATGGTTTGTTCCTCCTTTTTTTTTGGATTTAACTGTTTGTTTCTAATAATACATAATAATAATAATAATAATAATAATAATACATAACATATATATTATTATATATCCTTACTATTAGCTTACTATTAGCTTATTAGCTTTATCTGTAATTGGTCATAATTTTTTGGCTCATCAGTGCATATTCTATACATAGAAATACATTTTCTATATACTTTTAATTAATGCAGCAGGTTTGTGCTTGTCATCTAATAATATATGACTGTTATTGTCTGTTAAGGAGCTACTCTGCAAGGTGAAAGAACTGATAAATGAATAAATGAAATTATTTATATATTAACATAAATTTTATTATATTATATAAAGTACAAAGTATAACGACACTGTGACATACTGTATATTATTAACACATATGATATTACTGCTTTAATTTACTTTAATTTAATTATCAAGGACTGTTTAAATTGTTTATGTCGAAAGGAGGATCCCTTGCTGTACCTCATAGAAGCCTCGCACCAAGCTCTCGGTCTGTTGGACCACCCCTCTCTCTATACGCCACTTCACCATGCGCTCAATGTACTCCTTCTTGTTTTTCTCAGAGACTGGGATGTTGGCACCACCCGGCTTTAGCTCACGCTCCGTGATCTAGAAACACACAAATGCACAACTGAACAGTCTCTTCTTAACAGCCCAAGATTTTTTAAAAATGCAGTCTTATTAATGCCCCAGCCCTTGCTTATGTCTCCCTTTATCATACAATGTCTTTATCTATCTTACAGCTGGAAACGTGAAGTGCCACCACAGTTTTTAAAAATTGCTACTAATGCAACACCGCTGGACAGCTCAGTGTGCTCGAAGGAGCACTGAGACGCATCCATAGACAAAGAGGCTCCCTTGGACTCTCAGCCATGGATGGCTGTAGCATCATTGGACCTGCATGAGTAGACTATTGCCCCACACTGGAGCCCTGACTTTCTATTGTGTTACATTCCCTACTATACACATCACATACAAATAACTAACCTGTCCGAACACCTCCTCATTCACAGTGAAGGTGAGGTCCAGCATGTCTTCAATATCGTTGTCCTTCATCCACTGCAGGCTCTGGTGGAACTCCTCGTCTAAATACTCCAAATCACTCAGATCACATGGACTGTGAAAAGAAAGACAGCAGTAAAGAAAAGGTGAGAGATTGTTAATGTAAAATACATGCAGTTTGGCCTTCTATGAGTAAACGAGTGCCCATGTCCATGGAGACACACTCACATGCGCAGTAGCCCCTTGTAGAAGGGCCGAGTGAAGAAGGCATCAAGCAGATACTGGTGGATCAAAGCCAGACCCAGGATACGCCCACTAAAGCGAAACCTGAGAGGAAGGAAAGAACATGAACATGAAGGTAACCATAACATATCAAAAATGGTGATATCAGTACAACCTGAACTTTTACAGACCATTCATGATGGTTGTCCACAAAGGCGGACATGGGGCTGATCTGGACGGTGTAGGTGTCGTTGGCCGAGTACTCAAAGAGGCCATAGTAAGGGTTAAAGAGTTCTCTCGACACAAGAAAGAAAAACTCCCTTGATGGGCCGCTGTAGTCCAGCCTATGAACAGACGAAAACAAACATCACTGAATTTGTATTTGCACTGTTCAGTTGAGTTTTACTTCCATCAAAACAACAATGCAGATGTTGACCTGGAACCTGTAGAGATTTGGCACCTCTGAAAAAAAAACCTCACTGATGGACTCATGACAAAGTTTCTGCAAAGTTCGCCTTCCAGTGACACTACTATGATAACACCAAATCTACACCATAAAAATTGTCAGCACAGCAATGCGGGTATGGTAGGTAACAGGACTCTTAACACATTAATAATGAAAGTACACAAGTGTAACTGAATTAGAGAAAGTCATAAATACATTTTGATGAAACCGTTTTGTCCTCTCATATAGCTGTAACTGCACAATTTAATCATTTGGTTGTTAGCTAGGTCTCCACCCGATCACATGGTACCAAGCTGGGAGGATGAAGGTTGGCTTTCTCTGAGACATGTGAAGTAGTAAACTGTCACTAATGCAACATTTCAACACACTCTCTTTGAAATGCTAGATATGCATAGCTGAGGCATCACAAGTAATCAAACATGAGTTCTGATTATAGGGCCTACGCTGATCCGGTTGTGTCACTTGGGAACCCTGCACCCCGACAGTTGCTAGGTTGAGAGTGGTCAAATACCTAAAGAAATCTGTGGACAGAAACTGACCATTTACAAAGGACTAGAAGGTCAGTGAATCAAAAGATGGCCTCCTACAAAACAAGCTACATGACAGGGATTTCTGATAGGCCTGTTACTGCCAGAAAGTAATGCACTGACATCAATAATTAAATTAATAAAATGTGAACCAACAATTTAATTGTATGGCGAGGGTACAGAAAGAGCTTCTTGTTCAGATTAGTCCTTAGAAATATACATGTATTTTCAGTTTTCAAACACTCACCCCTCCTCACCAACAAAGCTAACATAAAGTTTACTTCGTTGTAAGTCCTTCCTGGAGTAGCACATGATCTGGTTGAACGCATCTTCCAGCAAGTGATCTCTGCGTATTATGAGTCTGATGAAAGACGGAGAGAAATTTGTATGAGAATGCAAAAGACAGATTGTTTCCTGTTAGTTGACTTTGTTCATGTTGCAGCTGCACAAATACTTACTTGACCTTCCCCGGACCTTGTCCGTAGCCCTTGGTCTCCAGTTTGCGGTAGAAGTTACGGAGTTTGGCTTCAAAGTCTCGTTTGTATGGGGCAGGAGCGCGGGCATTGGCTCGTTGTGTACCTAAGAGCATGTAAATCCCTTTCATTTTATGGTACTCGACACATGAACAACAAACCCTACAGGAATCATTTACTACCCATATTTACCGGCTCAAGAGTTTAACTCCAGTTATTACTGCCAATTAATAAAGTTGTCATTTTGAATGTCTGTAAATGCAACCAAAACTCTTTCTTTTCAATGCCAGTAAATATCTTCAGCATGATGGAAAATCCCCGTATCTAATCTAGGGATTACCTTCGCAGGGTAATCTGTAAGTGTCATAAGATTTAGGTCAAACCACTGCAGTAGAGCCTGCTTCCCTCTGGCACCCAGTAAAATGAGGCCCACAGGCAGACTTGTGAAAATCAGTATGTCGATATCACACCATGCTGCGAGTAAGGATTATCTAAAATCCCAGGCCCTTGTCCTGTGAAAACATCCCTCACAGGGGATTTGTTTTGTTGCTCAGAATGCCTGTGTTCTAGCTGTGAAATCACAAAACCATTGATCTATCAATAATACATGAACAAAAATAATAAAAAAGAACCAAAGACAAGTAACCTTTGGTGCTTGGACCCCTAATATTGCTGGGAATGTCCTCTGTAGATAATTAGTTACTTTCCTTAGAACATTAATAAACACGGCTGTATGTAATTATAATTATAATTTGGTTACCTTTGAATAGGATAAAAGGATGCCACCATAAAAATCTAGGCATCTCAGTTGGTCAGTTTACCAGAGACTAATTCCTCATGTAATGCAAACTGTTTGCGTTTAGTTTTATGCTGGTTTTCTCACCAGGGGAGTTCTGAGGGGAGGAGACAGGAGAGCCTCGCGGAGACTGGCAGTAGCTGGGGTGGAGTAAGGCATGGGGAGGCACGTAAGACATCACTTCCTCTTCAAACAGGCTGAAGGCAAGAATGAGAGTGGTTTATTCTGTAAAGTATTGTAAAGTTGGAGGTGGCGGAATTTGAATCAGTTGATTAGTGCTATTTTCACAATAGACAATATTATGACAAATATGAAAAACTATGAAAACTATGATTTTTATTCAATGTGTCACACTGTACTGCTCTACATACAATTAAACAGGACTAATTATTAGGGATGCACTGAAATTCCACTGAAAATGGACAAAAGGGATTTTTCCCCCAGAAAAATATTAAACATTAAACCTTGAAGTCTTGAAATCTTAACTTAAATAATCTGAATCTTAGACATGTTGTTACACTGTTATTACACTGTTATTACATGATTTAAAACACTGTTTGTGCCTTTCACTCTTCTGCATGTGTTGAAACAGTTTAAGCTGCAACAGTGAAATACTCCTTTTATTTAGAATCACTTCTCTAATCACTTTAATGTTTAGAGAAGAAAATTTAGAGAACAAACAGCCATGAATCTCAGCAGAGGATACCGAGTTACATTGTGTTATTTTTGTGATTTTTGTCACGGGAATTAATTTTTTTTACCTCACATTATAAAAGTTGTTACTGTAAACTTGTGCGTTTGTAAGGTCCTAAAGAGGTTTTCACACACAGCACTTCTTCTGTGCTAATAGTGCCACCTGCTGGACAAACTTTTGTTAAACTTCATTGTGCTAGGCAGGAGCTCCAAAGCCACATCCATGCCCTTTACATCTTGTGAAATGAACAGTTTCCGTTGTTTTTATGAAGGTACACTACAAATTCAGCTTTTTAGACCTTTCATGCCTTTAGAATATCTTGAAGTATCTTTTCGTGTTTAATATTAATCAAGCTGTTTAAAATAAAATGAGACTTCTAGTTCTCACATCACATAGTGATCATCACCTATGAAACACTGTCAGCATAATTACTTTAATTCAAAGCATAAATACTATATATTACTATATATTAAATTAATTTCTGTCGTATTTTGGGCTTGATGGCCAAAATCCATTTACTGCTAATTTTTACGTCATCGCAAACCATACTGTATTTGTAATAAACACGCAGTGATTTGGTGCCCTTGAAGTACTGATGAATGCGATTATGACTGTGAGGACAGAAGGTGCTGAGATCTTTAATTGCAACACCTACCTGAGCAGAATGACCAAATCTGCATCACTGGAGAGACGGACCAGGCCAGCTGCTCCCTCATTACGGATAAACTGCACCTTCTCCCTTTAAGGCAGAAATAAACATAGAAGTTGAGAAGCCATCTTAAAAGTGTAAAAACTTTCTTCATATTACGGTCTGCAATAAGAGTATAGCAATGCACTGAGGATTATGAACGTCCATCTGCTCCAAAAATATATTTTTCTCCCTTATATATATATATATATATGTAATATATTTATTTTAGATATAATCAGCAATAATTTGGTATTAAATAAAATTAATGTTATTGTTCAATTAAATGTAGTGTGGCAAGGTCTGGGGTGGAGTCGCAGCCATTCCTTCCAGAAGTCGGCACATGCTCCCCACTGATCACACACAGGTGTGCGGGACTAGAAGGCGGGGCATCATGCCCTTATAAACTGGCCCTCACATGCCAGAGTCTCGTTGAGGTTTTCCCGGTCAGTGTGCTCGGCCCCTTCCCTGGCCGAGACATGGTAGACAATCAGTAGCGACATTGTTTGATGTCTGAAAATTCAGTTTTGCTATTACGTTACTTGCCCTTCACCCCGGCATACAGCTATTTCTAAAAACTGGACAATGCAGAGATAAAAAGAAAACTTCCTACTACCGTTTAGACCTTTATGACATACTTTCATCTGTTTTATAGATAACAGTGTGGTCAGAAACCACATAAGTAAGTCTCTTCAAGTTACTAAACAACTCAGTGTGCAGTTTGAGGCAAACAGATTAAGGCTCTCAGCTTTCACAGTGCTAACTGGCGAACATACACTTTTCTTACTTGTTAGCCACATATACAAATCTAAAGAAGCAAACTCCAGATACCAAGCATGTCTTGACTGATTGACTACATAGAGGAAAAATGTGTACATGGGCTTCTTTCCCTAAAGTATCGTTTTGCATATCATTACTGTACCTGAGTGAATGATTCCTACTGAACTCCGGCTGCCTCTCCTGCAGGATCTCAAATATGTTTGGCTGTCTTAAAAATGCCACGATTTTATCATTGTAGGCTGCAACAAGAGCACATTAAAAACAGCAAGCAGTTCAAAATATTCTGCAGTATTTCAACCTATCAGTTTAGGTCTTCACATACTGAACATCTATTAGAAGAATAAAGGCATAAATGACGTGAACTGTATTTTATGACATCAAACATACAGACGGGAACCATGTCCTGGCACTGACTGCGATTGGTTGCATTGAAGGTGTTGGAGGGGCGGGGTAGGACCGGGGGTCCGGTGTGGCGAGGATCATCTCCCACCTGTAACATACAAAAGCAGTTTAAAAACTTTCCCATGCCTACTATTAAGCTCGGTCATAACTACTTGTTTCCCGATTTTCCTTATTTTCATGATTTTCCACATTTAACAATAATAGTGAAGAAATCGAAACCCTCTCTGAGCTCATGTCAAATGGACTGATACACAGTGGGTGTGTTGTGTTCTGACAAGTTAACTGTTCAATTTTATTCAAATGTTATGTTCTCTGGGCAAAAGAAGTAAAGGACCATCCGGCCTGTTGACTGTTGTGTGAAGTTCAAAATCCAGGATCTGTAACTCTATTGGGATATTAGTGCCCATGGGCAACTTGCACATCTGTGAAGGAATCATTAATGCTGCAGAGCTGTATAATAAAAGAATGGGGGGAAAAAAGCTTTCAAAATGTAAAAATTTAAAATTATTAAATGTTGTTAAATGGGAAGGTGATATAACACAGTGGTAAACAAGCCCCAGTTCCAGCCTTTTGGAAAGTGTTAAAGAAATCAAATGTGGAATAAGAATATTTTAAATATTTTTTAATAAATAGAAAACAATAATATTCATGAAGTAAAAAATTAAAAATAATGTTTTGTACTGTTTTCTATATAGTACAGGTGAAACAGAGTTTACTTATCAGTGCTCTCTGTTTTTATTAGCAATTTATTGTGTAAATTAAATAATAATAGGTGACTCAATTTACATCTTTTTAAAAAGCATATTTCAGGCATTTTGTATACGACTTCAGATTTAAGTGTGAAAAGCATTCATTAAATACGTTGGTATGCAATCACATGCAAAATGTTTGGGTGCCACTGGTCAAATGCCATGTGTTGATGATTTCCTAAGTGTAAATAGATCCTCTATAGAGAACACACTTTTCACATTTCAAAGCACTATTACTGTTTAACTGCTGAATTTAACACACTGAAGAAAATGACATGACAAAATGCATCATATAAGTTGTAGCATATACTAAATATATGGCATATAACTACTACATACTCATATTATCTCGTATTATAGTGGATTATGTATGTAAATAAATATAAACTATGCACTGATAATTAGCTAAATATGTCATATTTAAGTTTGTTCTTTGCAGAGGATGTGTTATTTGACTGGGGTGTTAAAATCTTTGAATGTATATGTTTTTTTCTGTATGTGTATAATAAGGCTTGCTACTCCATTAAATAAAAAAAATAATAATTATGTGCTAAAGTAGCTAATTTGCAAACCTTATATTGCAGGCATTATTCTCCAGGTGCTTCTGCTAGCTGAAGGGATTTATATTTTAATAATGAGTATATTTGCCTTCATGTGTTATGAAGACCGGGGGGATTTAGAGCTTAGCAGAGTAATTTCGGTACAGTATGCTAACACACAGAAGTCCGACCCAGAGAAAAGTAATCAGCACAGAGGGAAATCTGCTGTCTGAGGCACGACTGGGTAAAAAAAATAATACTGCAAAGGCAACAGGGCAAAAAAGACCTTATCAACAAATAATAAGTAAAGAGCAATAACATTTGATTGTTAGTGTTAGAAAAAAGGGGTATGACTACCATATTCAAAAACATAATTTCAACTATGTTATCACTTTAAAATCAGTACTTTCAGTCCCACAGAGCAATAGCAAGCTGAAGGGGAAAACCTTGAGTTTTACGTTGTAAGCGTAGTAGTCAATGGTGGTTGTTACAACTTTTCGGATAGATAGAAATTAGAAATAAACAAGACAACTGACAAAAACCTTAGTGTTCAAGTACACTCGTATCCATAACCATTTCTTAGAATACATTTGAGGGAGCTTTTAGAGGCATTAAACCATTTAGACGTCTGGTTCCTTTCACCACCACAAATTGGACTCTCTAGAACAGAGCCTTTCACCAGAAACCACTCTGAACGACTGGGTTTCACCTTACTGGGGATCCATTTATGTTCATTTTCAGAATTCGTTATTTTAGTTTTTGGGTTCTACTAGAATAGATTTACATGTTTCAATGGTTGCTGTGCATTGTACCAAGCTTGCCAGTAGGTAGGCAAAAAGGATTGCGTTACAGAGAAAAGAGCTGGAATTCCGACAAGGCATTTCAGGCAGCTATGAAAAAGTAAGCGGCACGCTTTATTTGCCTTACATGGTAAATTTCTTATTGTTTAAGTGTCATTTGGGGATGGGCTGTTGCACTAAATTACATTTCTGAAAACCTAATTAATCAAAATTAATCTCTCCAGGAGGACCATCTACTTTCAGCCGCTTTATAAAGGACTGTGTACACACCGTGAAGAACGTAGGGCTACTTTAGAAGCTGGCTGCTCTCCAGGGTGGTGAAATCACTAAATCACTCCTGACGAAAGATTTCAGTACCTGTGTTTTGTAGAGCTAACAGATACGTGGCTACCAGGAGGAGCTAGAGCACAAGACTTGGCTGCCTTACTTTTAGCCTTGCCAGGTCAGCTGTCAATTTGTCAGCTGACAAATTTTAGAGCCCAGAAGCAGGTGGGGGAACATGCATAACAATACAACATCAAGAGGAACGTGATCCTCTAGGCTCATGGTAAAAACGCCATTACTACTAGATGTTTTCTGGTTAAAATATAGTTTCATTTAACCACAGCACAGCACTGATAACCACTATGAGATTCATATATTTTTATCTTTCCATTTTGTACGCACTAATCAAATCTGGGTTTCAGTTCACTGAAGCAGTATTTTTAGTGTTTTTAATTTTAATTTTTGTTTAACGATTAGCTGTTGCAAGATCTTTTTTTCACACTGAGTGAAAGAAAAGTTTTTTATGAATGAATAGAGTACACACGGCTTACGGCATTGTAGTAATACTGACTAGCAGTCAAAGTAAAATTGTTTAGCCAATGTGACTTAAAGATGGAGGCACAGATATTGGCCCGAATTGTTTAGGAGTGCACCATGTAATGGAGATACAGAAGAGAGGGAGCGACCATGAGCTTGTAAGAGCAAAACAACATCAGTGTACAACCAGTAACCACAAGCTGAAAGTACAGTCTGAAATTAAATCCAGACACAGGATCAGCCAACTGACTGAACCAAGCACTATCCAGATTGACAAACTTTCAGCTTGTAAACTACCATCTTTGTTGGGGGGGGACTTCCCCGCTTCAAAGCTGATGACTCCCCCTTGTTGTGGGCGGAGCTTTGATGAAAGAACAGCGGTTGAAGTGAACGGGTGAATGTGGGGGGCTCACCAGACGCCGTGTGCTCACCTCCCCGGCGCTATGACTGCGCTGGCGGCTGAGGTGCTGTCGATGGGCCAGCAGGCTGCTGGGCCGGGCGCTCTGCAGGGGCAAGCGGGGGTCTATGAAGGTGGTGGCACGGCAGTTGTGGTCCACAAAGAACGGCTGCAGGAGAGAACACAAAGAGGAGTCAGAAGAGTAAGAATCAGCCAGGTAGACAGTAGAAGGTACTAGAATAAAAACAGAGAATGATACAGACAGAGAAGAAAACAAAGCAAAGGGAAACAAAGCAATGGGTAAAGTGGTACTGTTTATCTTTTGTTTTAAGCCATTTGGAGCATTTATACACTGTAAAAGGCAGCCAGTGTTTTTAAATGGGGTTCATTAACTGATATCACCCCCTCTGATGACGGATATCACAGCTTGCAAATGCTTTTTTGTAGTATCTTTCTAAAGCTGTTTTAGGAATTTTCACCCACTGTTCCTTCCAGTTCGTGTTCTGCGATATTCCTGGGCTGTCTTCTGATCTAGCCTTTTCATTTAGTTCTGTATAGACTGTTTAATTTCTCCCTTAAATAAATAACAAAAGCAATTTGGCCAGGGGTGTTCAAACTTTGGCATAAAACGGTATATTAGTTTACATTTGTGAGCCTTGTTCAGCCTTCAGTTCAGATGTGGAGCCCCTGCCATGAAGTTGTATATCTAGGAACCAAAGCAATGGACAAACAAAATGAACCTACTGACTTGCAAAGTAAACACCCCATGTTGTTTTCTTGTCCTCAGTCAGGAACAGCTCTAAAATCTACTTATTTGCCATTTACTGCAAGCCTTGTCCAAGCTAAATATTGACACTATGAAGCCAAGGGCCGTTTTAGCTCGCCCAACCCTATTTTTCATAAGGACTAAGCAACATGTGGTCGTTTTCTTAGATCACAAAAATCTTTGTCATATAATCAGACTCATAAACGTAGCTGACACTCTGTCTGGCACAGTCAAAATTTCAGCTGTGGTAAAGGCATAAGACCACTGTCATCTCGCAGAAGGATGTGTTTGGAATAAACAGATTAATGAAATCACTGAATCAACTCTAATGCCACCTACATGCAATAAACAAGCATTAAACCTTCCTTACAGTGTGCATGTCCTTATAGCCATCCAGGTTTAATCCAGACTATACTGAAAAACTCCTATTTGACCCCCAAAGACATGTTTATGGAATGTAGATGAGAGGAAAAGAAATGAATAAGATCAGAAAGCAGCAGACATGTTTTTGGCTCCAACAGGTCTGGGTGCCTGAGGCTGACCTTGCCGGTGTGGTCATGCTTCATCTCCCAGCCGCGCGGCAGCTCCAGCTGCTTGTTGGCGAACAGGTTGAGGAAGGTGACCAGGTCCCGGTTGTGCTGGTATCGCTCGAAGTGGTGCGCGTCCCGCCGGACCTTACTGATCATGTGTTTCAGACATGTGTTGCTTGTAAACATGCGGTAGGCACTCTGGGCCAAGAGAAAAGGAATACGTTTAGGTGGATGCATCAGCGTAGTCTCTGTGCTGGTGAAGACTAGACTTGCAGACAGAGAGACATGGAGCGGCACTCACAGGGTTGGAATGGAGCACGCTGAAGAAGTCAGGGCTGGTGAGGAACTTGGCGCTGGGCGACTGCAGCAGCAGAGAGAGGCGAGAGCGCGAGTTAGCGGGACCCACCGCCACGTCCCTGCGGTACTCTGAAAACAGAGATCTCAGGGTTAATGTATGTGTGGCTTCGCTATATAGTCACAGTACATTTATCAGGGGCCCAAGTAAGAATTGTGTTGGCCTCACCAACATCCATAAACAGACAAATATTATCATCAGATGACAACAAAAAAGCCCATTATGCATAAATGCAACCCCTGGTTCACCACTATTGTCAGAAATCCAATAATCTAAATCTAAAGTTTCTCTATAATTAACTATTTCACATCAAACGGCTCTGATGGACTGGCAGTCTGTCCAGGGTGTTTCCTGCCTTCTGCGCACTGAATGCCGGGATAGGCTACAACATCCCCCGCAACCCGGAAGGATAAGGTGGTTTAGAAGATGAGAGAGAGGGTAAGAACCACTCTGAATGACTATGTTTTCATCTAAAGAAGTGACTTATGTATAAAATAATTTGAAAAATGGAGGAATTTCCCAGAAAAGCTCATTTAATTAAAAGCAACATTAAATTAATCAGTCAGAATTTTGTATAAAGGAGAATTATTACCGATCCAGTGTCAGAAAAAGTGGTGGTGGCCTTATAAAATGCCCTGTTACTAACTAAACTACTGTGATCAATCTCAGGACACTGCCCAGTGCCCAGTGCACAATGCACCGTGTGTGTGTACCGGGAATAGAGTGATGCATCAAGTCAGTGTCATCAGAGGGCATCTCCGCCGCCTGCTCGTCCGTCCGCTCATTGGTTATTGTCCTCCGGATGCTCTGGTACCTGAACAAAAGGGCGAAAGATAGACAGAATGAAGGGCAGGCACAGAGTGAAAGACGGCGACAAAATTAAAGACAGGGAGAGAGAGAGAGAGAGAGAGAGAGAGAGAAATAAAGGACAAATGGAGAAGGTCGCTGTGGTGACTACAGGATGGCATTTTAGGAGTGATTCCTTTTGCGTCAAAGAGGATTAAAAATGGCATTTTGCTCTATAAGGAAGTGGATAATGGATTTTGAGCTGGTATTTGATCAGAATCTGTGAGGGAGCACTTCAGTGCTGGTGATAGAGCTGTCGGGAGGGGGTGCTCAGGGTGGTGCAGTACACCTTAGGGGAGGTGAATGAAACACCGTGAATGTAAATAACATTTAAATCCGGGACTATAAACACGGATTATCTACAGTACATATGTCACAGCTTTAGGCTGATTGTACAGGACTTTGGTCAACAGCTGTTGTTTTTAAAGGTGCTCTATAAATAAATTAGACACTGACATTGGCATATGTCACAGCTAGTTCATGAATTCTGCCTAGCTATGTCGTGGGTGTGTTTCTAACCGGCGGTTGAGCTGCTCCATCTGCTGGATGGAGTTCGATCTCTGCAGGACCTGAGGTGCAGGTGGGGCTGTGGGCCGCTGCCAGGTGGTGGTCCTGTTGACGTGATCCACGTAAAAGATGCGTCCATGGCTGTCGATACGAGCCTCCCAATCTACAACACACAAAAATGGTCATTGGTAGAAGCTGGTTGCAACATGGTCATGCTGGATGACTAGCAAAACTGTGTTGTTGAAGCTAGTTGAGCAGCATCCCTACTGCAAACACATCTGTTTTTGGACAGTCTACGTTGGTCTTTGATGGTCAAGGTGGTTGACAAGCTGGGCTACGTGCAACACACATATGTTGATTAAGCTATAAGATGCAATTAAGTTTGATGGTTGACCGGAACTGATAGTGGCTGACCAAGTTGGTCAAAATGGTGATGCTGGTATCAAATGAAAACATATCCTATGCTGGTCAACCAGCAAAGTTGGTTATCTAGCTTGATCAGCTTGAGCTGGCCAAACTGTTTCGTGAACAGGGCAGACAAGGCTGTAATCTAAAATGAAATCAAAATATAATCTGGGTGTTGAAAAGAACTGATTTTGTCCCTTAATGTAAAGCTTAAACATAAATAAGCAGACCTTCACTAGGGAGTTGGATAGATGGATAGATTCATCGTTGTATATAAAGTATCTTTGGATAGATTTATTATAGGGATAATATACTGGTGCTGAAGCTTTTACTGTCTAACTGCCTGTTACTGACTAACTGCCAGATATACAGATATTCAATGTAGCTAGTTCTTTGCTTGTCCAGGTGAGGATGAATCCAGTGCTACTAAATTCAAGCCAACGTTACTGGCTTTATTCTGGGCACAGAACTGTGTCAGGAAAGTTAAGTGCAATTATATAAAAAACAAGTAATTGCTCTTAAAAGTGTTGTACATCTTTTTGATATGGTAGGTCTTCTCAAATTCAGGCTCCAAAGACCAGACGGATTAATCTTACATCCATATGTCCTCCTGATCCCCTTCAAGATCATTCAACATTTTTTGCACCATACTGACTCCACAACAAGGTCTGCTTTGGCTCTCTGGTTGCAATCAAAGACAGTCTGACAATTTCACTAGCTGTTTGACAATACTTGACCTCACTGGCAGAACCACCGCAGTCCATCTGTCTAGTAGTAAATCGAATACATCCTTCCAATGGGCACTATCACACCCTGATATCCAAAACCTTCTCATGCACATAAAACGCACTCACTTGGCGGTAAAGGCTCGTCCACTCTCTGGTAGCGGCTTATATCGTGACGTACGGCCGGTAGAGAGCGAACGGGCTGGTGACCATTCACCTGAGCACTAGCTCCTACAGAAACAACATCAAACTCCACTGAAATGAATGCAACTGCATGTTACACTGAATAAACCAAGGAAGTTATTCTTTAAAATATATAATAATAAAAAAATTCACCCGACTCTCCGTCTGTTTCCGTGGCACTTTGCGCTTGATCGGCTGCGGCTCTTCGCAATTCCGGATCCCCCGTCCCTTCTGTCTGGGACCCACCTCCTGATGCCCGTAAGCTCTGCCTCCTCCTCCATACATCCCCACCTTCCTCCTCCCCGTTGGCTTTGTTGGAGCTGCCGGGCTCTTCCTGAGAACTGCTGTGCTCTGACTGCTTGGCTCCTCCTTCGCTAGCTACGCTGCTGCTAGCTGCCGAGGCTTCAGAGACGGCAGCTTCTGTTGCTACAAACACCTCTTCGCTGGCTTCCTCTTTGGATGAAGCCCCTTCCGTGTCCTAGAAGAAGATAGTTTAAGAAAATGTGTTTTTATACCAGCTTTTTAGTTATTTACTTACTTTCTTGTTCATTTGGCTGGAACAACAGACAATTTATTAGAAAAATAAAATGAGATTAGACAAACAGTCTCAGTAGCAGTCGGCAAACAACTTTCAAAACTTAGGCAATACCTAACGTTTCAAACGAAATTCAGAAATGACTTTTTAAAACAAGA
>CM067495.1:22038192-22058767 GCA_034552555.1 Semaprochilodus insignis | reverse complement strand
GAGATTAGACAAACAGTCTCAGTAGCAGTCGGCAAACAACTTAATACCTAACGTTTCAAACGAAATTCAGAAATGACTTTTTAAAACAAGATTCCATGAGTGCTTACAGGTTAGGCCTATATCTCGCTCTCGACCTATAGAGGTGCACCTGCTTGCTAGTAGCACTTAGCTTGAGAAACAATTCTACGCTCCCCAATGGACTGACAAAATCTGGTCATGGAAGTGAGGACAACCAGAGGTGCCTGAGGCTGAAATACAACAAAATCTTATCTGTGATGTCACATCTGCCCATACCTACTGGCAAAATATTTTTCTTAGACCTCCAGAACAGTCCACAAGTAAAACTGAATAGTCGTGCAAACCCCTAGCATACAATACAGCACATCAGAAGTACGTCATGAACTGTTTTGACTGGACATCAGTCGGACAGAGTGGTGAGACATTTATATCTGAAGCTGCTCACCTGAGCTGTGGATGCCGGTTGCTGGGAAGCAGAGGCAGACTGAGCCGTCTGTCCTAAGCTGGCTCCTCCCTCCTGGTTCCCTTCTGCGCCGCCATTCTGGTTTTCAGTTGTGCCACTACTCAAAGCCCCTGCTTCCACCTCACAGCCATGACTTCCCTCTCCCTCCTTCTGGTCTTGCTCAGATGGCCCCTGCCCCCCTGCTGCCTGAACTCCATTGGTCAGGGGGGCCTCTTGAGAGGAGTGTCCTTCCTCATCTTCGTCTGAGTCTATGTGCAACATAGCGTTGAGTCGGGTGTCTGTAGGAAAGCTGGAGCGCAGTTTCGGAGATGCCGCCCCCAGGGGCCGGTCTCCGGGGCCCTTCGGGGCTTCGATAGCGTCCAAATAGTCATTCAGAGAGACCTGCCTCTGGGTGTGTCCCGCAGCACCCTCGGCCGAATCGGGGGCGTAGTCTCTCAGTATGCGCTCCTCGTCTGGGTCGAGGGGACCCTCGTCTGTCCTGAAGGCCTCGCTGTGGAGGGAGCCCTCAGAGCCGGTGGGAGATGGACCTCTAGGCATGCGCGAGGATGGAGGCAGGATGTCCTCGTCGTCAGAGGGGCTGCCCGGGTCACCGTTCATGGAGGAGGCACCCAGCAGTGAGCCCATAGCATCTGATGAGATGGGTTTGACAGTTACAGGGAAGATAGAAATAAAGTTAATACATTAGTTACAGTCAAAATACACATTCTGCCTAACCAAATGATGGGGAAGAAACACTGTGCTTCTTATGGTCCTCAAGGTCTACATTAATATGTTCATTGACCTTATTATTATCCTCAAGTACTACATGAATGTATTTAACTAGAACTAGTACTTGTCTACTATGTTTGTTTATAACCAATTTGTGTGGTTTTATGCACCAAAATGTATAAAATTAATTGGAATATCTTTAAATGAAACACCTTCTACTTGAACAGCCAGATTTTTTGTATATATATATATATATATATATATATATATATATGTATATGTGTGTGTGTGTGTGTGTGTATGCAGCTCTGGAAAAACTGAAGAGACCACCTCAAAATGATCAGTTTCTCTAGTTGTACAGTTTCTGGGTTTGTATTTGAGCAGTTCTATTTTATTCTATACACTACCAGAAACACGTCTCCCAAATTCCAGATCAAATACTGTATTTAGATCTGTTTATTTAGAAAATCACTAGTGACACCTCCAGAAGCCTGTTTTTTGAACTATGCCCGCTGTGCATTTCACCCCAGCCACCGCTCGCCAGTCTTTCTGTAGGTCACTTGAGGTCATCTTACGGTGGTTAAGTGACATTGGAATGAGGTGGCGCTCATCACGGTCAGTAGAGAGTGGTTTTGGCCCTTTACCAGTCTGTAGCTGTGTTGTCCTGTGTGTTTGCTGCTTGAACTTGCTCTTTTGAACCAGATGCTCACTGTATCTGCCAGTAAAGCTAGAACCGAACCTTCTGTTCCTCACTAAGAACCTGCTGTACATGTGGAGATGCTGATTTAAGAAGAAACTTAAATTTAGTATTATATATATACAGCTCTGGAAATGTATTTATTTATATGTGTGTGTCTTGATATATATAATGATCTCTGGACTGATTGGCCCTGTATTATGCCTCAGTCCCCCCAGCTGAAACACTCTAATAACACAACTTATAGCTTCAGTGTGAATGGCTGATTGTGAATAGCAGTTTGAACCCATTCTGCAGCTGTCAGTCTCCATATATGAACTGTCTCCTTATATAGATTGGGGAGTAAGTGTTATATATTAAAATGTATTCCCCCTACATCACACTAAAATTTTCCAAATTGTCACTTCTCTAGGTAATTTGTATCTATTTGGCTTCTACTGTTTCCATGTTTTGAATGAGTAGAAATGTAATGTACTCACCCTCGTGTCCAGTGGAGGTGATTTCCACCCTAAACTGAAGCTGACCACTCACATGCTCTGTGGGCAAGCGCCGACACAGTGTATAGCTTACAGGCTGATCCCTGTATCACACACGCACATACATTCGACATACACACCCACACATACATACACACACACATACACCACATGAATACAAAAATTAATTGATGACATGAGAAGGTGACCAAACTTACTTCTGATTTCTTTCAAAACTTGATATAACTTTCATAGTAGTTACTGAATAATTTGTAGTAGTTTCTAAATAAGTCTGAATAATTTATTGCACATACATTGGATACATTCCAATAACAGTTAGTGAAGAATTTATATTAGTCTCTAACTGACATAATGAATAATTCATAGTCTATAGTGAATAATTTATAGTAGATACAGTAGAAATAATACATTGCATATCCTGAATAATTGATATAATTCTCTAAACTGTTCACGTTAGATCCTGAAAAGTGATATTCTATACAGTAGTCACAGTTAGTCACTGACCCAGACGCATGCCTTTCCAGAAGCCTCTGCACCGGTATGACTAGCTGACCTAAAAAGCGCTTAATGATCGGTCGACTTTTGGCAAATTTGTCCTTGACCTCGATTTCCAAAACATCAGTCATCAGTGCAACAAAGGTGTATTTCTGTAACAGAACACAGACAGTTATTGGAAAAAAGAACCCAGAGAAACACAACACATGCTGTAAATATGAGAATGTAAAGTGAGAGAGAGAGAGAGAGAGAGAGAGAGAGAGAGATAAGGAGCAAGTTATACTGGATGAGAGCACTATGGAGTGTCCCTAAAATCTAAACCTGGATAGAGATGACATACATACATATGCATGCATATCCCCATATCATAGGGATACACATATATATGTATAATAAAATATGATGAATGGTTAAATGGTTGGATCTATCCATTGCCTTTACACCCCACCCTTTTTATCTATTATTTTTTTAAGTTTTATTTAGCTGATGGATTATTATTATTGTGCTTGCTATTTAAACATAACTTTGTGATTGCATGTTTAATTACGTAATATTGTGCATTTTGAACAAAGTCAAAAAATATGAAATGGATGTTTCTGCTTTCCACAAAATAATACTAAATACACAACCATTGCTTAATCGCCTGTATAATTATTATATAAACGGTCGTATTGTTACCAACTGCAATCAGACGGAAAACAAAACGAGATTAGTGGACAGTGGACAGAGAAAGTAAAGAAGTGGAGTGAGCCTCACCTCTCCGTGCCACACAGGGTTGGTGGTGTTGGATATGATGGATGCTCGTCTCTCCTGGCCGTGGTGAGTGAAGGCGGGGAAGCCGCTTCTCTTGCCCGGCTGGATGCTCATCTTCAGGTAAGGGTCGGGATTAAAGAACATACCCTTCTTCAGCCCCTGAGCCTGGATATCTGCGAGACAAAGCCAGCAATCAAAACACATGCACAATCAAAGGTGAACACTGACGTCTCGAAACAGAAACAACATGGGGCAGATCCCACTACACTGCATTACATTTTAATAAATTTCAATACTTTATCAACACATTTGAGTCTACAGCTTGCACTTTCAGGAGAAGTGCTGGGTAATGGATTTTCCATTTCATACAAATCTGGGAAGTGCTACAATTAAAGCCATGGCCACACCACTCTGAGCAGGACTGGGTCTCAAAGAAGAGTGCCTAAAACATATTGCATGCAAATGTGGAGACATACTGAAAAGTAATTGCTGCATGTGCACATTTAGAAAATAAACCAGAGTGGTAGTAAGTTTAAACTGAAAATGTGACATTAATTAAAGATGCCTTTTACGTTGAGGTAACAAAGTCTGTATATGGAGACTCTACACTCTGCTTGAACAGAATTGTTGGGTGTGATTAAATTAAGTATATAAGCAAGACTAGAATCATCATCCAAGATCCAAATCAGTCAATACTGCAATTAGCATTTTAGCATGAAACAGCTCAAGGCTTTAATTGGCCAAGAACGAAACTTGCAGAGATCAGAAAATGTCCAAGATCAGCCAAGCCTGGAACTGACCAAGATTTGAACTCGTCAGGAATGCAATCAGCAAAGACTGGAATTGGTGGAGACTGCAATTGGCCAAGGCTGGAACGGGCTGGAATGGCTGGAATCGCCCAAGACTGAAAGTCAACTAAGATTGCAAAGCCAAAGCTCATCAGCAAATCAGCCAAGCTTGGAATTGGACAAGACTGGAATCAGTTAAAAGCAAAACTGGCCAAGACTAGAACTGATCGGAACTGATCGTTATAAACAATTTGCAGTCTACCAACAGTTTTAAGACAAAAATTACATGAAGCTAGTAAGAGCACTCACAATGCAGTTGAATGCTACAGCTTTACCTTTACCGACACCATTACCAACATGTAGCATAATTACGCTATTGTGCTAAATAGCTAAATTTTACTTAATGGAAATCGCTATTAGTCTCTTTAACACTCATTAATATTAATATAATGGTCAACTATATATGCAATTCCCTAGAAAAGGGAATCACATTCAACAACAGTCGAATAAGAGAATACAATAGAGGAAAGAATAAGTTCTAGGTTCTGCTTTGGCAATTATTAATTGTTGGACTTTCATTTAGATCACACTATTTTAAACAGGTAATTATGCTATGCAGATTTTGGAGACATTAATTATTTTTAAACAAACCTGGCTTTTAAAGATTTCGATTTTTTACATTTTAAATATGCACTGTCACTTTTTATCCACATGGGGGCGGTGAAGATGTGCACCATATGTAATACAGTGAGAACTGCTTACAATTCACTTACCATTAGAATAAAGATTAAATCCTGTCCAATTAATTAGTTTGGCTTCTAGGAAAGCAGAACACCACCACAGGGGCTGTCGGAAAATACATACCCGATAGAGTGAAGCTGACGAGTTTTCGACAGTGCTCTGTCACTGACTGACCATCAACTTGTCCTTCTGGTCCAGCCTACAGGAGGAAGAGAGAGGGAGAATTATACTTACTCCAATTAACTCTCCATGGCATATATGCCTTGAAACAACAGAAACAACAGCTTTTCTGACCTTTTCTTTAATTATTTCTCATTTGTAGTTCACTAAAACACGGTAAGCAATTCATTTGAAGGTGTGGATATTGAACGCAATCAGTGATGAGGTCTGGACTCTGGAGTGGTTAGTCCAGCTTCTTTGTTTGATGTGTGTGTCTCCTTTTCTCAGTGAGGAGCTTCTTGAACAGCTACACATCTTTTCAGACCTCCATAGCATTGAGGTGTCTTCTTCTCACAGTGGAAGGATGGAGAGAAACACCTGTGGATTCAGATCTGAAGCAAGAGTGGAGCTTGATGTTCTCCTCTCTCTCAAAGGAAAAAGCTTTAAATGCTGTTTGTTGGATGGGGCCAGTTTTGATGGGTCTATCAGGTCTTGCAGGTGGTTGTTAGGGGCCCCATTTTCTCTGTAGCTTTTAGTCAATTTTTTGAAGTCCAGTTTTTTCACTCATTTTGGTTTGACTTTCTCCTTCCTTATGCAAGTGGATCATCTTACATCTAAATCACCACAAAATCTCTCCTGAAAAATGATTAACTGGTAATCTATTTCACTGGGTGTTAAAGAAATGACTTACGCACAGTGCTGTAAATCAAACTCGATATACAGACCTGAAGTGTACTGAGAAGTTAATGAAGACAAAAGGAGCTGAATCGAGGACAAAGTCCAAAGGAATTGACCACAATTTCATTACCAAATTTTTTTTCCAAGGTTAAGTGGGCTTGACCCAAGCTAAAAATGCCCTCCACCTTCTAAATAACCACATAAGGTGGGCTTTAATGGTGTGGGACAATCTGACCACGTCCGGCGATGACAGCAGCACTGCAGCGTGCCAGCAAACATCATCCACTGGACTAAATGTTTCAAATTTCTTCTATCAAATTAATTTGAGCCAGCTGGCAGACCTGCACCTACTGAGACAGATGAGGACAGGAAAAAAAGAAAAAGAGGGACCAGAATGTGGAGCCAACTAATGCTGGTTAATGGCACTCAATTATTTAACTCCATTGTTATTCACTTCCACATTACTGCACCAGCTTGGCTCTTTGGCCATGGAAGAAAGTCATCTGTGCAGACACAAATTAGAATGGCAGCTGGAGAAGCTAGTGCAGTACAAATCTGCCAGGTTGTTTAAAGACCTGTTTTGCTGTTCAGTGTTAAGATATAGATACAGCTCTGTTTCTCCAAGGTCGCTGCGAGCGGTAGACCCTCTACAGCTACCAGTGTTGTTGTGTAAGTGATATCTTTTGGCAAGCGTCTACCGCCACCGGCCCGCGCTTGGCACCAAACCACATTCAACAGGAAACATAAGAAGTGACATACACAGAAGCAGAACAACAGTTAACACTGGCACTGCTTTTCTACCACTGGAGATGCTCTTGGCAAGGTTGGTCTTGAACTTGCAACATTTCTTTCAGACTGGTAAGGAGTGAAGGGGAAAAACAAGGGACTGTGCATTTCCAAGTTTGTTATGATTTTATTCTGACAACTTTCTGGTGGCCCCTATTTGTTTGGAGTACATATTCGACAGGTTGCACCAAAAAATTGCTCCTTTAAAAGGAGCTGTCAGGGATTGGACAAGCTTTCTGGTAAACCTTTCGTGTTCAGCTTTGTCAAGTCTATAAGAAAACAAATCTGCTTTTGATTATTCGAGCTTAGACAACATAGAGTTGGTTGCTTCTGTCTGCAAATCTAAATACCACATTTGAGTTTCACCAGACATCTTATAAAAGAGGAGGATACAGGCCTCTCGTTGAAAAACTAATTTTGGA
This sequence comes from Semaprochilodus insignis, assembly GCA_034552555.1. Taxonomy (NCBI): domain Eukaryota; kingdom Metazoa; phylum Chordata; class Actinopteri; order Characiformes; family Prochilodontidae; genus Semaprochilodus; species Semaprochilodus insignis. The sequence goes on along the minus strand of CM067495.1, from coordinate 22,051,562 downwards.
AAGATTAGAGTTCGGTCTTGCATGACTAGCCAAGTAAGTTGCATGGCTCTTTCTATAAGGGCTTTTTCTGTCTATTCAAAAATACAGCCCAGACTAATATTTCAGTTTGCAAAAATAGTTGCACCCAGAAGAAATCAACCGACAGGAATGAAACTTGGTGCGTAGGTTTGACATCGCTGTTCTTGGCTGACCTAACAGCTATGACTGTGGACATTCAGCGAGCAGTGATGTTCTCCATGAGTCATCCTCTTAGTGCCAGCACCATTGGCAGACGACTGCACAAAGCAGGACTACATGAACACAGACCGTTACGACGACTGTCCTTAACACAACGTCAACGTAACTAAAGACTGCAATGGTGCTGTGCCAGTGACTCATAGAGTGACTCAGAATGGCACCGAGTCATCTTCCATGAGTCCCGCTTTTGTCTTGGTGGAGACGACTAATGAATACGTGTGTGGAGGCACCGTGGTCAGCATTACGATGAACGTTTTGTTCTCACACATCACACGTCCAGAAGGCCTGGTGTCACTCCACCTCCATCCCTACCACAAAACGTGCAGGAACTGTGTGAGAATATTCAAGCTGCATGGGATGGATTATCACAGGACACCATTAGGAACCGCTACAACTCCAAGCCGAGACGTCTGGCATGTAGCGTTAGCAAACACGGCGGCCCCGATGCCATACTGAGAGACACTACTTCTGTATGTGTAGCTCAATTAATTTTGCCCATATCAGTATAAATGTATCATCATTTATTGATCCTGGTAACCTTTATCTTCCTTCGTAATAGCATTGCAATCCCACACCTCCTTCTGGTTGCAGCTGTTCCTTTGACAATGAGTTTAATAAGTTTTTGTTTCTTTAAGGACAAAGAAGTTCTATGACTAGTTGCTAGAAGACTAGAGCTAGCTGTTCCTCTGGCACAAGCCAGCTCTCTCATCCAATTCAGGCAACTGGAGTAAGTGAATACAACACCTAAGAATCCTGTATGTTACAAAAATATACTCATTCACATTGTACTCACTCCAACACCAGCCTCTTAGGTTTCAGTTTAAAGTGTGGGTGGAGGTTGCCCTTTTGTACCGATCTATCTTCAAACTCAAGCACTTCAAGTTACCAGCAGCACAATATAAGTGCTCTAATGAAACACGGGAACATCCGCTGAGTGCCCGCAACGACCTGATCTTATTAGCATGAGCACATTGCGAGCGTGCTGGCTAACTGGAGGTTGCACGCCCTGCCGTGGATCAAGCTACATTGAAACGCAGTGAAACCTCTGTTAGTGCCAAATGGCCACGATGATGATATCAGTGAAAACAACTGCAGTAACTCATATGCATACAAGACACAAAGAAATAAAAGAATAATGTGGATAAAAGTTCTGGCACATATGTTAATGTCTGAATATCGCATGAAACAACATCTAGACAAGCCAGAAGCATTTTGGAAACAAGTGCTATGGACTGATGAGGTAAAAAGTGGAACTCTCTGTTCAAAATTACTGAAGGTATGTCTGAAGAACAAAGGAGCAGCATCTGATGAAAGGAACACCTTGCCAGCTGTTAAGCTAGGGGTGAATCCATTATGTTTTGGGGTTGTTGGGCAGCCAGCAGCACAAGAAACATTGCAAGGACAGATTTAGGAATGGATTCCACTAAAAAACAACCAACTCTGGAAGCAGATAATACAGTCGGTCAAGAACCTGAAGCTGAAAGCAGGCTGGAATTTGGCCCAGTGTGCACAAAGTTTTTAGTCTAAGTGTATAACAGTTATTAATTTTCTCAGCTTTAGATGTCCCTACTAAGTATCTGAAACCTGTAAAGTTGCAGAGGACTAGCGTATCATAATCTTTTTATACATTTATCTTCCATCAAATTGGTTTTAATTATTGAATAGAAATACTAATTACTGTCTTTTAAACAGCAAAAAAAAAGAAGAATTTGGAATGACCAATGATGCTAATGTTCAACATGTTTGCCATCACATGGAGGAAGTCTGTGAACTTTGCCCCAGTTCAGAGTGCGTGTCTCTTTTAAGCGAACCTCAAAGCATATCAAAGAGAGCCTTTTAGAGGAGCCGGTGCATTCCCGGCATGCCAGTGAATATGATACTCTCTGTGGAGCTAGCTGCAACACACACAGACGTAGATAAAGACCAAGACGTTGAGAACGACTCACCACCCCTAATATCTGGATAACAGCAGCCCTGAAAACAGATCAGTTATAGACTATAACTGCATACCTCCCCTGTATACCCTGGTGAAATGCATATTGGGGTGACCGTATTTGGTACATTTCAGGATTGTGCCATGTATATTGGCAACCTCATTGAATGTTTTCCCTTTGCAGGAGAGAGAGGGGATAGCTTTGAACCAGTGGATAAACACATACACTGACACCTGCACTCACCAGGACTCCAGGGTTTTTGACGGTGATGCAGGGGGTCGTTGCCCTCAGTGCTCCGCTCACTCCGTGGTAATATTTGAAGCAAATTTTGGTCTCAGCTACACACAGACACACAAACAGGAAACTGTTTAAAAGTAAATAAACCACAATCTTGCACAAAGATCAACAGATGGGGCAGAGGGAAGAGAGGGAGCCATGTAGAACCACTTACGCTCCATAAAATAGGGCCCTGGCTCTAGTCTCCAGACAATCTGGCCCCTCTGGGTGCCGTTCACTCCGCGGTTCTTTGAGTCCCAGACGTTAGCTGGACATGTCTCATCTGTAAAAACAAAACACATTTTTTTTACCACCAGATTTTAACCACTACCCCTTCTAACTCAGTTTCAAGGGGGAGGGTTACACTTGAAAACAAGGGGTAGGGGTAAAAATAAGAAATTGGATCGGGCCTTAGTGATTACTATGCAATGCACAAAACTAGTGCTTACCTGACTTTTCAATCCTAATTTTCAATTTTAACTTCTCTCTCCCTGCAGTTTTCAAGGTACTGATGATTTAGTTAAGTCTGACAGGGAAAGTCGAGCTTACATGCCTTTAATTAGATGCAATCATCTGGCACATGATAGCAACCATCTATGAACCAACCCTAGAAACAACCTACAATTTTAAGGCAAGTGCTCAGCAATCTCCTAGTAACCACCTGGAGCACTGCAGAAACCATCCAGTGATACTGGAGAATGACTTCAGCTGTGCAGTCACTATAGCTGTCTAACTTAATATATTATTAATAATTATCACAATATACAGTATTTCCTCCAACAAATGTAGTTTTGTAGTTCAGTTTGATAATGGCCAAGAAACATAACAATATATGTAATAAGATCTTTTCACACCATTCATCCACTAGTGATTCACTGTATAGACAGCCTTGATCAAGGTTATAATTTACTGTATCAGTGTAATCAACAAATCAGGCCAATTTGAAACAAAGAAATTAAACAAGTCTACGGATAGTAATCGGGATGTCACTAGAATTTGTTTATTGCTATGTATTCACAACTTCTGTGTATCAGAAATGAAAGCTAACAGCCCCATTTTGTAGCTCTAACTGTAGCTTTTATCCTGAAACCATAACCAAAATGCCTTAAAACATCTTAAAAATGAAAAATGCAAATTTTATGTTAGTAGCTTCAATTTTTAATCACAATCAGATTTTACATGCAGAATCATTCATTTTATGAACATCAGTTACATCCTTAGTGGTTTATGGTTAATATACAGTATAAGCTAGTTAATATAAGAGATATTATGACTCTGCACTTACAATACAAATCACAGCAATACAAAAAATCTCAGAATTCTACTAAGAAAAATCTCAGTGTAAGTGTAGTAAGTGTAGCCAGTTGTGTGCGGTATATCATATGAAATGAAAGAATTCCTAAAAAATAAAGCAGCAATGAATTTGTGCTGATGAGGAGGGACCACCTTTTAATGCTTCCTGTCTCTAAAGCAAGGGTATCCAATATCCCTCTGATCTAACAAGCCTCCAACTGACTCCCATCTGTTTGGCTCTGTAGCTGTGCCCCTACTGTAAGCCCTCCCCACGAGCCAACAGGAATACAGCTTTACAGTATATCACGCACACCAGCTTAACACAGCACTGTGCTTAACCGTTATTTTCTTGGCAACTTAATAGACAATATAATGTATGTGTGCAGTCAAAGGTGTAAATATCTGCAGTTGGAACAAAATCTCCATTTGTTGTTACATTTTTGACCTAATTTGAAAATGCCTGTTGCCCGTTATATTATGTTTTTTTTTTCTTTTCCAGTGAATGAACCCAAAAATGACCCAAAAAGTCGGGTCATGTTGACTTTCATTAAAAGCATTGCATATAAAGGTATGTGTTTTTCTCTCTTCTGTAAAGTTATTACTTTGGAGATATTACAATGTTTTATTCTGACAGCAGTGATTATGGAGCATTCTAAAATGACTTAAAAGATGCCTTGTTTTAAAACTGAAACTATCCATTTTATAATTACTGATTGAGAGCTTATGAAGATACACAAAAATTGTATTGCGTTGGTATTGTATTGCATCTGAATTTTGTATTGAGTAAGGGTGTAATAATATGTGGATATACTTGAGTATCACAATATGATGATTTTATTTTCAGACACACAATATTGATTATTAATTAACAGTTAAATATAAAGATCAGTGGGTTATTTTGTGATGTGTCTGAAGCCCAGACTGCTAGATAGCAGCGTTCTTCAGCCATTAGACTTTCACTCCAACATAAACAAACCTATGTATATTGTAATGTGTGTTTTATACTATGACAGTTTTTCCTAAAATTATATTTCAAAAACAGCAATGCATTTTTTTGCAGTATCGCAATATTACTGTATTGCTAAATATATAAATGGATTGTAACCTCTGTATCATGAATCATATTGTATTGCCAAGTCCTTGCCAAGACACAATCCCAGTACTAAATAGATGACACTACTGAGGTATTTGTGATCTGACGTATACACAATTATTTAAAGCTACGTTATATTCACTTTCCCAGAATTTTATAACTTTCACATCGGCTACTGAAATATTTAGCTCCTTGAAATCAGTAACAGCGACAAATTGTTCAGGCCCTAATTATCGTATGTCTATAGGACAGTCCATCAAAAAATGTAGTTAAGTGAGGAAAATGAATTAAATAAGCAATCAATGAGCCACTGTCACCATGTGACTGCCTTTGAAACCCCGCACACTCTGTCAATGTCCTAATTACATTAGAAATCACTCAGCATGCTACCGCAGGATTAGTGGGAAAGTCAAATAACAGCTGGAATACAAGACCTGAATGTCTTAGTGAGAATGAGATTTGAGAAAGGCTTCACAGAATTCAACACAGAGCTTTTCTTTCTCAAATATGTTCTCCGGAGTACGACCCATCAAACCTGCTGTTTTATAAGCCTATCAGTGGACGGCAGACAGATAGCAGACAGGTCGCTATGAGGGAAATTGACTCTTCATGTCCCGATCAATACAGCTGCATACAGAGCAGGGACCCAGTGACCCACTGTTCCATTTGTAAATGCACATATAGACCACACAGACAAATGGAGGCGCACGCACACACAACGCAATTAAAATGAAAGTTTAAGCACGCTACCTAATTTGAGTCTACAGTGCTTATTATTGCGCTTAAATGCATGCAGATTAGTACAGCAATAATAATACTAAACTACATTCTGATGTAAATTGTGACTTTAAAAGTCACAGTAACTTCTAATCATTGTATTTAGACATTAGGCACTGATTACCTTGCTAATTTAGCAGATTATCGATCTACAAATCGTGTTAATTTCACTCCATTTCGGTCAATTGTGGTGGGCATAACCCCATACATGCATGCTGTTGAGGCAAAAAAATCAGGCAAATTCTTCTTTTAAGACACTTTGGGGCAGATTTACTAAGGGCGGTGCTAATTTACTGACAGTAGACCGAAATTTCACATTGTTGGAGATGACTGTTACTGTTTGATTAGGTTGATTCCACCAGACTGGAGAAGTATTTTAACAGTCCTTTGCTTGGGTTCAAGCTTTACTAATTCAGGGACTGCAGAGTTAATGTGTTCCAGTATGTTTGGAATATAATCACATTAACAGTATTATTATCATTATTATATCCTCGCTGTATTTTACACACGGGAAACTCCCATGAATACTTATCATCGCTGCCCTAACACAAAACAGTATCTCCAAAATAGTAACTTTAAAGGAGAGTACAAAAGCATTATCAACTTTAAATGCAAGTTAAAGTAAAGAGTTTTTTTTTGCCCCCCAAGTCATTTTGCAGGTTTTTTATTAATCCCTCACACAATTTTTCACACAATGTAAAGGCCAGCCACTGTGTTTAAATTACATAGAAAAATAAATATAGACAAATATGGACATATTTATTTTTTTGGACAGCAATGATGCACAAAGAGCAGGGACTGTTTCATTGTGGCTGCTAACGGGTGGTTGCACCCATAAATGTTGACCTTCACAGGCAGGCTACTTTGTATTCGGTGGAACAAATGCTGGAAAGTCTCCAAAGTAAAATCTGCATTAGATTTAGAGCTGATTGTAAGAAATGTCTGTCTACTTGAATGCATCAAACTGTCAAATACAATCTATACACACTCTATTCTCCTGAAGAAGAATTAATGGGAAACAGTTAAATGTATTGTAGTCTGAAACCCATTCAGCTGGCCATCAGCCTATAAATCCTGTAGGGCAGCTGTGGCTGTTTGACCCAGCTCAGCAAGAAGCTCAGTGTATTTACCTGTGTAGCCGGCCTTGATCAATGTTAGAAATTGGAAATTTACAGTAATTATCCAAGTGCATTGTGATCAACACATTAAGCCAATTTAATACAAAGAAATTAAACGTGTCCACAGGGGGCAGACAAGACGTTACTAAACCCAATCACACAATAGATATGCCCTCCTAACGCTGGTTCCTCCGAGTGAAGTGATCTTTTCGAGATGCCGCTAACACAACGTCAAAGGATATCTCAACAGTCCAGCACAATTGTTCTCAAAACTGGACCTTGAATCCAGTTTCTGGTATTGGATTTTGTAATGCCCATTAGGTCCCATTAAGTATCAATGAGTACAAACTCCAGAGCTAAATTTAAGGTGGACAGAAGCCCAAGCCATAGGTCCTTAAAACATGGGTTATTCAGGCGTTTTTACAGTATAGGCCAGGAGTCTTCAAATCCAGACCTTTGAAGAAATCCAGTTCCCAGTCCTAGGTTCTATTAATTATGACTATTTACAAATTCCAGGACCAGAGTTTGGATTTTTTTTACTCCGTTCTAGTAGGACATTACGTCAGTTTACTAGCATTGTGCTATGTGATGAGGGAGAGGGAGGCTAACTGAGCTCTCCTGGCCACAGAACCTGTGGCATCCTCGGGAATCAAACTCAAAATCCCCTGATGATGAGATGGATATGAGTACTTTTCCTACAAAAGAGTCTTTTTAAACTGTGCATGGCTGCACAACATCCTAAATTCAGACTGGATCCCACTACAACCAGCAGTCTAGAAACGCCCCTGGGGAGTAGGTGTATAACCTTTAGGCTTTTGATTTGTTGATGTTTTTATTATTTTAAAAGTGACTACAACACAACAGACTTCAACCACAAACCAATAGGCAAAAATGGTCTATAAAATGATCTAAAATCAAAATAAAATGCTTTGACCCGTTCCAACTGGGGGGTATATATGATACACATGATCGCGATTCATATGAACATGGCTATGTGGTAATAAAAACAAAGTCTCTCACTTTTTAAAGTAGGCACTAGTTCATAGTGATTTGAACCGGAGATTTTTAGAAAGCCCTTGGTATAAAGGACAGATTAATAAACAGATATTTACCAGGCTCCAAACCTAAAATATGGCTAAATACAAATGTGAATCACATTATAGCTTTGATGACTTTGTACACCTCTTACTTGGATGTTCTGTATCTTTAACTTGGACACTTGTTTAATTTTCAGTGAATCTGAGCTCCATAAATGAACAATGGTTGGTGGCTCATATTGTATATAGAAGCCTGTAAACTGTAACTGCAGAATTCTACTATTCAACCCGATACTGGGTCTGGTGTGGCGATTAGCCTTGTCTAGCATGATCTACGGCCAGTGGTTTCAGATTTTGTCACTGGGCCTTTGTTGGGTTCGTCCTCAACAAGCCACAATTCACCCTCTGCTGTCACATGACCCACGCAAAAATCAATCACGGTAAGGATGAGCGCAGCGACAGCTAACTCCATCTCCCTGAGTCTACACCATTACGTATAAAGCAGTCGGACTCCACCGGTCAATAATTGATGCTACAAATCTCAGAGCAGAACACGAGCATGGCACATTCAATATAGCCAATTTGACCAGCACCAGTAATAAATCTAGCATGGGATGATGACTCACCATCAGTCTGACTTTACATGCTAATACAATCAAAGGTTTTGGTTACCAACTGCCATATACATCAAGCCCCATATAGCTAAAGAATGTCTAACTGGGCTACAACTGAGCAGTCTCAAAAAACAGTCACGCATACAGTCACGTTCTAGCCTTGAATCCCAGGTGATACAATATCAACAGCCACCTCAGCCCTTGTTCTTAAGGGATATTAGGCATTTTTAAGGCATGAATGAAAAACAAAAGGATCTCCAGTGCATGACTAGTTGGCCATATTGCAACCACAGTATGGACCATCAATAGATTAAGCTTATACAGGCCACCAAGCCAATGAGTGGTTTGTTAAAAGATAATGTTCCACAAGTTCAGTGATTTTAGCGGCCATTACATGAAATATTATGCACAGGGTGAGTGGGCAAAAAGCGATGTCGTCCGAACTCAAGACATTTTTGTGTGATGTAACATCAAGTATGCCTAGTTTGATAAGCATCGACCGATCGATCAATTGAGATGAATCATTTAATAACCACCGCTATACGTGGCTACTACAATCCATTCTGACTTCTAAGAATGTTAGCTAGCTAACACTTGCTGTTGGAGCTTATGTGGGAGCTAGACCACTGAAACAGAAACAACGGAAGGCATTATAACTAACCAGAGACCACTATATTCATTACATGTTATAAGCTTCAGGTACCCAAATGTTCTGTGGAGCCCATGGCGTCTGCTACCAAGGCCACGTGTTTTCATGCAACCCATTTTCCAGCTGAACGCCATCCAATCAATTTCTCTCCAACCCACCGTAAAACATGAGAAACCCTGTTTTTGGACGTTCCCCTAGGAGCAATTGGAGCTCCAGTGTGACTGTAAACGTAGCTCCAGAGAATTCAGGCAGGATCGATGTCTGGCACCGTCCATGAGAGGGGGCCTCTCCCTGGATGAGGCCTTGCTGGACTTTCCCTGACTGGATCGATAGCTCCATACAATAGGTTGTAGTGGCATGAGGGATAGACTTTCGCTCTCCATCACTGCCAGACGGCCCCGGAGCTCTGGTCTAGTAAAAACAGAGTACCTGCTGTTGTCACACCAGTGCAAGGATGACTAGAGGACAATTAAGGACACTCTACTACATATGCAATGTAAGTTAATGCTTTCTCACTGGACAAAATAAAAGGCTTATGCCGGTGAATTGTTAGAATTTGTTATTTCATGGACAACACAGTCACTCAGTGAAGCAAACACAACCAATCCAATTCAGATGAGATATGCTAGGTTCCCATAAATGCATTAAAATTCACTTAAATTTTGTGCCCTGCATGATCTGCCCCCATCAACTGTAAGTGCTATTTTTGTCCAGCGTCTAGAAACAATAACATCCCAGCCACGAATGGGAATAGATCATTAACTCACAGAGCGGGGCCGCGTGTGTAAAAATCACCTGTCCTTTGTTGCATCACTCACTGTAGAGCTGTAAGTTGCCACTAGAAGCAACATTAGCACAAGAATTGTGCAGTGGAAGCTTAAGGAAACGGGTTTCCATGGCAAAGCAAGACCACTATGCACAATGCCAAGCATCTACTAAAGTGGTGTACAGCACTAAATGGGCACAAATGTCCACAGGCATGCTCCAACGGCCCAATCCCATTTCACCTCTTGCCCTTAACACTTAGGGGTAGGACTGTCCCGATTGTTGTTGAGATGGAGGGGTAGGATGAAGTGTTAGGGCTACATGGCCCTTCAAAAGGAGATGATTTTTCAGAGGCACACTCCAAACAGAGTGTTATGAGAAAATTCCCAGAATGCCCTGCAAATCATCGGCAAGATGGCTGCACAAGCGACTAAAGAAACCCATTAATGTAAGTATTTTCTCCATTGTATTGTAAGATAACCACTGTAATAGTGTTTCATGGTCGTAACATGCATACCATTCTAGGTTGCTGTACCATTTAAGGTGGAGCGGGGAAATTGGATCATGAAGCTGGTGATTAAAAAGCTAAGTTCAGCTTCACTGAAGAATTCTTGGTGGCGATAATCAATAATTCTCATCCCTCTCTTTGAAGGTTTATGATGCCCTAAATGAAAAAAAAAAAAAAAAAAAAAAAAAAAAAAAACCTCTGCTGTCACTGCAGACCGGCAGGGTCACCTACAGAGCACCTACGAGTAGCCTGTGAAGTAATGTAGTTTATTGTTTGTGCTCTTTTTATTCGGTGACTCGTTTAATGATTAATGTGTAAAACTGAAGTTGTGAATGAATCGCAAGCACCTGGAAGATTTCAACAACTACCCCGTGTAACTCAGTTTCAAGGATGGAGGGTTACACTCGAAAACCAGGGGTAGGGGTAAAAATAAGAAATGGGATTGGGCCAACATCTAACTAGCAATCTAGACATACCAAGAATAAAGATGCATCCTGAAATAAACCCAAGACACTGGCTGTAAAACCAAATATGTAGGCAATGCATGTGACTGTAGCCATCAGTGTCAATGACAATAACATACACAACAATGCACAACGTAAATCAGCTGAACTCCAATAGCTAATCCCATTGTGCCCATTAGTATTTCTATAGGCTTCCTGTTTTGCTGGGTGCTGCTGAGGGGAGTTTTGTTTACGGTTCATTGTGTGCTCCTGGCCAATGTCCAACCCTCCACTGAACGCTGGGAGTCGTCTAAACCTTGCTATAGCACCAAATAATTAGACTTAACCTTCAGTGCAAGTAAGTACTGAAAGAGGGAGGGTGTGTGACAAAGAGAGAGAGAGGGGGAGAGAGAGAGAGAGAGAGAGAAGACAGTCAGAGACATGATGTCGGCACACCACTACACCGCTGACTCAGCGCTTTTTTCCCCACCTTCACTCTCCTTCTTTCTGTAGCACACTCTCTCTCTCTCTCTCTCTCTCTCTAGCTTTCACATTTCGGCTCAGTGGAGTGTCAGAATAGAGGATAATCTATTCTGCGTCATCCAGCCATCCACTGTACCATGCCTGGATGCAAGGGACACCTATAGCTATTCTGCTTCACCTTCATAAATTCAAATGAGCATTTCTCCCCCCCAAAAAAACAAATTTATGCTCTCTCAGAATGACAAAAAACAGAGAACGTTTACCATTTACCGCAGGGAAGCAATGCAACACAGCAGAGACCATCACTAATCTAGAAAGCATCCTGCAACATAGCTAATAAGGGGCTTCCCCTGAGAGTAACACAGAGCACATGAAGCTGATTCTTTGCTGGCAGTTTAAAATGAGCTATGGAATAAAGAAAAGTGGGCTCTATATTTAGTACAGACTGGCCTTAATCTACGCACAAGAAAATAACCAAGCCACACTTTAGTATTCACATGTCTACAACCTTAGGGGTCTGACATATACTGACACTGCTTTGAGGCCAAGGGTTCCCAGGCCTTTCCACCTCAAAGCCCACAGGCAAACCAAACAAAGCTTCAGCTGATTAGGTTTATCAGGCAGATTATTAAGCTTGCGAGTGGACAACAACCCAAGAGAAGGAATGAGTGAATTCTGTTTCTCGTCGGAAGGGGCAAACTTTTGCTTTGTGTATGTTTGCTGCAGAGCTTGTATTAGTATTGTTTACTGTTTGAAAACTTTTTCAATTTCATGATCATTGCTAACCAAGTTATTCTGTAATTCTGTTTTATTACAATTTGCTATTGATGGCCCATTATGAAATGCTTGCCCAGTGTTGGCCTGAGGACCACCACAGGGTGCTTTGAGGCTGACTTACGGGTTAATGAATCAGTAGTTGAGAAACTCTGCAAAATGTTGAACGAGTTCACAATGACACTAAGTTAAAGTAATGATTCGGCAAAAAATCGAATTAATATAATCTTCTGTTTATTCCACCTGTACTTTATCAGCCAAGGCACACTCACTCGGTGGTCGGCTGTTCATTATAGTTCACTGTAGGTTATACCATATTATTAAAGATCAAAACATTGCTTAAGTGGATTAAGAGAAGGTTTGGGGATATACTGACTGAAAAGATTAGGGTGACTGTTGACANGGCACACTCACTCGGTGGTCGGCTGTTCATTATAGTTCACTGTAGGTTATACCATATTATTAAAGATCAAAACATTGCTTAAGTGGATTAAGAGAAGGTTTGGGGATATACTGACTGAAAAGATTAGGGTGACTGTTGACACAAGGTCTTTTCTCCAACATGTTACTTTGGTCCCAAAACAGTGAAATATATATATACTTCATATATGAGCGGTCAAATTGTTTATGTACCTGCCTAAATGGCCTGAAGGCCACTGGAAAGTTTAATCTGAAATCATGCAGTTTTTGTTACACTGTATTTATAAGAAAACTCTTTTTCTGAAAACTTTTCAATAGACTAATTAAAGTGGCAGTTAGATCATTTTTGAGCATCTTAGGTCTTTCATCTGATTATTTGTATTATGTCTTTATTGGTTCCACACTTCAACCGAGTCACTTCCAGCTTGGTCAGATATTTTCTACAGTACATTCAAAAACAAATTCCAGCAGCCACAAAATTGGCACTGCTATATTCATCATGTGTAAATCATATGTAACATGTCTACAGCTTCCCACTCTTAACTCACCAATGTGGTACAGTCCAATCCAGTCTGTAGCATCCACTTCCTCCTTGATGTCCCAGGAGATGACGAGATTCTGGCCTCGGCCTAGAGTGAACTGGTACGTAGATGCAGTCAGGGAGGAGCGGCTGTCCGAAGTGACCAGGTCTGTGTCGCTGTTGGCCCGCTGGAGACCCATGGTTTCTGAAGCACTACCCCTGGATGTCCCTGCACCATTGCTGGCACCCTGTGCAGAGAGGCTGCGGAGGTTTTCCGGTCCCAGCGTGTAGCGCATGTGTGGACTGCGCCTCCGCACCACCAGGAGGTGCTCCCGGGCCGTGGTGGTGGTCCCGGTGGCCATGGTGACGTGAGGGGTGGGATGGGCGCCGTGGTGAGGGGAGGGGCTGGGGTGGTGAGGTGGGGGAGGG
>CM067495.1:22025110-22035195 GCA_034552555.1 Semaprochilodus insignis | reverse complement strand
GGAACTTGACCCAAAAAGTCAGCTGTGGGGATCAACTCCTCCACAACAGAAGTCTCTACAGGTGATGTGGACCATCTAAAACACCAAGTTTAAGGTCTCCCAAGAAGGCACGACTCCCTGTATTTCTTTCGAACTCACAGCACTTCAATCCAAACATTCAATCCAAGGAAGACGGGAAAACGTGGCCTACGGGACCCCCATTCAGGGGGCCTGAAGCTGATGCCTGTCAAAGTTCTCCAAGTTCAGCCATATTCAGGAGCTTCATGAGACCTCAACACCAAAAGACGGCAAGGAGAACTTGCAGAACATCCCTTGGGATTTACCGTCCTGCAGAAATGAGTAAAGGTTCCACAGTCATTGTTCAATCTTTAGACTCACGTAAGGTAGTAAGCTGGTTAGGAGTCAGAGAGGGTGACGGAAGATGATTTTCTTCTCTGCTTGCCCATATGTTCCAGGCAAACTTTTAAGAATCAATCCTCAAACTAAGAGATATATGCAGGTGCCCAGTAGAGGTGGAGGGTCAAGAGACCTAGAAAAATAGAAAAAGAGAGAAAGAGAGGTCAATCTTTGAGCTTACAATGAGCAACAGTGACAGGGCAATCAAGGCACAACTTTATTTGTTTAACAGAAACAATGGTTGTGTAGTCGATGACAATGGCATACATCAGGTGGAAAACTAGAAGAGCCCCAAATCTCCTTTTTCCACAATGGCAATTTTGCAAGATATGGAAAAATAAATAAATAAATAATAATAAGTTAATTGTCTTCACTTTTTTAAATTAAATGCCATTGTATGTAAATGTTATTTCCCAGACATATTATTCAAGCCACAGTAACAAAAAACAGTCTTCTTAATCCTAAGGGATAAAGAAAAAGATAAAGGAGAAAACTGCAGAGTCTCTCTGGCAACTAAAAAAAGCATGTCTGTCATTTTTAGTTCACTTTTATTTAACAGAATCATGCTTGTATGTTGCTACATTGTTCTACGTATAAAAACTGCTTCAATTCATACAATGCTCAGTGAAAAATTGGCCAGTCTGGAATAGTTTTTCTCCCTGGTATCTACAGATATAACCAAGTAAGCTGATTAGGCCTATAAATAAGGCTTAATGTGCTAGATGAACAATCAGCATAATTACAAAGTAAGTGACCACTATTTAATTTCCAAAAGGTGAGACCAATTTGGAGAGGAAAAATGTCACTTGGAAAAGTGCTGTAGTCATGGGGCGGAGGTTAGGGAACCAGCCCTGTGACCAAGAGTCACTGTTTCGAGTCCCTGAACTGACAGGGCACGAGTGAAGTCCTCGTAAGCAAGACATCTGAACGCAAACTGCCAGTGTGCTCACTGCCCCCTAGTGTGTGTGTTCACTAGTGTGTGTGTGGGTGTTTCATTTCACGGATGGCTTAAATGCAGTAGACGTATTCCTCTTTATGCAGAAATGGCAAACAGTTCTAAATTCTCTCCCCTGAAAGAGTCACTGTGAAACTACTACATGGTTAGAAATGTGCTAATATGTCTATACAAAGCTTCAAGTAAAACATGCAACATCTGTTGGAAGGTTCAAATGTCTCTTTAATCCAGAAAAACGTTCCAAAAACGTTCATGCCAATTGCTGATAGCCAAGCACCAACAATCTACAGGAATCCCACTGGGACGCTAACAGAACTTAATAGTGTCATAGAGGTGGGGCCTAATATTGTCATAGAGGGAGCCTGAAGCTGAAGTTTTCCAAGTTCAGTCATATTCAGGAGCTGACCGTGGAATATTTACTGTCTTGCAGAAATGAGTAAATGTTCCACAGTCATTAGTATTGTCATAGAGGTGTTTTTTTTTTCACGAGCCCTGAATTGAAGGCCTAGCACTGATAATCGCGGTTCGACACCAAAAAAGTCATATTAAAATTGATTTATGATCGTTTTTGTATACATATGTCACAATACCTCAAAATACAAGAAACATGCATTAACAAGATATTTCCCGTCTATTCATCATGAAATGTTCAGGCAAATAATATAAAAATGTTGGTAGTATACAATCAACAAATAGCTCTACAGCAATCATAATCAACATCACTCTTGGGAACAGAGCCCAAAAACATTGTAATCCATTCTGTTATATTAATAATAACACTACAGCATGTGACAGGTCATGTGACAACATAAAGCCAACATTACATACTGGCAAAATGTAATACTGCACGGATAAGAATATTCCCCATACTGTAGCAATTTATTGGTGACCCTTCGCATTATGAATCTTAGTAATCTGCACACTGCAGCTGTAACATCAACAGAGGGGGTGGGGTGCACCAGGAAAAAGGCTTGGAATTTTTCTCTTGTTGAAAGAAGGGGGGACAAAAGCAGAATGAATGTGGGCAGTGGAAGGATGGTGGTAAACAACTTGAACAAAGCATTATGTATGTCTCAATATCTGTCCATCTATCAATCTGCCAAACACTCTAACTGTTACAGCTGCACAATACACTGTTAATTATTGTTAATACTGTTAATCGATAATCATAATATTAGTCTTTGCAACACTGATATTTTAGGAGTATTCATATTAGGTCTGCACCCGACCCAAATTTTGACAGTCGAATTGGATTTGGCTGTTCATGACAAAGATTCAACTATTCAACATTTTTTTTTCATATTATTTAGCAATCAGAAAATCTGTTTGCATGAGTTTCAGTGAAGATTTCGTCCATATTAATAAAGTCAGTCAAGTAGTCATACAGGCATATTTTTGAGCATTGAACAAGCGATAACAAAGACGCTGCACATGATGCAAGCTCTGAATTGCGGCCTACTTTAATTACCGACATACTGTATAATATCGGGGCTCCATATGGAATTTGTTTCTGTGGAATAATGAGACAGAAAAAAAACTCACCTATGTCTTTTTCAAATAAGCACTTTTAGCATATTTGTTTGTTTTATTTCACTTTAGACATTGAAAACACGTTCAAACAAGTAAAATCATGGATTTGCCCACCATGAAATAACACCTCCTCAGCAGGGGCTACTTCTGTATTTGTCTTTGAACATACAAACACAGAAATACATCCAAATCATCAATTGAAATTATGTAAGACTGGAATTATTTTTAAAAGAAAATAAAAACAGCAGCCGCAAGTTTTCAATAAATTCATGGCATTGTCCATGGAATCTTGTCTTGGTCAGCATGAGCTTGTTCGTCTACTGTATCGCTCTTTAAACATAATGTTTAAAAACAAATTAAACACTTTTTTGAGGGATCAGCTGTTTGAAGGAGTCAAGACAAATGTTTAATGCTCTCTAAGCAGCGGATCTCCCATTGGCAAGTGCACATGCTGCATGGGATGCTGCTGGATGCTGTCCCCCACTTGTAAATAGACATACTGTCTGCATTATATGTATATACTCTGTAGTAAATCGAGCAGGTAATTACAGAACAGCTGCCTGTGTTGTGTTGCGAGTTCTTCAAAAGTTCGAAATGCCTCCAGGTTCTTCTGAGACCTGGATATAGACTCCGACTGTTAATTTGACTCATCGACTTTCAAGGGGGAGCCCTGGCTGATATACAGGAATGGGCTGTATGACTGTACTTATCAGTCATCATTGTAAAGATTGCTACAACGTTACTATGCTTATGTCTATATGCTTTTCAGAACATACCATAGATACATATATAGTACATGAAGAGACAGACCAACTGCATAAAACTTTGCATAAAACTCACTGTATACTTTTAACAGTATTTTTAAATGTGGCACTGTTTGTGCTTTTTGGTTTCCAACGTATCAAACCTCACAATAACTAAATATAGTGATATTCCTATATTCTTTGGTCATGGATGTGCAGGAGAATGCCGGACATGCTATAAGAGAGACTTAAACCTTGTAAATAAGCCAAAATGAGTCACCTTGTGTGTTTAAGGTGGTAGTAACTTCAGGATGATGGGGCTATAAATACCTGCAGGGTGTGAGTGACGGGATCCATAGATTGAGAAGAGGTGCTACAGTACAGTGAACGTCTTGTTCCATGTGTGGAAAATGGCTCCAAAGCAGATGTAAATGACTGGCTAAAAGGAGTGATTGCATGTGGGTGTGCCAAAGACCGTAGTGTGAAGGAAGTAGCTGAATCAGCAGCTGTATGGAAGCGTACAGCAATACCAACAATCCCAGTCTACAGGAAATTTTCCTTGGAATTGTACCAGGGAAGGCATCCACCAAATCTGGCCCAACTGCGCAATCCTTTGATGCAAGAGTGTCTGAACATTGATGTGGCCTACATCCAGTTGTCCAGTCCATGCCAAATCCAATCGCAGATGTTATTTATGGTCGTGGGGGTATTACATGCTATTAGGTGCTCATTCTTTGTCAGACTAATAGTTATGATTAAAGTTGTATATATAGGCTTTGTTATGTAACAGGACTGTGTAATGCTGGGCTGCGATACTGTTTAGTGGGGTAGCGGTTCAGTGTGGGTACCTACCACCTTGGTTGGTGCCTGCTTTCCTAGCTGTCCTAGCATTGAGCATTGGGTTTTTCCTTGCTGCCACGTTCAATAAAAGAGCTTTTGTCGAAAGCACTATGCTTCCCGCATATTGTTATTCTATGCCGACGCCACAGTAATATTTTTTATAATTTTAAAGTATGAATGTCACTATATTTTATATTTTAACCCCATTAGTGCATTCCCCTAGTTTGACTTGATCTGGAGTGCAGGCTGAAGCTCAGCTGCTGTATGTTGCTCTGAAGCAATGCAATTGTGGCTCTCTTGTTCAATACAAATGCTTTTTGAACCAATACCTTCAGCAGAATGCGCTGGCCAGTGCTCACAACAGAACTATGGGCAAATCAACAAGCAGCAAAGGCACAGCTGAGATAGTGGAAAACTCCAGTTCCCATGGAGAGTCTCCACTGCAAGAAGAATCCTTAAGCTGTGATGATCACTAACTGAACTGTATATATAGTACATATATATGTATCATACACACACATACACACACACACACTCTTGCTGTCACTGGATGTCAGTGATGACAGTTTGGAAACTTTTATTTTCTTGTTTAGATTCATGTCAACCCTCTAACATTAATAATAATAATAATAATAATAATAATAATAATAATAATAATAATAATAATAATAATAAATTGTCATTAGCAATAAATACATCCTGATACAGCCTATTTTGTCCACTCATATATTTAGATTTAGATAGTATACCAGCTAGTACTAATAGATTGGAGTCCAAACCAACTTTGAGCTCAAACACTTCCAGAACAAGGCCCAGTGCTGATACCTAGAACGAAGAACACAGGGTTAAATACAGCACAAGTGCACTACCTAGTAATACTCGGCCAGTGCTCATGCCTAACGGATTAAGCGCAGCATAAGTGCAATAGAATGCATTTCAATATCCTTAAATTAGTGTTCACTTAAGTGCTTCACAATATGATGGGTCTTCAGTCTGCGTTTGAAGACTGTGAGAGAGTCTGCTGTTTGGACAGGCACTGGAAGTTCATTCTACCATCTGGGTGCCAGAACAGAGTTCACTCATATAGTTCATTCATACAGCACCTTTTTAATGAAACAGATCCTTCGTTATGGTCAAATTAGAGCAAACACAATAAATGCAATTAATAATAATTAACTACAGAAAATAACACAATTGTTTTAACCCCTTGGCAGCCCCAGAAGACCACAATATGCAGCAATATAATCACACCACAATTATTACGTTAAACTATTTTTCACCTGTGTCTATCTGTTCTTCAACCAGCATCTCTCCAACCAGCATCTCCAACCTGCATCTCATGGCACCCACCCTCGCGCACTCTCCCTCAGTCCCTCTCTGTGTCAGCCCTGCTTTCTAAAAGCGTCTATAAGCATGTGTCTCCTCCGAGGCTCCGAAATTAGCTCTCTCTGTCAAAGCTGTCGGCACAGGCTTTTGGGAAGGACTGTGAGACACGGCGTAGCGCAATCCACCAAACATCCTTCATACACCTCAGCCCCCAGCATGACCTGGCTGCTGACCAAGCACACAGCCGTGCACTGGCCTGGAGCGATCTATACGACAGCCAAAAGTAGCCCCTTGGCTGTTTGGTCCTATTGTGTTTTTATAAAGTGACTTGGCATAGATAGTCATTCAGTTTATTCATTTATATCAAGATGCATTTTAAGGCACTTTCAAGGTGAATAAAATGTCAATGAGACAAGGCCTTCCATGATAGGCTAGTAGGACTAGATGCGAAATATATATGTACGTTAGGATGTAATGTACAGTCACTGTCCACTTTATTATATTCATCAACTAGCTCAGGAGCTAACAGGCTAATCCAGTAGGTTTTAAGTTTAAATAATCTCACCAGAACAAAACAATTGTCACCAGTGACTGATACTTACATACTAGTGTCTAATACCTCCCCAAGCACAGATAACAGCTGTGACTGGATTTGGCATGGACTGGTCAAGTTTCTGGATGTAGGCCACATCAATGTTCAGACACTCTTGCATCAAACAACTGCAAAGTTGGGCCAGATTTGGTGGATGCCTTCCCTGGCGTTTTACTTGCTGTTCTAGGTAGGCCCACACATTCTGAAGAGGATTCAAACCTGGGGATTTTGCGGGGAAATCCAGATGTGTGAATGCACCTGAATGTTCTGGCATTTTCCATATTGCACAAGTCCTGCCAGGAAGACTCCAATGCCACGTCACTCATCCATTCAGTCACAGTCTGATATCCGTCCTTAAAACGATTCAACTCATGTCCTCTTCCTCTCCCGGTCACCAATTTGGTTCTGGTCCTGTGGTGCAGTTAGTAGGCCTTGTCCCTGCCATACACCTCGCCTGGCAGGACATGCGAGGGTCTGAAGACTCGTTATTTCTTCAAATTGTACACGTTATCAAGGATTAAAATATCATCACTCTTGCCTTTTGAGTCTTACTGGCAGGGCTATAACCTACCTTGAACTCTAAGATGGGGTCACGTCCAGTACATAAGACATGTAGAGCAACCACAAGAGTAATTAGAGCACTCTACACATGCGCATCAAAAAAAGCCCTCTGAGAATCACTTTCCCCACAGCAGCAACAGTCAGCTCTCTCAAGGTCTCCTGTGATCCGTCCTTGGCTGTAAACATTTCTATGCTATGCATCCCACATTCCCTAATGCATCTGGTACTAACCCAACATGGCCACACAACCAGCTTTATTATTCATGTTAGGCTCAGAGCCATGCGAAGACTTTAGCGCAGACATGATTGGGCAGCAGACGGATAAAAAGTGGAAGGCGTGATGTAGAGCAGACGGCACAACCCTAGTTACATAACACCAAGAGATCAGCAGCGAGCAGGAGAAAGAGAAGAGACTGAAGGAGAATGTTTTATTATAAATGGACCATGAACATCACTATCACGCAACTGTCACTGCCAAACATATCTTGCTATGGTGCCCAGATAAAAAGACTCAACTGATCTCATGTGCACTCTTGATCTGGGAACGGAAACCTCCAGTTTCACCGGCCATCCACCGTTCCTGCAGCCAGTCCGGGAAACCCAGATTCTGTAATCCTATTTCAAACAGGGGCAGCAATAAATACAATGAGAGGAAAATCAGCAAGCCTGTAGCGCAGGAGCTGAGAAGGCCCCACAGGGAGTGCTGGAGCTTACGTAACCGCCATGCTGCTTTCTGCTCTCTCCCACACACGCCTGAAACGCTGACACGCAAAAGGCGTGTCTCAAAGTGAAGGCTGCAGATGAGGTAAGGGGAACCTTGTGAGCACTGATCTATGAAAACCCTTCTTCAGTGGTCATTCATGCACACTGGAGAAGGCCTAAGCAGGCTGTACCGACACGTCACTGCTTACTGACGCAAGCAATGTTTGGTATCTTAACAACTTCCACCTGTATTTGCTCAGTTGGTATCTTGTTTGTTGGTAGGACTTACAATATCTGGTCGCAATCAATCGGTTCTGGATACTGCACTAAGCCAACATCCTTAGACTCAGTATAAGACAACATAGTGTGTTGGTTTAGTGTTTCACTTTAATTAAGCCTCCTGTCATCTTTTCTTTCTGCTGCAAGATGTGAACTGACCATTTCAATCCATATTTCCATCTGCTTTTGAGAAGACCTGAACCGAGGTTTAGGTTACATTTTCAAAATGTGTAAATTAGCCACTCAGGTTCTAGCCGAGCTCACATTTCAGTTAGTAATGGGGTTACGTGAAAGAGAAAAGAGAGAGAGAGAGAGAGAAAGTGAGAGAGAACAGTTCTCCAGGGTCCACAGAGTATGGTCTGGAATGCTGGCAAAGCTTTTGTCAGAGAAAACTCACTGTGGAGATATAGCTCCATTTAACCGTTCCAGAGGGAAGAGAATATCCAGCTTTTCAGGACATGCTTACTGAGAGAGTCCAAGTCAAACTGCTTATAAAAGCCAAGCTTTGAGTTGAGCCACACTACAAAACTGATCTGAAATCAGCACACATTTTTGACAGACTTCGTAGGTTCATAGTGATGAAAACTGGATTCTATTCTTGCAGACCGCAAACAAATAAGAGCGTTTGCCAGCTTGAAGCCAGTCACACTAGGCACTTGCATTTTGCATTGGCTTGTGAAATGGGTGTGAACAAGAATGGATGAAAAAACTGGCGACAAAAAAAAAAACACCACAATGTTCTGTTTTGCAGTGCACCCAGCAATCTACTGATCTTGCTGAGCATAAAAAGTAAAAGCATAAAACTGAACATAATTATAACAAAGACATACACTTAACATCAGTCTTTGGGTTGACTGGTGTGCAGCTGTGCTAAGCCAAGCAGCTAATGTGGATATCATCACTACCTGCAAAATATTAAAACTCAACTCAATGTTCCATTAAAAAAAAAATAAAAATAGCAGAGCCTCACAAGTGGCAGCGGCACTATAATAATTATTATTTATTCTTTTATTATTATTATTTCACAAAATTTCACATTTCTTTCTTGCCACTGTAGCTCTTTAAGCATCCGGTGCTGCTGGTCAGTGGAAGCTGATTACAGAAGCAGCTCTTTTGTGACATAATATTTAAGCCCATGCAATCTAAATGATGCACCTACGTGCCGTTTCACTTCAGGTTGCTTCAGTATTTGCACACATCTAAAGCTATCTACACTGCAAAATGGCTTTTAGGTTTCGTGCTGCTTCTGTTTCAACTCGAAGTGATGAGACTGGTGTGACTCATGCATGGTTTACAAGAAGGGATATGAAGAGGAGGACTGTTACAATGCGGTCAATGGAATTATGCTTTCAGCTCCCAAGAGCATTTTGGGTTTTGGTAACTGATGCTTGCATTAATATCCTGTCTGGTATTGCTAATCCTGACATAAAGATGCTCTATTAATCCATCAAGATTTAACACTGCCCTGCTTGATCATGATTACAAAGCATGAATCATCCACACGGGAGTAAGTAAGTAACAGAAAGTGTGTCATCAGTATGTGATACATAAGAAACATGCATTTGCAGTCATTGCTTTTAAACGTAACGTTATTAGCTAGTAATATATCTTACATTCATGTCGGAAAATCATCAGAATATTTTACATATATGTTGCCTTAAAATACATGAACTGTTTCTTCTGTAAAGTCATGCCAGTACATTTCTCATCTCTGACACTCTTTGATCAACCCAGCCCCCCAATTAACATTTTAATAAAAGTGCTTGTGTATATACAGAGTATACCAAGTTATATATTGTATAGTGCTATTCCACATAAAAATACAGTGATATGATTTTTGGTCCAACAGTAGAAGAAAATCCTGAAACTGAGTCAACAGAGGCTTTAGGTAAAGCTGTGCAACACCATTTTACATTTTCCACTATTATAGTTATGATTTTGTAGTTTTTAGTATGAACTGACAGAGAAAGAATATTGTTGGTCTTTTCTGTTGAAAGACGTTTTTTTCCGGCTGTTTTCTTTAGTTCAATTTGAGTTGGTGGGACGAAGTTTAGCACAGGTAGCATCAGCTCTGCCAAAGTGCTAGTCAGACTGAGCAATACGTATTGCTGCTCCAAGTCCCAGACAAAACTCCCAGAAAATACATTATTTAAGCTTTTCT
>CM067495.1:21994403-22023400 GCA_034552555.1 Semaprochilodus insignis | reverse complement strand
TAATTAAACTGTTTCAGGTCTACCGTTCTCCTTTTCATCTAAAAATAATTTAAATATTGACTAATTTGGTTTTATTTAGGAGTTTATTATTTATGAAAGATGAAAGACGAAGGGTCATCATACTGAAGAAGCTGTTAAAAGCGAAATTATAAAGACAGGCTATAAGCGCTAATTTTTAGCATAAATACGTGCTCGCTGCCCGACGCTATATTCTGAAATCAGGCTCCAATTCAGATCGTTCATCATATGCCACGTCTCTTTTAGTTCAGTAATATGATCCTGTGACTCTGCTGACTTTCTAAATGAGGACATCAGATCTGAAACGTATGCCAATTGATTTACTGATTACTAGATAATGTATATGGAGAAAAACATGAACGAATAGTCGAATCGTCGGCCAGGACGGGCGAATCCGATTCGACTGACAAAATTCTGAGTCGGTTACAGCCCTATTAAGAATGCTGATTTAACATTACTGACTAAAGTCCTTCAAGATATCTTTTCCGATAAACACAATACTATTAGAAATGTCACAAGAAGGCACTTTAACAATTTTTAACAATACATTTACAGAACCTAACACATTCTAAAATAAACCAAAAAGTGCTTATTAGACAATGCATTGATCTTAAAAGTATTATAAAATGCTATCGAATCATAATTCGTCCCTTCACTTGCCAAGAGCGTCCCCAGCGGTGGAAACCAATGTCAGTGTTAACTCTTGTTTTGTTTCTATCTATATCACTTCTTTTATTTGCTTTTGTTTGCTGTTAGCAGGCATCTTGCCAATAGAGTCATTATAGTATTTACTGTTCCTTTCATTGGCTGCCTTAAATGATCTAACAGGGAGTCGAACCTTCAACATGATTGATAAAAGGTTAGAATATGCCGCCAGGGCAGCAGTGCTACTTCTACATCCTCTCATGTTGGACTACACTCCTACACCGCTACAGTGACTTACTATCGCCTCTTCAGGTACAAAGTGGTATTACGAGAACAGTACATGCCGGGGCTTACTGGTTAGCATGCTAATTTAAGTAGATATCTCCAAACCACTATACATAGGTGTCTTCGAACTACCGTCAAAACTCTGTTGATATTTTTAGCTAACTTTTTTAAGCTTTAAACTTAAAATGGTATGAACTGAACTTTAAGTAAATCAAATATAAAGTTATTGTGCATTCACATTTGTAGAAAAAAAGTATTTTTGGGATGCACAAGCTGTGTTTACCCCTCAAAATTCATAACTGCCAAAAGTCCATCCAAAACCAATGACTGAAACAACCTTAGGCTTTATATGTGAAGACTGCTTCAGCTTCACTGCTACCATCCAGCAACAGAGCTTGGGTGCATTAAATACTAACTGTGAACAATCCGAGCTTGCTGAAACAGAAAGAAGAGTGACGCACTGAGGAGCATATTTAACATGCACATGTGTACACACACTCAGCCATGCAACATACACATGTACGCATACACTAGAGGGTGTGCATGGCTGATCCCTGGTCATGGATTAGAGGGAGAATGGGCGGATTTAGCGGCCACCGAAAGCTTTCATTAATCCCTGTATTACCACCCCACTCTCTGGTCTGATTTCATCTCCCTGCCTAAACACACACCCCCCCACACACCCACAGACACTCACAGGAGGTCCCTCTAAATCTTCCCTGTTGACATTTCCTCATATTAATTACAGTTTGTGCTGACCTTGCCGCTATTGTCCTCACTCTTAACAGATCAAGAATTCCACGGGACCTGTGCTTATATCGGGCTGGGATACAAAGCGGGGCTTGTTCCAAACTGTCTGAGAACTGCCGGTTTTTATAATTGGCTATATTGTACATACACCAACCGGCCATTTTATCAGATCTACGTACAGTACAATTATAGGCTGCAGTCTACCTGTATTTCTACGTACTTTGCTAGCCCCAATTACCTTCTTCTTCAATAGTCACCCAAGGTGCGAACTATAGGGGGTTCTGAGGGGCAGGGACCCACTAATTAACCTCTTGGATGCCCTAAAAATACACAACTAAAATTCAGAGGAGTCCCTGAGGAGCTCCTGAAAATAAACAAGGAACCGGTAGAAAGAGTAAACCTTTTTCTCAAAATGAAAGCAAGAGGAGGAGACATGTAGGATTTCAGTTAATGTGTGGAAGACCTGCCCAACTAACAAAGAGCATTTCCAGAGGGAGAACTGTTAAACCAAAGTTTTTGTTGCCTTTGAAGCCACATTATGGTAAGTAAATTGTCAACCAACACTGGAATACCAAGCCAGGATGAGACCCCAAGAGGACCACTACAGAGCACCTCAGTATCCCTACTGGACTGAGAATTGTACGCAAAACAAAACTATCTAGTCAACCTAGGCCATTGTTTTTAAATGGGCAATGTACTGTGGGCAACGTCCTGTGCGCAGCATCCTGTGACCACTGATGAAGGACTAGAGGATGACCAACACTGCACTGTGCAGCAGCAGATGAGTTATCGTCTCTGACTGTACATCTACAAGGTGGACCAGCAAGGTAGGAGTGTCTAATAGAGTGGACAGTGAGTGGACACCGTGTTTAAACACTCCAGCAGCACTGCTGTGTCTGACCATGAAAAGAAGCGGTCTATAGCTTGTGTTATATAGCCTGTATAAATGAACCCAGTTTTGCCATGTGCAGAAATTGTTATTGTTATTTTCTATTCTCATTTTTACTGGTGGAATCATAGGTGATAGTCACATCAGTTATGCTTAATCAACTGCAAATCGCAATTTTTTCCCAGGTTGTTAGATGTTTACTCTCAAATGTACACACTATCCTACCAGTCGTGACTTTTAATTGTACAGATGCACCAAAAATGACCAAAATAATAGTAATAATAGTAATAATAATAACAATAACAGCAATACTAATAATAACAACAACAAAACAGTCTGTGGAATTTGCATATGCTCACTCAGTCAGTTTTGACTTTGAGGAATAATTATTAATAAGCTTTTCTGAGCATATTATAGCTATTGTCAGTACTGACCAACTGCAGGTTTCACTATAAGCAGAGCATAATTAGTTCTGTTTCGTTGGACTTAGTGCAGCACAGTATATATTTAAAATCGTATATATATTAAAAATTTCTTCAAGTATCACGAAGTCCAATTTCTTCCATATCGCTTGCCCCTACCAACGGCCCCATAGGAGTTCTTCCGTCTTTCATCGTGTGGCCAATGGTGTACAGACTGATTTTGGAGAGCTAACCTCGGGTCAAGTTCACAGACTCAATCACTAGCACAGTTAGGATCCACCACTACAAATGGCATCCACATTAATGGGCCCTTTGAAAGGAATGCTGAGAACAGCGCATGAGGTCATGCTTCGGACGGACGGACGTGCCTGCGGATGAAACAATATCCCTTCTCCTATTAAGCAGGGCTGAAGTGATGGAATTCATTTCTTTCCTCGTACCTACTGACCTGGCACGAACCTTGTCCAGCCTGAAGCTTCACAAGCTCTGTGTTTACCGATCGTCTCTGAATAACAGTGCTAATCTAAGATCAAGCTCTCCTTGTTCATGTAATCGCTGTCATTAGGACGATGCACTAGCCTGGGAGCACATGTGTCTTTTTATGTATGTAGCGTTTCCTTTTAATCACCGGCTAATTAAAGGAGCAACGAGCAGCGTGCTATTATTTCACCTCTTCATTGTGACTGTACAGCACATTAGTGACTCATTTAGTTTTTGCACAATGGAAGCAGGATATTGCCTCCGACCTAAGGATGACAAAGACGTCTTCCTAGCTGCAAAGACGCTTACGTTCCACTTCTAAACTTTCCAGAAATTAAATTATTTCAGTTTTTTCCCATATAATCATGAAAAATGAACATTTTTGTCTCTTTTTAATGAGTGTGATGTGGTATATATACGCTGTTAAACTTTCAAATGCACCATTTACTCCTCGTATTTGAAAACTAGGCTTGTTTTAAATTCACTGTTTTTGTGTACATATAAACACCTATTACGTAGCAGAGCATTACCAATTCACTATGACTTTCTAAGCAGTGTTTTCAGGCTGTTTTTTTTTTTTTTAAACAAGGCACAATAGAGGGCATCCAATCAGAACAGAGCTCATTTACACACATACAGTCTTAAGGACACAAGAATAAAGATAGCCTGTTTAATTCAAAGAAAGTCCAAAACCAATTTTTGTTCAATATTTCATACACAGTCATAATGAAAATGTTTGGCACCTCCGTCAAAATCCATGTTTTGTTGATTTTCCAAGTGAAAGTAAGTGAACACGGATTGTTTATTTGCTGAATTTGCTGAATTTAACATACTGCTTTTGGCCTGTGCAAAAGTTATGGCACATTTTACACTTTATGTTGTATTTTTTCCAGTATATTAGGCTCAGCAAATAAACGGACAGTGTGCTGGGACCACGTTACAGATTTGAAAATAACTTAAGACATCACGAATAGTAAACCCAGCATACAACAACACGGAACAATGTACAAACCCTGATAATTCATTAGGTACATATACAGTATATTCAGTGTGTTAGACTGCATTCACCCATACACACCAGGACAAAGGTGAGAAAGGCTTCTCAGGCCAGCCCACTCGTGGCGCCGTCCCAATCCCTACAGCTGTCGCTCTGCCAGGAACTGTCAGCTCACCTAAGACCCATTAGCTAATGATCTTACATCCTGTCCTCCCCCCTTTAGTGCACTTCCTCCTGAAGACGCTCAGCTGGCGAATGACTGAGTCAGCTCCCCCCATCTGAGACAGCGTGGCCCAATCCAAGATAATGCCTCCTCTGAGAGACATTATACCTCCTTCCCTGAGAGCACCAGGGCCAAGCGCTAAGACAGGAAGATGCTAACACAGGGCTAATAAGATGCTAACAAGCTATGTATGAATTCAGATGGCCATTTAAAGTGGAAACTCTACATCTGACACAATACATTTTGTGAATAATATGTACACATACACAAAATAAGCTCACTGGACTGTGAGTCACCTGTGAGTGAAACGTACCTAACAGAATGTAATACCTCCAGAAGCACCAATAACAGCTGTGATTTGACTTGGCATGGACTTTTCTGGATGTAGGCCACATCAATGTTTAGCCACTCTTGCATCAAAGAATTGTGCAGTTGGGCCACATTTGGTGGATGCCTTCCCTGGCACAATTCCGAGGAGAATTCCCTATAGACTGGGATTTCAGCCACAGCTGGTATGCCCGTATGACCGTATGCTTCCATTCACCTGCAGATTCAGCTACTTCCTTCACACTATGGTCTTTGGCACGCCCAAATGCAGTCACTCCTTTTAGCCAATCATTAACATCTGCTTTGGAGCCATTTTCCACACATCCAACAAAACACGCACTGCACTATACCACCTCTTCTCTCTCTTCAGACTAAACCATTCTGAATGACTATTTACATTTACAATTAAGTCACTTTTCCATGATGTTTGTGGAGTGTTATTGTATCCATTCTGTTGTCACCTCCCTTTGTGAAGTGACGATGGACACTTCTATCACAACTAAAATAAAACATGACTCAAAGTGGAGCCCTACTGAGAACTAGAGCTGTCAATAGACTAACACTGTGGAACTAACCTGCCCGAAACGGTCGATACAAGGCTATACAGCTGACTAAAGACCATCTGTACCATGTTCGAAGCAATACAACACTGAGAAATCACACAGCCTATGGTTAAACTAAACAATACAACTGTGGTAGAGATAAAGAGAAAAAGATCTGCACTAGAATTCTAGCCATGAATATCTATGTCCAGCTCCAGCTCTTAGAAACAAGCATCACACTCTTCAGTCTACTGCAGCTCTGTATCTATCTGCTGTCTATTTATACACTGTCGAGGGTCGCACTATTTATAACAGAGCCAACACATCTTCAGAACAGAGTACTCCAAGCACTGACCCATATCTGAGGCCTGTCTGGAGCTCGGAGGCAAATATTAGGCTAACATGGTAGATACAGTGATATGGGCTGATTGATGTCATATGAAAAGACTCACATGTCTGTTTGGAGTTGATGGAGAAGGGCTACACTACACTTTCAGAACATTTTAATGGACCTTTTTTCTGTTATTATTCTCCTGATGAAGGTGAAATTTAAATAGTGCATATATACACAGTTCATGGTTAGATTTAACAGTTCAGGCTATATTGCTGCCATATAGTCAAAACAGTGCCACATATATGTAAGGCTCTACCACTGGCAGTCAACAACATCAAACCTTGGTCAGGAAAAGTTGCAAATTATCAGCACATTATCGGTGCTAATTTCGCAAGATATCGTGAATATCAGCCAAACAATACATTACATGGCCAAAGGTATATGTAGACACATGACCATGAAATGAGCTTGTAGGACATCTCATACCAAACCCATGAACATTAATATGGAGTTGCCTCATTCTGTGGATATAACGGCCTCAATTCTTCTGGGAAAGTTTTCTACAAGTTTTTGTACATCACAAAGGTATTCACTCGTATTGAAGTCTAGGATCTATGCAGGCCACAGTCTTACTGGAACAGGAAAGGAACTTACCCAAACTGTTGTCACAAAATTGGTAGCACATAACTGTCTAAACTGCCTTTGTATGCAGTAGCATAAAGCATCACCCTTCACTGGAATGAAGGAGCTCAAACACTGAAAAAGAGCCCTAGATCATCATCATCCCTCCTCCATCAAACATATAGGAAGCATGCTTTACACCACTGATGCTTGGCAATACGCATAATGATCTTAGGCATGGGTGCAACTGCTTGGTCACTGAAACCCATTTTATTAAGTCCCCACTGTGCAGTTCTTGTGCTGATCTTACTTCCAAAGGTAGTTACAGTGAGTGATGCAAGGTGTCCACACACTTTTGGCCATAGTTTTATTATTATTAGTTTATATAGGGCCTTAATAAAAAACTGCAGTAGCAAATTGTGCAGTAACAAAAAACTAAGATGTTATGCAACAGTACTTTCAAAGATGGCCCACAAAAGACCCAATCCAAATTTGTGGTCTTTGCCTCAGAGGTTTTTGTATTGTTTACTAAGAGCTTAAAGTCAACTCTGGGGTTCAGCAGCACATGGCTATTAGAGGAACAAAACTCACAGTGAAGTCACAGCAGTAAGCCTCTATTTATTTTTGTAGCAACTGTTTCCCGTGGAGTAAAAAAAAAAAAGGCCTGAAGTCATTCAGATCATAAAGACCCTCAAGAGGTTGTGTTCACAATTAAGACTGGTGAAGAAGACAAACTGCCCACTTTGGTTAAAAATAGAACATGACGATGAAACCTATTTTGGGTCATGTGTTAAGAGAGTGTTATGGGTGTATTGTAGGGGCAGGACAGCATTCTTGACCTCCACCATTTCCCTCAGTGCTACTTATTGTCACACAAAGCTATTCTAGCATTACTCATGCACAGAACACTTCCTGTCCGAGCGAAACCAACACAGGCCTTGACCTTTTCCTGTGATTGCTATGTGGATGTAAGCACACATACACAAAGTACTGAGGTGGCTCTAATGACGCAGGAACAACATGCATTCTTCCGGGCTTTTAAATATTCCAACAAACATGTGTGGTCAAACATGATACATTATTAGACATCTCTGACTCGCACACAAGACATGAAGTCATCCACCACACATATTGGTACTGATTTAACTGATGGCTATCGTAGAATTAATTTGACCAAAACTCCTGTTTGAGACACGACAATGCCCTGTTCAGGAACCGCAGGAACCTTTTTTTCCCCTGTCAACCAAAATCCAAACTGACTTGTTACCAAAACAATTAAGAGCAAAGTTTGATAATACTTTCTATGAATCAGGTATCCATAATGCATAATAAGTGTATTCATAAAGATCTACATATAAGTCACTCATGGTGCTTTATAATAGTTAACACCAGTTTGTAATGAGTGCCCATAGGTGTTTATTTGATGTTATATGCAAAATGATTTTTTTTGTTTTTATCAAAAATTAATTTTAAAGATACTGAAGAATGTCATAGAGAAGTTTAGGCATTACTGTGGAGTTTAAGTGTTTGATTATGATCATTTACATGCAGTTACAAAGGCTTTTTGTCAAATATTATAAAGCATTATGAATGATTTATAGGTCTTTATGAATGTACTTACAATGAATTTTAGATACCCTTTTTATAGAAAGTGTTACCCAAAGTTCTGGTTTCCCAATAATCTTCTATGACAATAACTCTACACTCTACAATATCATTTAATTTTGGTTACATCAACATCCAGCAGGCAAAGACGAGGTAAACCAGTAGTATAACGTTTCCCCTCCCTCTCCCACCACCTCTACCTGTCATTGAGAGAAATCCACAGCTAGATCAGAGAGCCTCCCTGATACTGTATTTCACTCAGAAATAGACTACAGTACAGAAGGGGAACTAGCGATGAATTCCCATTCACATTGACTTCAGGACCACTTTTCAGATTCTCTCATAGTAGTTAAAATGAGCATTTGACTGATCTCGCCTGCCAGACTTTCTTACTACAGAGAGTGTAATAGGTTTTGGCACTTTACATGGCCAAGAACCACCTACTGTGATGGACATGCAAAGCAACAAATCACAAGCTGTTTTAATGGCATGTCCCAGAGAATTGCCAATGAGGTGCAACAAAAACAGAGCCATGTGAAACAGAGTGATATGCATGTTGTGAAAATACATGCAAACCTTATTTAGAGCGGTGACTATATTTAGTTCCAAAAGCTTGACAGAGCAGAGTTCATTTCCATTCAACTGCTAAAAAATACTACTTGTTCTGGCCATCTTAGTGTATAAGAGATAACAGACAGTCCATACCTCTATGTGAGTGTAGTGTCTGAAGCTAAGGATAGCATTTGCTTCACTGGAGCTAGCCTTTGATTAGGGCAAAAGGGCCACTCTGATGACCCACATTTTGGGATAATCACGACTCTCCTAATGAAGACTCTTAAAGCAGGGTTTCAGTCCAAATGGCTTTGGGGATACTTTCGTTCATCCTGCTGGACAGCCCTTCAAGAAAGTTATGTCAATTTACATTAAAATTCCAATGTAGTAAAGGCCTTTTGAAACCTTGTAACCTTGCTTTACAACTAACCTGATTTCATCTTTCAGACTTCTTTTAGTGCATACTATCCAAGATGTCTGTATAAACGTGAAACATGAATAAAGTGGTTTTGTTGCTTCTACAGAAGGAACATCTGTTTCACTGTATTAGGACATTAAACTTTAATCAGAATCAGAATTAGGTTTATTGGCCAAGTATGTTGACACACACAAGGAATTTGGTTTCGGCAGTTTGTGTCTCTTTAAGCCTTACCGGTTAGCATTAAATCCTATAGTGGAAACAGTTCTGGCCATGCATTTGCGATGCTTTGGCCAGGCGCTATTGTACCTATTTAAAAATAGTACCTATTTTTGGTACTAGCACAACAATGTATACCACTCTGTTGAAGTAAAACAAAGCTCAATTCTCCCTACAAGCCTCATTATAAACTTATAGGTCCACAGGCGGCTATAAACACTGACTGCCTGCTTGTGTCGCCTTGGGACCTGGAACTGAGTATGAGAACTTGCCGTAGGTGTGCAAGCAAAAATATCTAACGGAGGAAACCAGTGAGTGCGTTGAGTCACGTCCACGCAAAGGGTCCAGCACCTGCCTAATTATCTGTGGCAAAAGCAGCCAACAAGTGTTTAGTGAATCCATGCTTAACAGGGTTAGTGGGTTAGCAGGGGTGCAGCTCATAACAGCTCCAGGACCTGCCTCGCTCAGTCCAACAGACAGGCTGTCAGTGTATGATAGCACTAGACAGAATGGAACTGGATGAACACTTGCTCTAGTGCACATG
The DNA here is from genome assembly GCA_034552555.1 of Semaprochilodus insignis. Classification (NCBI taxonomy): domain Eukaryota; kingdom Metazoa; phylum Chordata; class Actinopteri; order Characiformes; family Prochilodontidae; genus Semaprochilodus; species Semaprochilodus insignis. Next base: position 22,013,529 of record CM067495.1, on the reverse strand, counting down.
ACTACATTGAGAGCAAAGAGTTTACCCAGTGCTGAAGGAGCCTGAGATAGAAACAATAAGTGCCCACACTTTACTTCAAACCCTGCTACTTGGCGTAACTATGTCATAAACGTGTCATAGTAGACGTATGCCATAAACATGTCAAAGTAGGAGTTATGACAGAATTTGTTCAGAACTATGACAATATGTGTCATATTAGCATAGTGGGCATTCTCATGACAGAGGCCGCAGTGTTTGATTATATGACAGCCTTTATCATGTAGTAGTTATTAGTATATTCTGTATGACCTATGTCAAACATATTGACAACAGTGAACAAACTTTGATATTTGATCTGTTACATTTACATTATATTCACCTATTCCAAATACGATGCCTGAAACACATTCCAAAAAAGTTGGGACAGGATCATGTTTACCACTGCGTTACATTACCTTTCCTTTAACAACACTTAATAATCATTTTGGGACTAAAGACACCAACAGATCTGGTTTTGAAAGCTGATTTTTCGTTGGCTATACAAGTCTTCAGTTGAGCAACCACACAAGGCCTTCATTGTATGCCATGAATGATGCTGGCCTTTGAACTTTACATTGGTAACAATCTGGATGGCCCTTGTCTTCTGTGGTCCAGAGAACACAATGTCCATTATTTCTATCCAGCGGCCATAAGGTAGAGTCATCAGACCACAATACACATTTCCACTGTGCACCAGTCCATTTTAGATGAGCTTTAGTTGAGAAATTATTGAGCATAGTGATCTGAATCTTTAAATTATACAATGCACCAATATAAAGTAAAATTCCTAAAATCCTTGCAATTGCATTTTGAGGAATGTTATGCTTAAACAGCTGGACTATTTTGGACTAAGTGGTGAGCCTTGACCATCCTAGCTCAAGGACAAGGCCTTTCCTGCATGCCACTTTTAAACTCAAGCATGATTACATCATCTCTTTTCAAATGTTTTCTGAATATTTAATAATGTCTTAAATTGTCTCTGTCCTACCTTTTTTGGAATGTGTTCCATTCATTTCAGAATTAGCATATCACAAAAATGATGCACTTGCAAAAGTAATACATTAATTATACCACAGTTAGTCCTGACCCTGTAATGTGATTGACTGAGAGTTCTTTGAGTGCCAGTACTGCTGTGTAGGTAGGTAGGGAGTGAGGCAGGTGAGTAGTTTGAGAGGGAGATAGGTGGGTAGGGAGTTAGATAGGTAGGTATTTAGGGAGGGAGGTTTTTAGGTAAGTAGATATGTAGGTGAGGAGGGAGTGAGAGGGTGGGTAAATAGGTAGGTGGGTAGGGAGGTAGGTAGCTAGGTATGTAGGGAGGGAGGTATTTAGGTAGGTAGGGTATAGTTTGTGGTTTGACAAGGAATTAGATCAGTCATGTAGAGGGAGCATGATCTGCTGCACCATTTCAGGTAGGGTAGATAATTTGAATACAGAGCAGGTGAATACGAAACCAAGTTCAGCTTCACATTAACGTAAGTTCCTAAAATCTAACATCTTTGGTGGAGTGTGTAGTGACGGGATTATTTTAACCTGGAACATTGTTTAATGTTTCGGCTGCTGCTTGTAGCACCGATGTTGGGGAATGATGAACTGTTCCTCGAATTTTATAACTTAAGGGCTAACAGAATGATGCTAATGTTTTAGCAGTGGAGTGACTGAATAGAATAGAACTATTTTCCCTCGTTTAATGTTGATTTTCAATGTTTTCTCTCTGTCTGATAACATGAGATATCGGCACTAGCGTACTGATCTTCAGCCGCAGTACACCAGTGCCAACATCTCACATTACAGCACTCTTGCCCATGTATTATTGTTTAATTATATAATCCTGCTTTTGTTTAAGTACAGGTCAAGGTAGATTTACAAATCACTGTTTTCTGTTTTTACTCGCATTTTACCTACTGTCCTAACTTTTGTTGGAACCGGGTTTGTAGTTAGCTGTCATGACATGTAATATTGTGAATTCTGTCATGATGTTAGATGTCACTGGTGTATTACTGGACATAATACGTGATAATATGACGTCCGTCATGCGGCATGTTTATGTCAAAGTTAAGTAGCATGCTTCCTTTCATCAATCAGTTTTAGTTCTGGCTATTTGGTTCCTAAGCGTGAAATCATCTATACTCTTGAGCTAATAACAATAAGGTCCACATCATGATTCCTCCATTAGCTACACAGCAGCCACTGTTGAAGCCACACTGAACACAAATGACTCATTATGTGACACATCCACTGTAGTTGACTGGGTCAACTGTCTCGTTCAGCCAAACGCTGAAGGACACCTCAGTGTTTTCGCTCAGAAACAGCAAAATAATTTACAGGGAACAGTCTTGCGTTAAAGACACAATATTTTTAGCTTTCCCAAGCCAACTCAAGACATAATTATGTTTGACACCGCTAGGAAAACACCAAGTAAATTGAAAATTGGAGCATCTCATTTTATGACAGTACACTGAGAGATACCTGACATCTGTTTCAATTGTGAAGATGTCTCCTCACAAGACTATAAGCAAGGCACAAACTCAGGGGAAAAATCTTGGCAAAAACAAGCTGTACATATAATGGTCTGGCATGTGAAGGGTATGTGTAAACAACCCATCTCCAACATTTTCCACTCATTTTCATTTACGACTGGAAAATGTTCTGCACTTCATCCTCATACTGACAGTACTACAAGGCACTCTTATATGCTGTTCCTTAACAAATAATACTGCATAATGGTCTGAAAGTGCACAGACAAACATCAACACATGCTGATCAGTATTACAAACAGGGATGCACAATAATATAACTATTATGCATAAAACCATATATCAAATATATGTATATTTAAAGGTGAATTTATTTAATATTTCACTGCTGCCAGTTTCTACATATGTACCTACTGGTATTGGCAAATCTGCATGAACAATGTCGGTTAATGGCAGCAGTTCATGATTCACATATTGGTGTGTCCTTTATTAAAAACACACATTTGGAAAAATAGAAGTAAGTATAATGTTATGATGTTCACTATATCCAAACACAACATATAAGAGTTAAGAAATGCACTTAGCAACATGTGGTTTGGCTTATCTCACAGCTCAGTGACCACAGCACAGTGACCACCCACTAGGTGCTAACAACTTGCAATGTAACAGTCCAGATATTGCTTCACACATAGCCATTTTTCTCTGTGGTTTTGCCTCTAAATCTCCTCTGTGGGGATTTTTGGTTCAACTTCATCCCATGCTGAAGAAACTGGGACAGGCTTCGACGGCTTTATCATGCATGACTTTGCACAGGCCATCGATCCAACAGATCACAATGAATACAAACATCAAGAATACAGGTAATGCAAAGGTGAAGCCACTTAGGGAAGCTCAAGCTGTCTTCAAACAATAGTACCTACTGATCCTTGAGCATGCCAGGCAAAACCGATTAAGCATATAAGGTCCTAAATCAATTATCACCGGACCATCAAATGGCCTCCTTGAGTCCAAAATAGTCAAGAGAATTAGGTTTAGGATAAAGATACTCAATACTCAGATCAATTTTTCATCCTTCAAGGAAAGAACCCTGCCTAAAAGGTCAAGATTAGCCTTATCTGCTCTACCATCTTGAAAGGTAGCAAGAAAAGACAATTTAGTGATATGATTAAGAACAATTATATTTTTAATAAGTTACAGAAAAGTACACATATATTTAAATGTATCCTGACTGAAGGCTAACAAGGTTGACTTGGATTTGGCACCAAGATAATTAGTCAAGAATTTTTTGGGGGGGGTATGAAATTTGTTTCATTACATTTAAGATGGAGCTATGAGGAGATGTAAACAGGGGATTGTAGGTGAGTGTAGTTAGTTTTATTGCTTGTTAGATATAATGGCCTCATAGCTACAGGTCAAAAAGAGGTAAACGTCATAAACCAAACGTGCCCTCTCTGATTGGCCACTCGACACTTAATTAGCCATAATGTTGTTTTTTTTACCACCTCAGGACTCTGAAGTGAATACAGTTTGAGGTACACTGAAACAATCACCCAGCGTGAACAGTAATGACACAAAGTATAACTAAGTACTAGACCTGTATGAGCTGGAGAAAAAAGTCCTATTGGGGTTTTTCTGGCTAATTTTGTGACTGTGACATCTGGGACAAGAAGTCCAGCACAATTGCATAGACCTCTGAACACCAGGTCTAAGCTGTTCCAAAGCCAATACATGTGGCCATACAGACATATTTACACTGAGCATTCCCAGATTCTTATGACTTACAAGCTCATTAAAGAGCTGAAATACAACTATTACTACATTGAAGCTAACACTGCTGCGCTCTAAGATTGTGAGGTAGTTAAGTTACTTTAGCAGTAGAAAGCAATAGTGGTCTGAGTTTGAGCAGCTGCTGTGAATATAAAACAGTACTGAAGTCTAATGATGATGACCATCATTTGTTTGGGAGTGTTAGCTTGCTTGTATTGTGTATGTAGCATATTTTCATTTTGATTATGATTAGGATATAGTAATTCAGTGGATCCAACATACACAGGAAAAAGTGTATCAGGTTTGGAGTTTTTCATTTACCACAGGATGCAATAACAGCGAGTTAAAAAAAAATTGAATTGGTTCATCTCCAAATTCTGATGTTTTTATCAACCATAATCCAACCGTTTTTATTTTCACTTTTTTATGAATAAAGGGAAAAAAAGCTTCTTCATGCTGTTCTTTCCACCTGTTTTTCCATTCAGCACTCGGAAAGAAGGCAACACGTACCAGCCTCCCTCTTCAGGTGGTTCAGAGATCACAATTGGTTATTCTGAAATGTGAGCTGTGAGCAGGCATATCTGCCCCATGCAGAGCTGCCTGTGATTGGGCACTGCTCCAGAATAAACACTGTACTCAGACATTTACACGAATCTATTAGGAAAACGGATATTGGGCCGAAAGAAAACCAGGCCACCCTGAAATTAAGTTTTGAGACCGTATGACAAAGGCTCAGTTCTAAGACGCGAGGAGCATAAGACACCAGTCAGTGCAGTGGCATTTTATCTCAGCCTCACATGTAGCCTGGACATTAACACCACTTGGGTCAGGAAAAGGAATTTTGCACTTGCATCTTAAAGTAGAAGCTTCTTTGTGTATGTGATGCTGATAAAATGGAATTCAACCTAATTAAATCTTTAATATGTAAGCCATCATTTATCGTGCATGATTCATTTGATGCATGAGGCTTCATTCTAGAGACGCTTACTACTGTTCAGAACCAGACTGAAGAGTATAATGAAGTTTATAATCTGAAGATAATAATGCCTCTAAAAAGTCCCCTCACAGAAAAAAATACATTACAAGATATTGCCTGAGGTCTAAGACACTGTTTTACAACAGTTTAGAGCCAAGGCTTTGGCCTAAACCATCACCTTTACCCCTATTTTATCATGATCAACATCACACGTGTACAGTGGGAGGAGGAGTGGGTTTATTGGTCATTTTGGACAGCAAATTAAATGTCTATATTTACAACCAAATGGCAACAATTACAACCTCTGTTCCAGTAGTTATTTGTAAAGAAAACCAGAGGCGGCAAGTTCCTACACAGCTAACCATTTCACACTACACCACTCAATGACCGTGCTCATGTCTAAATAACTGAATAATTCAGAAATATTGATAGATCTGAAATCCTCATTAAACAGAAACTGTCTTTTTGATGGTTACATATCTTTATGATTACACTGCTTTGGAGCATTCATGTATGGGGATTACCAGGTGAGGGTTTCCACAAAGCAGGAGTTTTATGTTAGCCAGATAACTTAAGCCCAAAGTAAATGATGTCCAATAGATTTGAGGGATAGCCCTACAGGATAGTCCTCATGTTTGGGCTTAAGTTATCGGACTAAATGAGAAATCCTGCTTTGTGGAATACCCCACAATGTTCCACGTAATATTAAGAACCATAAACCAGTGTTTTCCAATCCTGCTAGCACAGGCTTTCCTAAATGTGTGTAGTAGACGAGGACCAGGGTTGTGATAAAAACCCTGGCATGAGGTGCGAGTGAAGGTGAACCCTATAAAGACATCTAAGCAAAGAAGGGCCAAACCAAAACCTCTTCTCCAAACTGTTGTCGCAATCCAGGTCCTTGTTGATTTACATCGCCAGATAAGAGTCAAGCCTATCCAATAGAAAAATAACTGTAGGACTTTCCAACGGGACAGTCCTCATCTTCAGGCTTAACTTGTCTGGCGAAATGAGAAATCCTGCTTTGTGGAACACAAGGTAAAACATAGCCTGGCTTATGGTGTGTAATCTTAACTTCATACAGACAAATAAGCAAAGAAGAACCTGCCGCTCACCATCAAACCAAGACCGTTTCTCCAGGCTGTTGTCGTAACCCAGATTTTCATAGATTTGCATTGTCAGATAAGTCAGAGTCAAGCCTGTCCAATAGGAAAAAACTGTGCGACTTTCCTACCAGGCAATCCTCATCTCTGGGCTTAAGTTATCTGGCTAACTGGGAAATCAAGCTTTGTGGAAAGCCAATCCTGCTAGCCCAGCCTTTCCCATTGTAGCCCACTTTGACCGAGTGAGGGGCTTGTTTATCAAACCAACTGAGGTGTGACTGAGGTGTGGTAGGAAAACACCAACATGTGTGATAAAAGAGGACCAGGATTGAGACATACACCCTGGCATAGGGTGCGGGTGAAGGGTGAACCCTATATAACCCTATATAGCCCAACACCAAACCAAGAGTGTTTCTCCAGACTGATGCCATGAACCAGGTTTTCTTTGATTTACATCATCAGTCAGAGTCAAGCCTGTCCAATAGGTAAAAAACTATGGGACTTTCCTACAGGACAGTCCTCATCCTAAGATATCTGACCAACATAGAAAACCTGCTTTGTGGAATACCCACCAGGGCATATGAAGCTCCATAAACCAGTGTTTTCCAATCCTGATAGCCCAGCCTTTCACACTGTAGCCTACTGTCGTCTATCGTCACCACAAGAGGGGCTTCTTTATTGAGCCAAGAGGTTTACTCAGGTGTGGTAAAGCGAGGAAGACACCAAAATGTGTACCAGGAAAGGACTCTGGGACCTAAGGGGGCATAAGGTGTGTGTGAACTTGAACCCTTTCTAGACAATCAAGCGAGGAAGAACCTGTAGCCCACCACCAAACCAAGACCATCTTGTCGTTACCCATGTTTATGATGATTTACATCGTCAAAAACGACCACCCCGAGCTGAAGACCTTTGTTGAAGGGATTATTTTCTCCGCTCTTCAACCGCCACCGAGCCGTTAACCGTTAACCGCCCGCTCAGCCGACATGTACACACAGAGTAAACAACACACACACGACACGGAGATTCAGAAAACGGTCACAAATGAGCACCACTTACCGTCCACTCCTATAAAAACCTCACGCCAAAAGCACGAATATGTCGACGGGGGTCTTGCTTACGCTCGAAATCGCTTTATTCCGCACCTGTGGGCCGAGGCCCTTTTCTCCCCCTCACCGCGGGGCTCCCCGAAAACGATGCCGGGCTGCAGCGCTGCTGAGGCTGCTTGCGTGAGAGAGCGCAGCGGGCAGCTGGGCTACGTCGATCGGCGATGCTTAGCGGCGGCGACGAGCCCCGGAGCCACCAGGCTGGACAGAGCCGAGCTCACCATGTCTTGTTCACTTCAGCTGCAGCTCTCTCTCTTTCTCTCTCTCTCTTTCTCTCCTCATATGTCAGGTTTAGTCCGGTGAAGGAGGCGCGAACAAACAAACCCCCATAAACATAGAGGTGTTTTCGAGGGGCGATGGACGGACGGGAAGGATCTAACGTTAGCTGGAGACCCTCTCGGCTCCTGAGGGATGAGCTCACTGAGAGGGGAGGTGTCGACTGGAGAAGGGGGGATGAACCAGGGGAGAGGCGGCGAGGCTTCCTATTCGCCCAGCTTCTTCCGTTCCACCTTAAAATGTGCAGCAGTTACATTCGGACTCCTCAGAAGCTATACGTATATATACACGTCCAGTTATGATTTAACGTAATAATCCCCACTCCACCTTAAACAGGCTGGGTTTCTGATGTGATAACTTAAGAGACTTTATGAGAAATTATAATATTCACATAGGAAAAACAATAAAACACGTTTTACACGTTAATTGTATGTAAAATGTACGTATAGGAGATTTGTTTATGTAGGGTGGTGATTGTCAGTCCTATTTAGGTGCGCCAGCGACTCATTAGCTGTACTCTGGCGACCCCGTGAGGTCAAACTGATACAGCAACTCCACCGCTCAACCTATACGTTATACACTTGTACACATAACAATACATCACTGCACATACTGGGTGGGTGGGTTGGTTGTGAGGGTTCTGTGGATTCCCGCTACTTAAAATATATATTTTTTTCATTATTAAGTGAATTTTAAGGCATTATTTTGAAACTATTTTGAAATGCTAATGAAACATTCTTTATTTAGAGAGGTGCATTATTTCGAAAAGTTAAATCAACATTTTGTCATTATTTAAAGATGTAGATGAAGATGAAGATCTTATTGCTTGGAGACGTTAGGTCATTTAGAGATGCCAAGTCATTATTTAGAGATGCCATTTCATTATTTTGAGATGTTAAGTCATTATCTAGAAATGCAATTTCATTAAGATGCTAAGTCTATGTTTTGACATACTTTTCCATTATTTTATGCCAAGTTATTATTTTGAGATTTTGAATGATTTAAATCATTCATTTGAAATAGTCATTCTGAGAGCCAAATTATTGTTTTTGATACTATGTCATTATTGTAGCTTATGTCAGCTCATTAATTTTACATGCTAAGGCATTTTGAGATACTATGTCATTATTTAGAGGTGCTATCTAATTACTTTTAGATGCTTAATGCTTTTGAAATGAAATGTAAATATATATTTAGAGTTATATTTTTTATATGTTGAGACAGTTTCTTAAAATAATAAAATACTATGTCAAAATAATAGCACAACAATTCACTTATTAATGGAAAAAGTTAATTAAGTGCTGCTTTTTTAAGTAGCAAGAATTAGCTTCCATAGAGTTCCATTGATTTTTGCTGATTCCGAGTAGTGTGATGTGAAACTTACTGCCTCAGAATTGTTCAGAGTGGTGGAGATAGAAACAAGGAGTCTGAAGAGTTTAACGCCTCACTGAAGAAAGTTACTACATGAAATGTTTATGAATATGCTGCCATTTTTTTTTACCATCATCAACATTATCTATTAAAACTCAGAAGACACGTGTAGGTTTACCGGTAGTTTGGGGTAGTAAATAAAATGGCTTATAATCCCTTGTTCCCATCACTGTAAAGAAATCAACAGTTTTCTCTACAATTAACCATTTCACATTAAACTGAATGAACTGCTTACATCCCAGTGACTAAAATATGCAGTAATTTGTAAATTCCTGTTTAACAACATTAACAAACGACATTAAGTTGTTCTGCTAGGAAAAAAAGCAAAACAAAACTCAAATCAAAATTTCATTGCATGTTATTAACCATGAAGCCTTCAGGTGAATAAGAATTTTAAATATTGCTTTATTGCAAAAAATCTGTAAAAAAACCCCCAAAAAACTATTTTTACATATATTGTGGTACTGTACATAAATACATAATATTAATACACATTTTTTTACACACACACATTCTAGAACATCTATAGTAATACCAGATTATCAATAAGTTTTCTATAGGGCCGTGTGATTCTTCAATACAATCTGGAATATTTTCATAATATTACTGTAATATTTTTGTAATATTTTATATTAATCCTGTATTACTGTTGTATAGCAATCCCATTGACATTCCGGTGGTATTACTATAGATCTCTTTTATTAAGGGCACATATAGAAGCACTCAGATTGTACAGTATGTGTAGATATAGTAGTGGGCCATCTCCTTGTTGCCGCTGGCCTGGTATATAAGTGAGAGATTATAAGCAATCTCTCTGCGCAGATCCACTTGATCATCATCAATCCCCTTAAAACAAAACCAGAGAGAAGGGTTATTATTTATTCAGCACTTCAGTTAATTGTTCCATGTTGTCTATACTTGGGAACTCTTGCTTCATGACTGGTAAACTGTCTGTACCAATATACAACCTTTTAAGGTTAGTTTTTAGGTCTAATGTTCACTTGAAACCTAAAGATGCAGGGGTTATTGCCAGATTTTGATCCAATTTACATTTTGTTTTATTTAAATTGATTTATTTTTTCCTTGAAATGATTGTTTTTGTTTTTAGCATGCTTGATGAGTTTTTAACATGCTTGATGGCAGCTGCAGGAAATAAAACACTGTCCTACTCACCTCCAGTTTGAGTGGAGGAAAGCTAAGGGCTTTCTGATAGTAGTGAATAGCCAAGTGGGTCAGGCCCAGCTGGTGAAGAGCCCGGCCCAAATTATACAAGCTTTCCTGACAGTGACCTCTGAGCTCCACATAGCGCCACAAGAACGAGAAACCCTAAAGAGACAAGAGAGGAAAAAAACAATTTATTAGAAACCACTGGCTTGTATGTCCACTTTGCTGGTGTTTAGGTAGAGACTATAGAACAGCTGTTGATGACTTGTGTGGATAGGTCACTTTTAGACCTTCATCAATGCTCAGTTTCTGATCACAGGGCAGTTCCTAGCTAGGTATTCTTGGCTGGTGGCTCACTGTCAACTCAACAGTGACAATGATTTGTCTCAAAACCCAAACAACAGCACCAGCACCACACACACTGATATGTCAGTGCTGTGCTGAAAATGTAACCCCACTCTAATAATATCTAGTCAGTGGAGTTCCTATGGTGAAAGGAGGCTGCTGATTTTGCAGCAACAGATGGGCTACAATCTGTATTACACCAACAAAGCGCACCTGTATGGTAGGGAATTCTTGAAACAGTCCATGAGAAACAAGGTAAATCGACCAAATTAACGGCAACTCTGTTTTTTTGCCATGGCGTTTAATGGTGGTTCAGGTTTAATGGTGTTCCAGGGTTAAGAAGAGTAGCACCGAACACTATACATGTCCCTTACCAACATATCCATGTCAGCACATACCTGCAGAACTAAGGGGTGCCTTTTCATCACAAACTTCTGGGAGGCCATGTGAAAGAAGGTGAGACCCACACACAAGCTGTGCAGAGGGTTACAGGGCTGATTCCTAAAAGCCTGCATATACTGACCTGCTCACAAAATAGACGTAAGAAACAAAATAATATATATATATATTATTTGTTACTTATATACTTAATATACTATATATAAAAGTAACACATCACAAGTTGTACTGACTTAGGGTGTCTAAACTTTTGCAAATCCCAATTCACAGAATGTAAAGTAGCACATTATTTGCAGAGATTTACATCTTTTCAAAATCAACAATATATGTAACTGGATCACAGTGGGTGCCTAAACCTCAATGGCCAAAAGCTGGCAATCCATGCAAAAAGCAGACAAAGATGTGACCTTTTAACAGGTCAGTCAGTTTCTGCTGAGCTGCGGGACATACCGAGGGCGTGTTTGAATGTTCCAGACACCAGCGAGGTGTGTCCATTGAGGAGGCAGAGTGCATGGTTCTCAGGGTTTTTCAGCATGAGGCGCAGGCAGAAGCGGTGATGGCGCACGTCCTGCGAATGCAGCGTCACCTGGTTGAAGACATTCCAAAGCTGAGCTCGCTCCACGCTGCACATCAGCATCAACCTGAAACACAAATAGCACACACTAAAGTTTGTTGCCCTGTTGCAAAAAAATCGTTAGACTGATTGCCATTTATTGTCTGTTCAACTAAGGCAAACTTAACTCTTTAAACTTTTTAAATTTTGATTATTTTTATTAACTATTTTTATATTAAATATGAGTAACACTTAAACACATACCAAAATAAACAACAGAGAGCCTAGCAACAATCTAAAACACCACAGCAATCATTTGGCAGCACAATAACAACCACCTGGGAAATGCTTAAGCAATGCAATTACTCAGCATTTTCCTCAGGGAATGTGCTATTCTAGTCATTGTATACTACTATTGTATATTATTTAATTGTGAGCAACACATTACATTACATACATAGCAAGCACATCACAGTGTGGACACAACCAGCAACCTGTGTATAATATTATGAGGTCATAGATCATTCCCTGCTGTTTTTAAAGCCATAGATAGACATGGAAATAGCAAACGGGTTAAATGTTTCTGCAGGTGTATTTTGGTTCTGATGGAATCACACACTGACCTGATGTAGTCGTAGGCTTTGCGGAAGTTGCGGTCCAAGAAGGCGGCAGACAGGCCCAGGTACTCCAGCTCCTTGCGCTTGGCCCGGTCATCGTAGAAAGAGTAGAATTCCAGCGAAGAGTCCACAAGCAGCTCAGCCTCAGCAAAGCGCTTCTCTTCACACAGAGCATCTAGACACTGCTGCAGCAGCCTCCACCAGTCCTCTCGAGACAGCACGCTGGTCTTCCCTACAGCACAGGGACATACTCAACATTACAAGATGTTGAGTTATGAAAACAAAGCTTTGTAGCGGTTTGTGAATGTTTCAGCAATAAAAATGCCAAATTAAAAAATTCTCCTACTATCAAGAATTTGACAGGCAGTGAGACAATATTTTTGTCATTGCTGTGACAAATTACTTCATGTTATATCAAAAGATGCTATCCTGAGTATATTGTGGGCGTCATCAGTACAGTACCAAAAAACCCCTTCTAAAACGAGCACTATTAATGCTCTTTGACTTGATTTAATATAGTGCAGTATGTAAAATGTTGAATGCAATTCGTCATACTACTGGTTCATTTAGCTTGTTCAAAATTACGAAATTTAAACCATTTGATCTGTACAGTGCATCCTGGAGCCATATTATTCAAGTATTGTCACATGGTGTTTTGTGATTTCCATATATTCTTGTCTGCTTAAATGAATAAATGAAAAGGTTACTTGCCAATTTAAATAACACGAATGAAATATTTCATGCATGTTAAGAGGCAACTGGCTATTTAGAATAATGAATTATGTATAAATTATGCTATGATATTTTAGTAGCAGCTACATTCAAATACTAGAGCTGGTGCACTAATCTACCTCTCCTTCATAAACCCCTAACTATAAACAAAAAAACTGGTAGCTTGCCAAGGGTGTGTTTGAGCCAAAAATCCACTGATTCCAATCAGGTGCATTTCTCCCTACATCATCAAACACTGAAACTTCTTTTTGGACGGAACTCTCTGCCTCTCCATTAATATTCTAGTAACGAAGTGGAGGCTTGGTGACTTTTCATAGGCAGGACAAGAAATAACAACCACCTGTCACGTCCAGGTACGCCGCTTCTTGGTCCTCGATTTCAGACAGCTTGTTGCGGGACACTTTGATGAGACGCAAGTGTCTGGTGCCTGAGGAGGTGTTGGCTATCAGACACACCTGAGCTCTCACCATCGCCACCTAGAGGTCAGAAGCAAAGAAGAACAGGAGGTGTTTGAATCGCAAGGCTGGACTGGGATCTAAATGTAGCCATGGTCTTTTGATCAGTTCAACCCACTAAGACCACAGTGACCTACCCCCAACAAGTCCCCATACTCCCACCCACCACCTAAATAATCGGATAACGGCCGAAATCTGACAAAGATTGTACTATTGATGTGCATGTAAATGCACTCAGTGTGGAAACCCATTCCACATTGTGCAAGAACAACAAATTATTATAATAATCTATAACTGATGAAAAACTCCATATCTTGTTTTGCAGAAAGTATAGCACATCCTTTTTTATTTTATTCATGTTTCTGTAAATGTTTAACATTAACAACAAACCTTAAGCAGCATGGACAGCATGGTGAGCAGAGCGTCTATGTAGTCCTCAGTGCGGCCTTGTGATCGAAGCAGTGTGGAGCGATGCAGCAATAACTTCAGCTCCTGAAACACAACACTTTTAAGCAATTGTGCACAAACCGCTCACCAAATCCCATTAAATTTAAAAACACAATCACATGGATGAACACCTGCTGGGCTGCTGAGGAGTCCTGGGCCAGTGTGTCGGGGTCATACATGGGTTCCAGTGCCTGCAAGGCACAGTTGGGTCGACCAAGCTGCTGCTGCAGAGTGGACAGAGCAAGGCGTGCTTCCAGATGCAGCGGGGCCATCTCCACCACCTTACTATAGCTCTTCACAGCCACCTCTAAATGACCAAGGGCCTTCAGACACTCTGGACCCATAAAAACAGCATATTTAACATCATGTATTGAAACCATGCACAGCAAAATGTGAAGTCATTTAAATGTGAAGTCATCTAATTTTACTGTGTATGCTACATAGTTTATAAGGTTAGTGTTCAAATACTTTCAAAATCAGGTCAAAATTTACCTCTTTTGTCCTATTAGTCCATGCCCAAAATAGTTCATGCTCATGTTTTTGGTATCCATTCTATATGATTTAAAGTTTTTAGAATTTTTTTTTTTAATTCTTCATAGAAATGTTGTGACTTCTCTCTCAAAAATCCCTCTTTGGATTTTTGATTCTGTAACTGTGCACCAGTGCACAGGAAAACAATATTAAAACTGCAAAACAACAACAAAACAAAAATTCCCAAAATGTACAACCTGGGCAAAATGTTTTTAACTTTGGATGTGAGTCAATGTAGAGATTTTCACAAATGTCATGGACCGTTTCTGTGCTCAAAAATTTAGAAAAAAAGATAAGACACTACTGTGTTCCAAAGTAATAAACATGTTATTTTTAAATTTTAGTACCGATTTAGCGATGCACTCTATTTGTCCAACAATAAAAGAAATCTGCCCAAGTGGACAAGTGTGCACCTGCATGGCGGAGCCACACCACGGCCAGGTTGTATCTCTCTGAGCAAACGAGGGCAGAGAGCAGGGGGAGAGCGGAATTATATTCGCCCTCATCCATGAAGGCTTCAGCTACATCCAGATACAAGTCACCCAGCTCCTCCGGGCTCTGCTCCATCAGAGAGGTCAGCATGGGCTGCAGAGAGAAGAAATCCCCACAGTAACTATGTAAAACCATACAGACACTACTAAGGTACTAAGGCAGTAATCGTGCCTAAAATGCTAGATAAATCAATCATTAAGATTAAAACTTAAAACTCAAAACTCATCTTAAAATTCAAAATTGCTCACAGCGGTGAAAATCCCTCTCATAGTTATTTATAGCAAAAAAGTTATGGAGATGCTGCCCGATGCCTTATAAATTTGACATAAAATGCATTTTGTAAAACCTGTTCATGGTGAAGTGATACATGCAGGGCGTTGTGAGGCAAAATCTGATACATATGTCAATTCTGAAATTTTTGAAAAAAAAAAAAATAAAATAAATTGTCAAATAATTAAATATTTAAAATGAATTGCCACCAATGGGGTTTACTCTTAATCTCAGTCACTGTTACAAATGATGATGATTATTGTGTGCATGTATATATAAATAAGAAGGGTACTCACATCCAGTGGTTTGAAGACATTCTGGTGGATCAGACAGACCATAAGCTTCACCCTGATATCTACTGGAATATTGTCAGGTACCACAATCTCCAAAATCTCTCCTACAGAGAGAAAAGTGGTCAGAAACAATGATTAAGGTACTTTACTGATATACTGTAAACTAACATAGTTCAATGATGGTATATTTTTAGATTGGTGCAAACATCTGAAAGTTGCCACAGTTCCTTCTTCGTACCCTTTGCTTCTGCTGCCTGTTCTTTCTTCTCAAGCTTCTGTTCCTCCTCAGTTTCCAGATCAGCCTGTTCTTTGGTTTCTGGCTTGTCTCTCTCCAGCAAGATGCTACAGAACCTGATCAAGGCCTATGGACAAAGACACATACAGAGCACGAAGTTAAAGACAGCATTTCCCGCAAAATTTTAGTGCACAGTTTCTATTTTTAACATGTCAAAAGAAAAAAAAAATTCAATAAAATCTAAAAAGTTAAATAATTTTTACACAAGCCACAATTTGTTTTTTTCCCCTCTTTATATTCAATTCAGCAAATAAATCTTAACTTTTTTTTTCTTTTCACAAAAATGTTATTTGACAAGTGGAGACCAAACTTTTGCATACAGCTTTACACTCCTCCACCTAGAACACAAAAGCGTTCATTCTCTCTTACCTCTAAAGCTTTGCTGTATTGGTGGTTGGCTATGTAGAGCTCGGCTGCCATGTTAACACATTCGTGGGTGACCAGCTCAGGGTGCCGGTCCAGAGCCTCTTCCATCACTCCGATTGCCGAGGACAACTCATTACTTTCATAATAACTTCTAAACTCACCAACACACAGACACACACAAAGACAAATCTTATGAATCACAAACAGATTCTGACATAACTCAAAAAATCAGTTAGGGAACTTCTGGGTCACTGTAATTTCTCTCCTTCACTGCTAGGCATTCAGGAATTTGCCTTTACAAATACCATAATAATACTTGTTTGATTGTTACAATTTGTCCGGAAAGAAAAAGATTTCAGTTTCTCTAATCACTTTGGATAAAGCTAATTTTGCGAGCAAAATTACTCTAGGCCTTCTGTAAGTCCTAGATATGTCAATGACTGTGTCATAGTTTAACCAGGTTTCAGTCTCAGATGTTAAAAATGGAAAACAGCAGCAGATCTATGCCATCACTCTTTACTTTAGGCATCAACATAAAACTGTAACATTGGCTGCATGCAAACCACACAAAGCTAGGCCTTCATTTCAGGCCATAAACATGAAAACTCCTGTATAATAATGCTAATTTCTGCTAGCGATCCTATAGAATCTCTTAAAGTATGTTTGTCATATGATGGCTGTGTATGTAAAACACGTAAAGAAATATACACATATCATTGTTTGTTGAGAGCTTCAATTATGAAACTACACCCAAAATTTGAACTCTTAGAAGACGGTGTTGGCTAGTCTGCTGAGCTAACATTCGAAGTGCTGAGCTGAGTTAAATGTTACCTAGGAAGCAATGCTAGGTAACTAGTAAGCTAACTTTTTTGCCTATAAGTCAGTTTACTAATAGATAAGCTACAGCAGCACTGCTCAACTCGTGGCAAAGTGGCCAGATGTAACCCCCTCCAAAGGATGTTTTCTTACTTGGCCATGTCGCGAGACAGCTGCATGAAGTGCTCTCCGTCTGTAGGGGGCAGGAGGCTGAGGATGCGGCGGTAACCATCCATGGCCTGCTTGTGCTCTCCCACCTGCTCGTAGAGGCTGGAGCGCTCCCACAGGTAGCGCACATTACTCTGGTCATACTTGATGGCTGCCCAACACAAAACACATCCTTGAGACATCAAGATTCACTGTCTGTTGTACAGACATCAGAGCTACTTCTATCTCTTAGAACAGTTTGTGAGAAATCACAACACATTTCTTCCTTTACCACAAATGTAGCTGATATTTGTCTGGTTATGTTTGCTTCCTTATTTCAGTTAACATCAAATGTGAGATATAAACCTCATCTGTATATGTGATTTGTGGAAATTTTGCCATACATTTACATTTATGGCATTTGGCAGACGCTCTTATGCAGAGCCAATTACAGACAATTTACACAGGTAGGCGAAAGTGGTTTTAGGAGTCTTGCCCAAGGACTCTTATTGGTACAGTGTAGGGTGGGGCATTGAACCCCAGTCTACAGCATGGAAGGCTGCGGTGTAACCATCTACACTACACACATTTAGCATGATGCCTACTGGTGGCATGTATGTTACCATTAGTTGTTAACCACATTAGTCCTGCTGTGTCAGTAAACAAGAAGTAAACATGAAAACGTTAGCCACCAATATCTATATTTGGGACATGGGGAAAACTGTAAAACCTTTCTAAAGTCTGGAAATAAATTGACTTTAACTGCTTATAGATGAAGCCATGCCTTCCGACATTCAGAACCTTACAAAACAGTTAAATTCATAAAGAGGAATTTTGCTGTTTTTTCACAATTTCTGTACAATTAAACCATTAAAAAGTCATTTAGACCAGACTGATTTGAAATTATCTGTTCTTGAGAAACTTTGTTACTATTGTTAACGTTAGTGGTGATATGAACCAGATGTCTGAAGCATTTAATTATGATTCAAAAGCTCTTTCACAGAAAGAAGACAATTTTACAATACGTTGTCTCATGCCTAAACAGTTTTAAGAGATTAGTTTTTACCTAAATTAATTTTTTTTTTTTACATTTAAACAATTACCTAAACATTAATTTTTTTAATGTGTTCATGGCAGGGAGATATGTGCAGGTTATGTGTGTTCCACCACCACTATCCGACCATCACTGCGTATAAAAACTCAGAAGCAATGTGTAGATTCGCTGATTGTTTCAGATTTTTAAAAAGCCCCTAAAAAGACACTTAGGATTTCGATTCTCAGCCATGCACTGACCTTTGGTGTAGCAGATGATGGCCTGCTTGATGTTGTCCTGCTCCAGAGACATGTCTGCCAGTTTAACCCACTCCTCGCAGTCACTGGGGTTCAGGTGTGCCGCAATCAGTCCAAACTGCAGTGCCTTCTCCATGTCGCCCTGATCCTCGTAGATCATCGCCAGTGTGGAGAAGGGCTCGTAGGCCAGGGGAGCTGGGGTACACCAGAAAGCATGATTTCAATTCCCATCCAAATAAGAACACTATAACACTGATTCAGAGCTCATGGAGTCGTATCCAACATTTCAGCGTAGATCCTGATTTACAATCCTTATATATAAAATGAAATAGAATTTTAAATTTTAAATAAATAGGAAAAATGTGTAATGGGTTCTTCATAAACCAAGCTCTGAAGAATTTTAGCTTGAAACCAACAACCCAGTAACGTATATCTTCCTGACTGAAACTGGGGAGGCGGGAAAGCTTAAACCTTATCAATCAGAATTGTGCACAAGACAAAACAGATCCAACAGACCCTGACGAATGATCTCCATGCACATCAGGATAGCGTCATCTTTGTCTCCTCGAGCATAGCGGATGTTGGCCTCCCCCATTAACCCTCGGAGAGCCCGAGGTAGCTTACTGCGGGGGCGTCTTTCCTAAAAAAAACAGAACAAAGAAAAGTCCAGGGCTTCAAGACGGCGACCACCCATATATGTCCTCCTGCACTCCACTTTGCAAGATATATATATATATATATATATATATATATATATATATATATATAT
>CM067495.1:21954134-21989427 GCA_034552555.1 Semaprochilodus insignis | reverse complement strand
ACACATGGAAGACAAGCGTCCAGACTCTTCTCTGTCCTGGCTCCCAGATGGTGGAATGAACTCCCACTGGCTGTCCGGACAGCTGAGTCTCTCGCAGTCTTCAAGCGCATGCTGAAGACCCATCTCTTTGTAAAGCACTTAAATGAGTGAGCACTAGTAGATGCGTATGCTGAAATGCACTTATAGATATGTATATTGAAATACTTTGTTTTGCACTTATACTCACCACAACCTTTCTTCTCACTAGGTATGAGCGCTGGGTTGGGGTTGCCAGGTAGTGCTATGCTTTATATGTCTGTGTATTATTCTCTCTAGGTAGCAGCACTGGCCCTTGTTCGGGCAGTGTCTGAGTTCAGGGTGAGTTTTAGACTCCTAACCTACTTATACTAGCTGGGAAACATTATCCGACGGAACACTAAGCACGGTTGTAAGTCGCTCTGGATAAGAGCGTCTGCTAAATGCCATAAATGTAAATGTAATTAACACCAAAGCAGCTGAAACTGATTAACAGAAATTAGATTGAAATTAGACCAGGCTAAATAAAGTTTAAGTAGTGGTGAGGGACTGTGAGGGGACATAGGAGGAAATAGAGAAGTACTGTCAATAATTGGGTTATGATAGGGGTCTAAATACAGGCAGTTAGGATTTGCATATCCAAATTCACGAAACCTGTTGGAAAAACCAGGTGTGTTCGCTTGCTTTAGCTTTTATTCATAACTTTATATTACTGTTATATAAATATATAATGTATATTAGGATAAACAGAGATTTTGTGCTTAGTATTGTATGTATTTATTATCTAATGTATATTTTTTGTATGTAAGTACTGTAAGGGACTACGCAAGTTTTTCACTTACTTTCACACCTGTGAAAATGTGACGTGACAATAAAAGTGATTTGATTTGATTTGATTTGCTCTAACCAAAGTCTGATAAAAACGTAGGGAACATGTATAGACTGAAACTGTTTGATAAAATCAGTGACCTTTTACTTTTATTCCCTCATTTTGCATGTCATTATTGTGGAAAATATGATAGATCCCAGAAGGGGCTTGAGCCCCTGCTTCTTTGCCCTCAGACTGTCCAACACTGATGTACCAAGTATATTCATACCTATATAGTACTACTACAGTGTCACCAATGTGCTTAGAGTGGACCATCACCCAAATAATATCAGTGGTGTGTTTCCCAAAAGCTATATATCTAACTAGGCTGGCAAGAATTGTCATTGGATTAGAAGTGGGTAGTCCCTCTAAGTAAGATGTGAACATTCACAACCAGCATGAGAGTGTTCAGTACTCTGAGTGTCAGCCCTGGGGGTGCACTTAGCAGCTTAGTTTCATCTGACCAATACTTGCTTTTAAAACAATACCTTGTCTATCAGCACTCTTAGTTAGACAATACTGTTGTTAACAATTGTTCTGCAGCTATATGTATTGTATTTATGGAAGTATAAACCAGTTTTTATTTGCATTGCTATTAAAGAACAACTGTAAATCATGTTTGGAGCTGGGAGCTGATAAAGCGAGGCATGAGCAACTTTAAAGTGGTGAATTTTGTTCCTGTGTAGGCTAGTGCCTCAAATTTGCAAAATATGCTTTTATTGTCAAAGATCATGTTATTTTGCTCATGAAGGGGACCCCTAATTCTACATCAGATTATTAAACAATTACACTATGAAGAGCTGGGGTTTACTTAATATTCACACACTTAAAAAATGCAGACCAAAGACCCATCTTTTTGTAAAGCCCTTAAGTGAGCACTATTGAATGCATATATTAAAATGCTTTGTTTTGCACTTATGCTGAACTTACAATTTCTTCTCTCTAGGTATGACTGATGAGTTTAGGATTGCTAGGTAGTGCACTTATGCTGTATTTAACTGTATTCTTCTTTCTAAGTGTTAGCACTGGCCCTTGTTGGGGCAGCATCCTAGCTCAAGGCAAGTTTTAGACTCTTACCTTCTTGTACTAGCTAGGAAACATTCTCTGATGGAACACTAAGCATGACTGTAAGTCGCTCTGGACAAGATACTCAGCTAAATGCTGTGAAAGTAAATGTAAAAAAGAAAATGAATGTAAATACACATAAAGACAAATAGGGAATAATATGGGGAAAAGTGAACTTCTAGGCACAGTATAGAAAATCAAATGGATACTAATACATGAAAGATAGTATAGGAAAGTGTTGAAGATCTGCTTTTACAGTGAAAAAAATCTGATACGACCACATAAAAATAAGGTATAATACAAATATATGGATATAATGATTTATATCTATGTGCTTTGAGAGATCGATCTGGTTCTTATGCTCTTAAGAATCAAGAAGTTTTTCTTTTTATAATTTTACTGTTAGTACAGTAAATGTAATTTAAAAATTTCAATTCTAAGTAATGACAGCAGTTCATGAGGTCCACCTAAGACTTTGGCAGAGAACTAGTACATATTAGGGAATGCTTAGCAATGGATGAACTCAGAAAATACATGATTTCAGAGAAAATGTCCTAAATTTCATTTCTAGTTTCTCTGTGAGGTAGACTATTAACTGTTTTGTCTTAGGTTCTCCACTAGCTCAGACTTCCCCACCAGGCTTCTTCCTGGGCTTCTAGTTATGCACAGCTGGAGGATCACTGGGGTTCAAACTAGCAATCTCCTGAAGTTGGGGTGAATTTATAGACCAAGCTGTCACATTACCCAGAGAAAAGAATTATTCTTATTGAGATCTTCTCCTAATCTCAGATGCTTTTGAAAGTGAGAGTGAGACTTTTTATTAAGTTTATTATTATGTTTATTATGACTTTTTATTTTATTACTATTAATGGCTATGATCAAAATACATTCACATAAGTCAATTAGTGTTTATTTTCAAACCGTTTTTGGTTCATTTAAAAAGTTGTCTGCCGACAGTGTAATTTTAACAGTACTTTGTGACGGGGAAAAAATCGTAATATACAAGCAAATGGAGAAAACAAGCAGTATTTGTAGTTAGTATATAGGGACCCTGCATTTTAAGCATTTTCACTATGCAATAGCTGTTTTTTTTAGACTTTTCTGTGCATGTTACTGTTTTACTAGCTATTTAGCTGTACAGGTTCTCAAACTGAAAGAAACTGCAGATAATAATAATAATGATAATAATAATACACTTTTTAATGGTCCACTGTAGATGATTTGCTAATACTCCGTGATACTTAACTTATATAACTTAAATTTTAACGGTTAAAATCCATGTATTAATATTCTTCATTTTATTATTATTATTAGTAGTACTAGCAGCAGTAGTATTAATTAGCAGCATTGATTATACAAATATGTGTCACGCTTCCGGGCTTCCCCATCTCCTCCGCTCTCCCGGACTCCACTTCCCAGAGGGCTACACTCGATGACGTCTCTCCCACGTGCTCCCGTTCTCCAGAGTTTTAGCCCAGCTGCACCCCATTATTATCACACACATATAAGCCCCATGTTTTCCAGTGGTTCCCCGCGAAGCTTTGCCAAACATCCGTTAGCAATGCTGAGCGTTTTCTATCTACTTTTGCTATTCCGGTTTCGATCTCCTTTTGTCCCTGACCTCCCCCTTTGCTCTCTGTCCGCATCTGATCTTCTCCTTGGCTCTCGACCCCGTTTCTCGTCGTTTGACTCTTCTCCTAGCTCTACCCTTCTAACTTGGTTACCCTCGCTGCTTGTCCTTCCTGGTTCTGACCTCTGCTTGTCCCTGACTACGTTTTTGTCGTGCCACTGTGTTGTATCGAGTATTGCTGCTCAGCTGGAGTGCCTCATTTTGTAATAAAACCAAACTGACTTTTAGCTCTGCTCGCGTCGATCCGAGTTCTTTGTTTATGTTTAGCCTTTTCATCTTCTATTAAATTCAAGTTTGGTTTTGTGAAGTTTTAGAATAACAGAACATAATTGTTAAAACACGTAAAACAGTCTAACGTCCAAACACCTGAGTGCTGCCGAGTAACCTTAACACGGAACCATATACCTGCCTTAAAGGTTTCCCAAATGATTTACACCCTACACTAGCTTCAAATCAGATTTGAATACCTGGGGTCCATCAGCCCACCTGCCCCGAAAGGGACTGGTTGGAAAAAAAAGAACCAAAGGGCAATATTTTTTCAACTCTTATGTTCAGCACGTATTAGTAATAGTAATAAATATTAGTAATATTTTTAGTTTTAGTGATAATATTTATATGTAAGTAGTAAAGTCGTAAATCATATTTTTGAATGAATTTACAGAAATAAGTTTAAGAATGCCCACCCAGTAAAATGGTGACCAACTTCAAACACTGTATTGGTTAATTTTCACGCCCACCTTCATCCTTAGCCATTACCCATTAAACATGTATTGTGTCACTGTAAAGTGAGGGAAAATTTTTTTTGTTGCCTAGAGACAACATTGAATTACGTGGCGCCAAACTAAAGACTCATGAAAACAATGAAATTTGAATTCACGAACAATAAGCCCTGAAAATTAGGGGCCATTTCCTAAGATACTGTTTAAACAGACAATTGTATATCTCCAATTCACTAGCTCTGGAAGTGAAGGTCCCACCTTCCTATAGTCAATTGAAAAGCGTGCAACTGACAGTAACACTCCACACACTTAGTATCGCATACATTTAAATACAATGGGACTCAAACACAGAAATTGTATAGGTAATGTAAAACGATTTTATCCTAAGCATTTTTCGAAGCATTTCTAATCGTCATAAAATTGAAGAAAAAAATCTTCAAAAACGGAGTGTTATATAGGTTGTCCCTTAAAACTTTATAGGTACTCATTAAGGGTAATGATGTTCTCCTTAGCGTGTCGGTCAGAAAGCTCTGGAGGCTCAGATTCAGTTAACTTGTTTTTACTGGCATATTGGTATCACAGCAGCACAGTACAAAGGCTCTGACAGGTGAGAGTGGAACAATGTGTGTGTGGTAGTTCTTCACAGACACACACAACTCCCACCACTTAAATGTCTGGAAATTCACTTCTAACTCTGCTCAGGCAATGTGCTTCTTGCCACAGCCATGTCCTCAATAGTGGTATTGCACGCTTCTGCCTCAAGGGGGCACCAACCTAGCAGCCTATGGTCTTTCTAACACTGAGATACATGTTCGTAGATAAAAAAGGTTGCATTGTGGCAGTGCAAGCTATCGTGGCTCTAGACAGCCTTGACTGTCATGATGGGCAAGTCAAACACAAAAATGTCTGCCTCTTATTCATCATGACCATGAAAAAAACTGCAAAAACTGCAGTGTATCATTGGAATACATTTACATTTACATTTACGGCATTTAGCAGACGCTCTTATCCAGAGCGACTTACAACCGTGCTTAGTGTTCCGTTGGATAATATTCCAGCTAGTACAGGAAGTTTAGAGCCTAAAACTCACCCTGAGCTCAGACACTGCCCGAACAGGGGGCCAGTGCTGATACCTAGATAGATCAATACACACATATAGAGCAAAAAGAGCACTACCTGGCAACCCCAGCCCAGTGCTCACACCTATAGAAAAGAAAAGGTCATTATAAGTGCAATATAAGTGCAACACAACACAAGTACATACACAACTTACACCTCTACAAGTGCTTACTCACTTAAGTGCATTACGAAGAGATGGGTCTTCAGTCTGCGTTTGAAGACCGCGAGAGACTCTGCTGTTCGAACGCCCAGTGGGAGTTCATTCCACCATCTGGGAGCCAGGACAGAGAAGAGTCTGGACGCTTGTCTTCCATGAGACTTCAGGGATGGCGGTTCGAGTCTAGCTGTACTTGAAGCGCGAAGGGCTCGAGGTACAGATCGACTCTTCACCATTGCCATAAGGTAGGGAGGGGCTGGTCCGTTCTTGGCTTTGTAGGCGAGCGTCAGAGTTTTGAATCTGATGCGGGCAGCTACAGGAAGCCAGTGAAGGGAGCGCAGCAGTGGAGTCACATGGGTGAACTTCGGAAGATTGAAAATGAGTCGAGCTGCTGCGTTCTGGATCAGTTGCAGGGGCCTGATGGCCCGTAGAGGAAGACCAGCCAGGAGCGAGTTGCAGTAGTCTAGCCTTGAGATGACTAGAGACTGGACCAGCAGCTGGGTGGCCTCCTGGGTGAGGAAGGGTCGAATCCTCCGGATGTTGTAGAGGAGGAATCTGCATGACCGAGTCAGGTTCGCTATATGAGCCGAGAACGATAACTGGTCATCCAGAATCACTCCAAGACTTCTTGCATCCTCAGTCGGGGTGATCAAGGAGTTCCCGAATGAGATGGCAAGATCATGGTGAGGACCCGTAGTGCTGGGGATGAACAGCAGCTCAGTCTTGCTGGGATTGAGCTTGAGGTGGTGAGCTGTCATCCATGAGCTGATGTCGGTCAGGCACGCTGAGATGCGATTGCATACCTGTGTATCAGATGATGGGAAGGAAAGCATGAGTTGAGTATCATCAGCATAACAGTGATAAGAAAAGCCATGAGCAGTAATTACTTCTCCAAGAGAAAGAGTGTAGAGAGAGAAGAGAAGAGGACCCAACACCGAGCCTTGAGGGACACCGGTGGAGAGCCTGCATGGAGCAGACGTGGACCCATTCCATGTTACCTGATAGTGGCGGTCCTCCAGGTAGGATTCAAACCACTTCCACGCAGTGCCGGTGATCCCAAGATCAGTGAGCACTGACAGGAGGATCTTGTGGTTCACCGTGTCAAAGGCCGCAGACAGGTCGAGCAGAATCAGAACTGAGGACAGTTTGGCTGATCTCGCTGCATGAAGCCTCTCAGTTACTGCAATGAGAGCGGTTTCCGTGGAATGGGCTGGTTTGAATCCGGACTGGTTGATGTCCAGAAGCTGGTTCTGGGAAAGAAAGAAGGAGAGTTGATTATAGACAGCACGTTCAAGAATTTTAGAGAGAAAGGAAAGAAGAGATACCGGTCTGTAACTGCTGATGTCTGAGGAATCCAGCGAGGGTTTCTTCAGGATGGGAACCACTCTGGCAGTCTTGAAGGCCTGTGGAACGTGGCCTGATGACAGGGAAGAGTTTATAAGGAAGGAGATGAAGGGTAGCAGGTCCAGGGAGATTGACTGGAGCAGTGTGGATGGGATGGGATCCAGTGGGCAGGATCCCATCCCATACTTAAACCATACTTAAACCATTCCGGTGGAAACATAAATATTAAAAGTGAGTTCTTACCACTTTGCAATATTGGAACACAGTAAATACAACAAGATCACTGTGTGTTGTATGGGTGTGCCTGAGAAGACTGGCTGGCATAAATAAATTGTTATGGACAAAATGCACAATGTCTTGTGTTTTGGACAAATTCAGATTAACTTAAAAAATACATATTGTCATATAAAGGTGCACACTTATTTTATGGTTAAGATCAGATTTAATTATGTTACATGCACATCCACTCAGATATATTTTTAAGTGCAGGCAATGTCTTCTCAGTCCATGTTGTCAGAAACATTCATCATAATAATGCAGTATCACAACTGTGCTGACTTTATTATTAACTTCATTAAACTCATTAAAAAACTTTTTATAAACCTTAATAGTAAAACTTTGCTTAGTAGAAAAATGCCATTATATGCACTTCAATATCACTGCATTTATAAAATCAATATACTTCTAACCAACAAGATTTTTATTCTAATGTAAATGAAATGCAGGCATGAGGATTAATTTAATAAATGATCTAGTCTATACATGACAGACAATAAACAACTGGAAGAAATTCACTCTAAGCATGTACACAATAATGTACTGAATGCTCTGTTTCTATTCTAGAACTGCACACATCAGTACCAACCTCAAAACTACTCTCTGGTCCAAAAACAAACAGCTGGCACCCCTGGTAAACATAAAACACCAAAAGCTGTGGCAGTATCAAGTGAGTACCAGGGGTACCACACAGTTTTTTTACTAGTAGTAGAAGAAAAAGCTCCTTCTTTGTCAATGGTTTACAGGACACATTAGTGTGTGTGTGTGTGTGTGTGTGTCAATCACTGTTGACAAACACTGTCACTGAATGACAATACACATGCTGTTGTTTCGCTTTCATCACTATTTATTTCAGATGCAGAAAAAAACTGTATTTAGTTTAATTTGTAATATTTCACTGAACCCCACACTCATCAGTGGTTTCAATATCTATATTATGTCCTTGCTACAGGACATGGGTTTTTAAGAGTTTTGGTGCTTAGAATTAAAACCAAACTGGCACCCAAACAGATAAATATTACTAATCTGTTGTCAAGAAATACCTCAGCATGGTTTGGCTAAAACATAAATTTTTCAAGTGTCCAATCAGCACCATTGTGAACATTTCACACCAAACAACTTTGAATTATCTTGTTTTCAGTCCTAAAGCCGAGCAGTCGTTGCTTGGTTTGATTGGTTAATCTAAATAAGTCTGTTCAGTGACAGGCTAGTTTTTTATTCTTATTACCTACATTTTATACTTTATAATAATTAAATCCTATTTGTATTGCCCTTATTGTGTTAATGTTTTGCTATCTGTTGTTGACCAAAAGAGGATAGGCTCTCTTCTTTGAGTGTTGACCCTTCTCAATGTTTCTCCATCTTAATATGAGGGAGTTTTTCCCTACTACATTGGCATTTAGATTCAGATTTTCTGTAAAGCAGCTTTGTAACAATACCTGTTATATGTAACTTTGAACTGACTTGACTAGTGTTAACTTCAGTCATCTAACATCTAGTTACAGCAGACCATAGTCATAGACAGTTAAAGAAATAAAAGCAATTTTCCAAAATGAACCTGAAATTTTTTGTTTTGTTTTTTTTAAAATATGGTGTCATCATAAAACAAAATGTGTAATTGTTTGCAGCACCTGTGCCAGAGGAGCTTTGACCTCTGACAGACAGGCTGACAGAAGTATGTGGGGTCCTTTGATATTTTTTTTAGGTCATTTTCACAAGCTGTTACAGTCTTTCACAATAACACTTTTTCAAAGTACTTGAGCTGAGAACTTAAAGCTTGTTTTATTGTTTTTATTGTGCATAGTAAACTACTACTCACTTAAAAAAGACGGTTCTTCAAAGTTTCCTTAACAAAGAAAAGTGTTCTATATACAATCATAAACACAACAGGGTTACGGTGCCAAACGTCCTATAGTAAAATTGCATTACTTCATCCTAAAACTAATCACATTTCTATAGAACTTTAGATAGAAAGGAAAAAAAGTGTAATGAGAACACTTGTGATAAACATTTTCTTAAAAGAGAAAAAAATACATGTGTATGAAAAAAAGAAAGAAAAAGGAACAATGACAATTATTGACAATTATTCCCACCCTTGGTAAATATAGGGAAAATGATAAAATGTCTTTGTCATTAAACAGCTCAATTTCATGCTTAAAATATTAAACAATAAAAGAAAACATAAAAAGTATGAAATAAACAAAAACTTTCATTAAAAAAAACACAACCATGTATTATAACCACAAAACAATGTCAACATTTTGAAACAGTGATAAAGCTTTGACACATTTCAAATCCTTGCTTAGAAAATGTTAATCACTACAAAAATTAGGCAATAGATAAACAGCCCAACAAATGTCCATAATTACCCTTAGGACTGTTATAATTTAGAAGTCTAAAACAACTGGTAACATAGTGACCTGCCTGGACATATGTGTATTTTGCCCCCCCACACAGTGAGAACATCAGGATACTAAAATTTTACCTCTTTGGGGTCACCAAGTCTCCTACAGTACCATTAGACATTACCTTCACACAAACAAAGCTTTTTTATTATTTTTTTATTTTATTATTTGTATTAAAGCAAATTATTAAAGCAAAGGGGCAAATAATTGTTGGATTTGTGAAGATAAATTGTGTCTTCCAACACACTCAGTTTTTTAAAGATGCTGTCTCTTTTATTTGACACACATGCACAGAGGAGTTAACCCAAACTCTAAATCCAAAGTAAAGTGGTTCAGTGAATGTGGAGTGAAATGTGTATAAGTGTGTCAGCGTGTGTGTGTCAGTGGAGACGCTGTAGAAGGACAGAGTGCCAGCTGACCAATCCAGATATACCCCTACTCTGTTAGACTGAGAGGAAGAGACTGGTATATCAGTACTTTTCTTGTTGTTTATGGCACAGTAACCAATAGGAGAGCAGAAAAGACTCCAGGACTTACTGTTGCGGCCAAGTTTACAGTCATCACCATCTCCTTTCCTACCGATTCCTTTGTATACCACTGCTATATAATCCCACCCACTCCACTCAGTCTCCCAGTAACAGCGTCCAACCAGACTCTGTCTGCAAAGGACCTGTTCCCAAAAGTCAAATCTCTCCGGATGATCAGGATATGCCTGAGGCTCTCTCACCCATATCACCTTTCTGTTTCCTTCAGACAGTAAGAGATCCGTGTGTGCTGTGTTTGGGTCCAGAGTAAGTTCACAGCCATCTGAACCCAAGGGTATATAGAGAAGAAAACAACACACAAGAAGATAGATTATCTTCATCTCTAATGTAATTTGTGTGTGTGATAATACAGTGCTGTGTTCACCATTTCTTAGGAAATCTACATTTTGGCAGGCTCACCTGCAATCCAAATCATCATTCTTCATCAATCAACAGTCTTCATTCAGCAAATCACAGACCTCATAAGATAATACATTGAAGGTTTAGAGGTCAATTCTGGTTGGAGCCAATATCTGCCAATAGGGCAATCTCATGGAGCAGCATTAAACAACATAGGTCAGAATGCTTCTGTCTTCACCACAACAGAGTAATTCCCTGCCTTTGTACATTACACCCCATTACCTTTTTAACCTGATTAAAATTCTAGTTCACTCTGGATAATAATGTTTAACACATACCATTCAGTTTAAGCCATAAGTTTACATACACCTTAGCCACAATATTTTTTTAAATTCAGTTTTAAATTCATATAATCATACAATAGTTGTAATTTCATTGAATCATAAAATATTTTTATATTTATTTTATCATGTTTATCATGGACTCTGTGGAGGGGATAAGTGTATGGAAAGTTATGACCTCTGCTTTATAGCGAATATGTCGCAAACATTTAACGGAACATCAGGAACTTACATTTTCTTAAGCCTGGTTTTATCCAGGTCTTCCCTGCATGTTCCAACCTAAAAAAGGAAAAAAAAAACACATACATACTTTGATATGTTTGCTGATCTGCATAAACCTATCAGATGTTATTATCACAGGGGTTCCTAATTCCTGTCCTGGTGACCCCATGACACCCTGCGCAATTTTTCCCTACTCTGTAGACCTGACCCAGTTAACAAGAAGTTTGTTCACTAGTAAGATTTGAAGTAGGTGTGCCAGATGAGAGAAAGCAATAAATGTGCCTAGAATGGGGTGCCAGAACTCCCCATTCTAGGCACATTTATTGCTTTCTCTCAACTGGCATACCTACTTCAAATCTTACTACTGTACTCTGTACACCTGGCCCTACATTTTAAAGATGTACCACTCAGAACCCTCTAGAAACTAACTCCTAAAAACTGCCCATTCGCAAACTTAATAATTGCCTGGTAGCACTTTACTTTACAGATCGGTAATAAGTAGGTAATGATATGATAATTTTACGGTAACAAATTGTATTTAATCATTAATTAAATGTCAATTTCGTAGTTGTTACTAAATAATAAAGCAGAAATTGTAGTGAGTGTTAACAAGGCCATTATGAAATGTTAAAATAATGGTGAATAATGTAATAATGGTAAATTGTACTTATCTAAAAATTACCTGCTTATTTTATAGTTGTTTGTATAGTATGTATAGTAAGTAAGCAGAGAGAGTCATTGTCTCATCTAGTCCTGGGTAACAATACCTGTCTATAAGTGGGCCTACGTGTGAAGCAGAAGATCATTTTGAACTGATGTTATGACCTGATGGAGGTGTAGTAAGTGAGAAACAAGATGGAAATAAGTAAGTTTGCATTTTACGGCTCTAATACCGTTTAGATTAACTGTAATTACTGCCTGTAACATTGCACTGTCTGACCATTTAAATACGTAACAGGTAAGACATAAAACAGAAGCAAGTGAATTAGTATTTTTACAACCCTAATACCAGGTAATTACAGCAGAACTACTTAATTGATTGTGGGGTTAATAACTCTAACATTATATATTATATACATGTACTCAATTATTATTCTCTCTTATTGTTCATTAGGAACCGTAAAATAAGCAGGTCATTTTAGGTAAATACAATTTATTATTGTTTTTTTATCATTTTATTACTAAATACTGATATAATGACTATCTTTTCTTTTATTAATGGCTAGAAGATGTGCATATAATATTTAGGAAGGTAGAACTTTTTACAATTGTGTTTCTATTACATTACAGCCTTGTCACCACTACAATTGCTCATTTATTATACATAAAGAACTATAAATAGCAGGTCATTTTTAGGAAAGTACAACTTGTTACCATTATTTTACCATTTCATAATGGCCTTGTTAACACCACAATTTCTGATTTATTATTTAGTAACAACTAGGAAATTGGTATTTAATTTTTGATTAAATACAATTTGTTTCCGTAAAATGACCATATTGTTACCTACTTATTAACGATCTGTAAAGTGCTACCATCCCCCTTTCATAAGTGAACTGTGGTAGAATTGTTCTTCCACTTATTTAGTTAAATATCAGTTTGGGATTCAAATCTGGTCAGAATCCATTACAGAATTGTTGATTTGACTATGTTCAATTTCCTTCTCTATCCCTCTCTTTATATTTGATGATTCTTAAGATTCTTAAGAGTGTTTTAATCAATATTATTATTGATTGTTAATACAATTATAATGCCTTTTTTATTTTATAAGTAGTTTAAGAATATCATATCTTTTCAGCTCTAAATTTGTTGGGAACATTTAACCAGCCTAACCAAGCTGCAGTTATTTTCAAGTCTTGTTAATTCAGTCTGTAAAATTTAAATTTGGCCAATGTTAGTTCATTGTGAAATATAATTTAAGATTAGCAGATAACAAATAAGACAGCCTTGACTAGCCAAATGCATTCACACAAGTGGCCTTGACTCACCAACATGACCCAGTCTGTGTGAGCTGCAACTGGCTTTTCTTAGTGGCAGACCAAGTCTGCCAAACCAGGCAGCTGCAGAAGAAATCTGTTAGATCAACCAGCCACCATACCAGCTATGCATCATCAGCAGATTTTGGGGTTCCCTTTTAGTTTAATAAAAATTTAGATTAGTCATTCCATTTAGGTTCACAGTCTAAAATAGGTATCTCCAAGTTTCAGCAAACTCCAGACATTTCCTCAAGTGAATGTAATGTGTCTGGTTTCCTTGTATAATTGACCTTGCATAAACCCTCAACCTTTATTTAAGATTAAATAAGTGGTTACTGTTTTTGCTTAAACTAAGCTTTTGTTTTGGAGCTTCAGTATCAATGATGACTGGTTATCTGGTTCTGCAATATTTCAGCTTTGTACATTTAGTAAATCTGTAAATGTATCTAAATCAGCTGCAAGTTTCAGAATCACAGCTCCACAAACCTGAGTGTCTCCAGTCTACAGTATGGATCCTGCAGTCTAGCTGTGAGCAGATTCACTCCTGTGTCCCCTGGGTTGTTGTATGTCAGATCCAGTTCTTTCAGGTGTGAGGGGTTTGATCTCAAAGCAGAAACCAGAGAAAAACAGCCTTCCTCTGTGACCATACAACCAGACAGTCTACAAAGATAAATGAATCAGTGTGAGTGTAATGGAACAAGAACACATCAGTTTTTTCCATATAAGACATTTTTCCATATAAGAATTATATGGAAAGCTTACTTGAGTATCTCCAATTTACAGAGAGAATTCTTCAGTCCAACAGAAAGCAGTTTTACTCCTGAATCCTGTAGATCATTATTACTAAGGTCCAGTTCTTTTAGGGGAGAGTTTGCTGATTGCAGAACTAATGCAAATGTTCTGCAAAATTCCACTGTTAGTTTACAGAATGCTAGCCTGTGAAAATGAATATCAATCAGTAATTTTCATACAGTGAAAAATAAATTAAGACATGGTTTAAACAGACTGAAAATGTCATTTAATCACTATAAGCAAACTATATCCTTATTTATGTTACTATATCTCTTCTACTATTATGACACATGCTCATCATTCTGTAATGCTGTGCTGTTGTTAGCATTGACTGTTCCATCTCACATTGACTTGATGGGTTACTTAAAGATTTGTATCCCATTACAGCATTCATATATCACGCCTGAACATTAGAACCTGCGTTATCCAAACCCTCCGGAGAGGTATATCTCCAGAACCAGGATTGGGCACCCCTACTCTAGGCATCAAGCACTTAAATGAATGCTTGTTACCTATAGTCAGTGACTTATTTTATTCAGTTTTGATCTGCTTGACATTTTGGTACAAATTCAATAACAGCTTCTAATAGAGAGAAACTATTAGCCAGAATGTTTGCTGACCAACACATTAATTACATGGGACAGACAAATTTCAAGTGGAGTTGAATGTGCATAATCTGTCCAGACTGTAAAGTGTCCAAAAGTTACAGAACAGTAGTGTGTGTGTAAAATTCCAGATACCTGAGTTTGTACAGACTGCAGTGTGGATCCTTTAGTCGAGCACATAGCAGCTTTACTCCTAACTCTCCTGGGTGGTTAAAGGCCAGATCTAGTTCTTTTAGGTATGAAGGATTTGAACTCAGAGCTGAAGCCAGAGAGGAACAGCCTTCCTCTGTAACCAAACATCCAGACAATCTGTAGAGACAGGAAAGTAGAAAAGACATAAAGTGAGAGTGAATAAACTTTTAAATAAACATTGAAAATAGTAAAGATGGTTCCAAATCACAATTAAAGTATGTATTTATTATCAACATGGGGATAATGTTTTTAACAACATAAGGGAATCTGTGCCCTATCGAAATGTAAATAATGATCCTGAGTCAGTGCTTGTAAATCACTCCAGGAGGTGGGGCAACTGACAGATTAGCACTGCTATTACCAATCCATTAGGTATTCAAGTTAACTTTCAAGCACAGCATTAAGTCAGGGACTCTACATAACCTGATAGCCAGATTTCCCAAAGCTACTAAAGTTCCTCATTTATATGAATGTGTGTCCCAAATATTTCCAGTGAATCACTAATTTTGTTTAATTTTTAGGACCTGAAATGAGCTAAAAATGCTTTAACTGAATGGAAAATTGTCTGATTTGGAGGTTTTTCTGACATGTGTAATGTCAGGAATAACAAACTTAGTTCGGCATATGCAGAGCTAACAGTTGAATGAGTTTTATTAAACAGGTTGACACTTCAACACAGCAGCACGAGCCAGGCAAACATTACCAAGGGACAATGCAGGTCATAAACAGAGAAACAGGCAGAGACTGAGAACCAGGGAATCAGAGAGACCATCAAACAAATCCAAAGGGTGATAATCAGAGAATAAACCAAGTATACAAGCACGTAGTCGAAAATGTAGCAAACAGAACAAGGGGAGAATCAAAGCCAAGTCAACGTAAGTCAGAGCCAAACGGAGTCAAAACCAGAGATAGCAAACAAGGAAGGCAGGAGAAAAACGCTCGGTAATGCAAACTAGGATTGAACACCACTGCAAATATGGTGTAAACATGGTCAACATTTTAATATTTTAACCAAATTGTTTTTCATATAAACGCTTAGGAATTGTGTTAAATTGTCTAATAAAAAAACAGCTGCAGTGTCACACAATATAGAGAACAATTGACATCGGTTAGTTAAAATAAATGTGCCATGAACCACAAATGGATCTTGATCCAGGAACGTTTTTGAGGAATGGATAGATGACCATTTTATGAAATGTAGCCCATCTCAGATGTTCTTGATATTTACATCATTTACAATAGCTCTTTTGTGCTTTTCTCAGAGAATATTTAATTCACAGAAATATTACTTGAGTATCTCCAGTTTACAGCATGAACTCTTTAGTCCTTCAGTGAGTTGATTCACTCCTGTATCCTGTAGTAAATTGCTACTAAGGTCCAGCTCTGTCAGAGAGGAGTTTGCTGATTTCAGAGCAGAACAGATGGTTTCACAGGCATTCAAGTTGAGATTACAGCCAACTAGTCTAGAATGGAAAAGCACAGTACATTAAAAACAATATTTAAAGCATTTTTTACATATTTGTGTCAGTGCTAGAGATGCTATGTACACTCATCAAGCACTTTATTTGGAACTCTATACTAATACAGGGTAGGGTCTCCCTTTGCTCTCAAAACAGACTCAGATCTTTGTGGTACTGATTCCACAATATGTTGGAAACATGCTTTTGAGATTCTGATCCATGTTGGCATGACTGCATCAAGCAATTGCTACATATATTTTTTCCTGCTGTGAATCTCTTGTTCTGCTACATTACAAATGTGTTCTATTGTATTTAGATGTGCTGCAGACCACTGAAAAACACTTACTGTTTATGAAACCAGCTTGATATTACTTTTGACTTGTCATGGTACATTATCATGCTGGAAATAGCCATTAAAGATGGGTAAATTGTGGCCATACTCAAATAAACTTTGGTGTTTGAGTGATGGTTTATTGTATTATTAACAGGCCCAAAGTGTGACAAGAAAACATTCCACAGACCATTACACCACATACACTGACCTAAACTGTTGATACTACGCAGGTTGATACTACGCAGACACCAGATTCTGACAAAATAATTTATGTACCTTGTTTGAAAGTTGTAAAAGACATATCACTATATTTTTCCCTGAATGTAACATTTTTCCAACACCTCTGTCATTAAAGAGCACTGGTATAAAATGTTTTGGATAAAATTTGGATAGCAGCTTGCAGCTTATATTCACAGTTAGTGATGCATCTAAGACTTTAAGAAATCTAAAGTGCCATGTATCCTCACTAAATCATAAAATCATTGATTACATTCTTACTGTCACTTGTTAATAATTAATAATTATTAATTAATCTAACACTTTTAACAAAAATTGGTATGCTTTTGCTCTAATTCACTTGTGCACCTAATTCACTTTTGCAACACTGTCTCAAATCCAAATTGTGCTTCAAGCCCTATAATCGACAGTTGTACATGGACATTTGTTGAAGTAAACAAATCTAAGTAAACAGAGGGCAGATTTGGTTGAGAAGTCCTGGTTTTGTTGAGCAGAAATTCTTCATGATGAGCAGTTATTTCATTCTGTCACAGATTTAAATGCAATAAAGAAGTTAAAGGTGTACGAAACCCACACCATCTCAACCTTATGAGGGAAGTAATATTACATGATTTTATAACATGGAGTTGCAAACTTTTAAGGCTTACTTGTCATGAGATTGATTGAAGTACAGTCTTTCATAAATTAAACAGATAGTAAACTCTGTTGTCAAATTTTTATTGTTTACCATTAGCCATGAATCTAGCATCCCTTGTATTTGCTTTAGCTCTCACCAATAATGTTGCTGTAAACTGTTTGCAAGTTTTTGTGAGAGTTCTTGTGCCTTCTCCTCCAATCTGGGTCCTTAGTGCTAATGACAGAAACTTCTTCATCATTCTCCCTGTTATAAGTTAGTGCACTATCAAAATATTTTAAAATGTTTTTTAAGCTGAAATTTTAAGGCCAAATTTACATAGTATTGCTATAAGTCCAGAAGTATTTTAACTATGTATACCTAGAGAACACTTAACAATGAATTAACAGTATTGCTTAATGGCTTGTGAAGATATTTTTCATTTCTCTCATGTTTTTATTGATTTTATCTACATTTATTTGGCAAAGCTCACCTTAGTTTATTGAGTTTACAGCGTGAAGTAGTCAATCCAGCAAAGAGTAGCTTCAATCCTGAATCCCGCAGGTCATTGTTACTAAGGTCCAGTTCTTTCAGGAGGACATTTCCCAATTGTAAGGCTAATCCCAGAGTTTTACAAGACTGTTTACTGAGTGTACACATAGAAAGTCTGCAAGTGAGAAAATACAACATATACAATATATCTTATATTACAATATAATAGAAATTTATATTCTATAATAAGAGAATGTTCAACTTTTTGAAACACTGACCTTAGTACCTCCAGAAAACAGTGTGAACTCATCAGTCCAGTAGAGAGTAGCTCCACTCCTGAATCCTGCAAGTCATTGTTACTTAAGTCCAACTGTCTTAGTGGTGAATCTGAACTGATAAGTGAGGCCAATGCTTTGCAACTTTGTTTTGTCAGGTTGCATTGCTCCAACCTTCATACAAACAACAAATGTTTTTAATTAGGTTTCAATAGTACTTGCAAGCAAAACCTACTAATGCAATGTAACTTTTGATCATTACACAAAAAATTATGACATGCATTTTCACTTAAAAAATCGCACATTATGAATACAACACATATAGGCGATGGTCATTTTAAATAATTCCTTCCTGTATAATAAACGTTTATTTACACATGCATTAATTTACATCAAACAAATGAACAGCATACTCACATGAGTGTGTCTAGTTTGCAGATTTTCAGTCCAGCACAGAGCAGTTCCACTCCTGAATCATGAAGGATGTTGTTGCTGAGGTTTAGCTCTGACAACATGGAATTTTCTGATTTGAGAGCATTGCAGAGATATCTACATGTGTTTATGGTGAGATTACAGCCAGCTAATCTGCAAACACCCAAATAGAGTATAGAATACATTTAGAACATAGGTTGTTGTATGAAGTAACATAAAAAATACATATAGCAACAAATTGTCCTTGTGTGCATAAATACAATTAAAGGGGACATTATTATGCTTTACCAGCTTTTTCCCTTTCTTTTAGTATGTTATGTAGCTTTTTGTGCATCTAAAAAGTCTGCTCCACCACAGAAACCACTTTCTTCAAGTGCCTGAAAACCCTTCCAGACCTTTTCTCTGTAACAAGGTGACATCATCTTGTAACAGAATCCCAAATATCTGCCTCCTAACAACCTTGGCACGCCCTCGCACAGTGCACAGCAACTACTGGAGGCTGTGTGGGAGTAGAACCGCTCTGGCTGTTGACCAATCAGAACAGAGTGGGTGAGCATAATCAGGAAGCAGTCTTAAAGACACAAGAGCAAAAGTGTTTCAGGGTGAGTGCAGTTGTACAGTAAAAAGAAACTATTGTGTTTTGGGATAATTAAATGTATATGTATCTATAATAGTAGACACCACTATGAACACTGAAAATAAGCATATTAGGTCCTCTTTAATGTTTACCATAATGTGGTGGTTTAACACTCAAATTATGCATCTGGCACTGTATAGACTTCTCAGTGATTCATAGGGTAAAAGTTCTGGACTGAGCCTTTTCTCTTCTGTGGCCATATTCAGAGTTAAGTCAAGAGCGTGTAGTATACAGTATAGAGAATTTGTACATTTCAGACATCCGATTTAACTATGGACTTACAAACTGCTCAGACACTTGTGTGAAGCATGGAGTTGATCAAAACAAATTAATGTCAGTTATCCATACATTTTTATGCTATTTTATATATGTGACTATTTTCATCCTCACAGAATTTTGAATGCTATTGTTATTTCATAGCATAATAATTTAATAAAAATAAAAATAAATGTTTTTATCAGCCTGTATGATTGCTGATAGAAAATGTCACTCACTACATTTTGCTCTGCAGTACAATAATTATGCAATTAGAAAACAATAACAAAAAAAATTTAAATTTGTGTTACCTATATAAACACACAAGAAACAGTTTCTAAAAATGTATCAAGATACAGAATATACTGAAGGTATAAAGATGGGAATATGCACATCTGTATATAACATAGCTTCTTTCATAACTTTATTTTATTGTTATATAAAACTATATATTTGACTTAAAAGAACCATTATGGCATTTACTATTCTGCAAATTATTGTCTAATGTGTATATTTTTGTATTTAAGTTCTGTGAGGCACCACACACCTAAGATTTCACTTACCTGTGATGTGACAATAAAGATGATTTTATTTTATTTTTAATGAATTAACTTTCTAAAATTAATAGTAAAATACTTTGCTGTGAAGTTCAGTGCTATTCAAACAGATTTTGGAAACCTGCTTCTTAAACAACTGTAAATCAGACATGAAGGAGCTGGTCATTTTGGAATGCCTACAAATGTGTGCTTTAACAATAGGGATCAGGGACTTATCAGATATTTAGTAAAACCATGTTTAAATGTAATGATTAACATTAACATTTATTACAGGAATCTCTTAACTTTATTCACAGGTGTCACTCACATTTCAAACTCTTAATCTCTAACCACCTGAGCCTGCCAATGTTTTAGTTGACTTTTTATAAACTATTTAAGTTGCTTACACTGTTTTATTTTTATGTATTTAAATTCCTCATTTTTTATCTCTTACTCCTACTCTTTTCAGTTATTTTACTCCCTCATGTTTATCATTAATTATTATTTACTTGATCCATTTAATAGTTTTATTTGTTGGCTGTAATAAACCAGTATTTAACACTACAAATGCCATAGTGAGCATAGAAATATCTTGTAATAAAAACACACTGACCTGAGTCTTTTCAGTTTACAATGTGAACTCTTCAGTCCAGTAGAGATAAGCTCCACTCCAGAATCCTGGATGTCATTGTTACTCAGGTCCAACTCTTTCAGTTGTGAATATGAACTGAAAATGAATGCCAATGCTTCACAGCTGTCTTTACTAAGGTTGCAATGGCCCAACCTTCATGAATAACACATAAATATTATTTTAATAACCATACTTCTCAGAAGTTAATTTTAATAGCAAAATTAAAGAGAAACATTATACTTTATTGCTTTTATTCCTTTCATAACATTTGAAAATATTTTTTAAATTATACTTGCAGAGCTTGTTTTGTGTTTTTCACCACTGGTAGTAGTCTCCTCAGTCCTTCATCGGATGGTTTATATTTCTTAAGATCAAACTTCTCTTGAGTCTCCTCTGACATCAATAACACAAACACCAGAGCTGACCACTGTGTAGATGAAAGCATCTGTGTTGAGAGATCACCTGAGTTCAGGAAGTACTGGATTTCACTTGTCAGAGAGTCGTCTTTAAGTTCACTTAGACAATGGAAAAGATTGAGTCTCTTTTCAAAAGATTTTGTCTTCCTAATCTTTATCTTGATGTAATTTATGGTGTCCTCGAGGCTTTCTTCTTTGATTTTCATTTCTGGCTGCAGACTCTTGAGGAGTCTCTGATTGGACTGTAGTGAGAGACCAAGAAGGAAGCGAAGGAAAAGATCTAGGTCCCCATTTTCACTCTTCATGGCCTTATCCACTGCTATCTTGTGTAGACTGGTCAGACTGTGTTTTACATTCCACTTAATTTTCTCCAAGGTTGTTTGAAGAAGTGGGTTAAATTCATGACTGAATGTGAGGAACACAAATACAGCAGCAAGAAACTCCTGGAAACTCAGATGCACAAAGCTAAACATCTTCTCGTCAGTTTTAAAGATTTGTGTACACACCCCAGAGTACACCAAAGCTTCATCAACATCAATGCCACATTTCTTCAGATCATTCGC
Organism: Semaprochilodus insignis; assembly: GCA_034552555.1. NCBI lineage: Eukaryota > Metazoa > Chordata > Actinopteri > Characiformes > Prochilodontidae > Semaprochilodus > Semaprochilodus insignis. The sequence goes on along the minus strand of CM067495.1, from coordinate 21,967,936 downwards.
ATAGAAAAGGAGTTGTCCTTTCTGCAACTGAAAAAAGGCTAGCTTCCCAAGCTTCAGGATGTTCAGTGCTCCTATTTGTTTGTATCTTCTGTTGTATTTCTCACTCTTTTGCATTGTTTGAAACAACAGAAACCGCATGTACATTTCTGTTAGAGTAGTGGGAGCATTTTTCATGTGCTTGCCTTCCTTTATCATCTTCTGAAGCACAGAGACTGAGATCCTACAGAATGCAGGTATGTGGCACAAGATATGAAGACTCCGTGCAGTCTTAATGTGAGAGATTATTTTGGTGGCTTGATGCTGATCTCTGATTTTCTTCCTGAAGTACTCTTCCTTCTGTGGATCACTGAATCCACGAATTTCTGTTACATGATCAAAGTACTTGCGTGGGATCTGACTAACCGCTGCAGGTCGTGAGGTTACCCAGATGAAAGCAGAGGGAAGAAGTTCTCCCTTGATGAGGCTTGTAACTAGTTTACAGAGAGTAGTTTTCTCTGTTACATTAGATAGTTTCTTTTGATGAAAATTTAGAAGAATTCTACTTTCATCCAGTCCATCCAATATGAAAACTATCCTGTGTTTTTTATTTAATATCTCTGTTACATCTTTACCATGGAATTCATGATGAAAGTACAGTAGAAGATCCCAGAGGCTGTATTTTTCATCTTTGATTAAGTTCAGCTCCCGAAAAGGAAGGAACACTACAAAATCTAAATCCTGATTGCAGCTTTCTTTAGCCCAGTCAAGAATAAACTTGTGTACACAGACTGTTTTTCCCACTCCAGCTATCCCTACTGTCAGCACTTTTGCACCAATCACATTTTGGTCACACTGCACTTTGAAAATGGCATTGAATTTGATTGGAGTTTCTTCTGTTTTGGGATAAAAGACTTCCACCTGTCTTACTTCATGATCAGTGTGCACTCCTCCTGTGCAGCCTTCGATCACATAAAGTTCGGTGTAAATGTTTTCCAAAGGCATAAAATCACCTTCAAATGAAGTCCCCTCATATAGCTTTACCAATTTTGCTTTAAAATTAGTTTTTGCTATCCTGCTGATATCATGTTGTTTTCCATCTGTAGGAAAATGTGAAGACAATAATTAATTATACATATCTTTTAATAACTTTGGACTAAAGCTGTTTTCTAAACACAGTTCTATAGCTACATAAACAGATTTTTAAAATTATTAATATTCTACAATCTGTTGCTGCACCATTGTTTTGTTTGCAGAACAATATGTGATGCTGCTTTTGTTGGTCTCAGAAGTCTGTGCTACTTCTTGTGTCAAGCTAAGGAAGACTTCCAAAAAACTCTTTAGAAAAAAACCCACAGTGAGAATTGTAGGCCCAGGAATAAATCATTATTAGTCTAATGGATGTAAAAAAAAAGTTACTAATGTATTAGAACTAATGGTCTAATGTATGTTTTCTGGGATTTAATGCAATTGGAGATTTGTGAATGTTCATGACACTGGCTAAGACAAGCTGCTATAAATCAAATGGGTGCAATATTCATACTCTTGTAATGGTAAGGGTGACGATGATAATGCACTGTTTACCTGCAATGAGAGCACCAGCTTGTCTTGAGTCTTCAGTCTGAAACGCAGTAGTGGAAGCTGCTGGACTCTTACAGTTTAACTCTTCACATATGTTGCCATCTGAGAGGTAGTTCAGGTATAAGCAAAACAGAAAATCAGTTTAATGGCTTTTAAGTCGGAGTAAAATATGTTCAGCTGAATATATATTCAATATTTGGTTAATTATCAAAAGTAACTGGTACATGATAATGAGTATAAAAAGACCAAATATCTTGCTGTTTACTCCATTAATTTAATGCTGAACTCCAGAGAATTATTAAATAAATAAAAAAATAAAAAAATAAATAAATTAAAACAATAAGTATATTCAACTGGTTTGACTGAATGAGTGGTTTAACTAGTTGAATTACCTTTTGATACATAGCAATGCAGTATCTTAGTGAATGTTATACATCTATCTACGCTCATCATCAAAAATATAGTCGCACCAAGAAGGAAGCGCCAGATTGCAATGCTACTGGGAAGGAAGATAAAGGTTACCAGGAACAATAAATGATTACAATGTAGACTTACATGGGCAATGTTTATTGAGCTACACATACAGTGATTTTTTAGTATGCCATTGGGCTGCCATGTTTACTCATGCAACATGTCAGATGTCTCTGCGTGGAGTTGTAGAGGTTCCCAATGGTGACCTGGGTGTCACACCCTGCCATGTCTTGTTCTTGTTTGTCTGTTTTTTCTGTTTTCAGTTTTCTGTTTGTCTTGTCACTGCCATGTGCCCTTTGTTATTCCATGTGCTTCTGTTTTGGTTTCTTGCTCCTCCTGTCTCCGCCCTCTTGTCAAGCCCCTCACCTGTCCCTTGTTTGTAGCTCCGCCCCTTCCCAGGTGTTCCTTGTTAGTCTTGTTCACTTATACTCCTTGTGGTTCCCTTTGTGCTTGCTTGGCGTTTTGTTTGCTTGGTGTTTGTTCCCCTGCCGTTGTTCTGTCTCCCTGCCGGTCACTTGTCTTTGTTAGTTGTTTCTTTTGGTGTTTTGTTTTGTTTGTTCTGCTAATTAAACCCTTGCATTTATATCCTGCCTCCTCGTCCCTGACCCCCACGTGACACTGGGACAATCCATCCCAAGCACCTTGAAAATTCTCACTCAGTTTCTGCAGATTTTGTGGTAAACTTTTGTGAAACTTGAATCATTCCCATGTCTCATGATGTCAAACCTGTCCACCAAGATTCATTCCTGTCAGTTTATTCCTTCTGGGTGCGACTATTTTTTTGATAAGTGTATCTACCTGTTATGTGTAATTCATCTGTAAAGTTATGCAATTATAATATTGGTAATATAAGTTATAATATTATAAAATTAGTTAGCATTCAAGAACAATCAAGTATCAGAATTATACAGGTCATAGGTAATGTTTCTTTTATTGACATTGGCCATTGTAAAGCTCATATCTGACAATTTGGGTCACAGGATATGATGGCCACAGTGGTCAGTGTCAGTGAACCTGTTTTATGTGAATTTGGTAGTGCACAGAGGATGATCGCTCTACCAGGTGATTCAACCCTATAAAGCACAAACTGTCAATAATTATTGTGGGTCCTGTAACAATTGGATATTATTCAGATTAATTACTTTCTCTGAGATTGGTCCCAAGTTCCTCAGCCAGTTGGTTCTCGTTTATCTTCTTAAGAATGGCCAGTGTGACCTCCACAGCACCACTGAGTTCATAGCTTGCAACAATCTTATCCACAATGTCTGGTCTGTCTGCATTTTCCAAAAATGCCTTTGGGATGCTCCTAAAACCTTCCACACCATTGGTCAGATTCCACTGAAACAGCTTAAGGTTGTTTTCCCCCAAGTTCTGAAGAGTGTCCAACAACAGTTGTGGAATATTTGCCATCTCAAATCACTGGAATAAAAAAAAATGTTTTGCAAATTTTCAAACTGTGCAGGTAAACATGTTTGTGGTGTTTTAGAGTACATCATTATAATCTGCTATGTTGTAATAGTACCCTCACCCAAATCTTTTTGATGCACCTCTCTTATTACAGAAACATTTTGACCTCTTTTTTTGATCTTATTTTCAACATTTTGCGGACACCAACTTTTCAACTTTTACAATAAATGATGGCAAAATACACCAACCTAATTCATTTAGCAAATACAAAAACATCAATAAGGGAACATGACATAGACCAATTTCCAAAAATGATCACAGGGCTGGAGCTAAGAAGTGCTGCATTGTACCCAAAATATCTGTTTTTACTTTCAGTCATTCTGCTTTAGTGTCTGAGGAGACACATGCACACACAGGCTATAAACTACATGCAAACATAACATCACCGTAAATTATCTGCTTACCATCTTCTCTTTTATCTCTTTTGTTCTCAATCCGCTGCTCTCACTGTCATTTTCTCTCCTTCCCCGGAAGCTGCATATCCGCTCACTCTGTCTCTCTTTCTCATGTGCAAACAACACATATACACTGTCTTTGTGCTATATTTCCATTCACATCTGTATTACTGTAGGTTCATAATGTTATGCTTAAAATGAAATCAAGCCCTAACCTTAACTTCAGTCAAAAGAACGTTTTTAAACAACAAAAGCAGAAGTAAAAAAAATAGAACTTCCCCACATGGATCTAAATACAAAAACACACACACTGCCCTGCTCCCTCAGTGGTGCTTCACCACTTCCTTATAACTATTCCCAACACAGTTCCTCAAAATTACAGACTGTACTATTGTCCTCCCACACTGTGCATGCTTAACTCTCTGGGACACTACTTTGACTACTTACAAGCAGTGACAATTCTAGAGTCTGTTGGGGCCTTCCCAGGGGGCCCTTCCAACCAGGGTTCATCACCATTATGTTATAATTAATTAACACCAACAAAATCAATTACAAAATGTAAACATTTGTCACGCCTCTGGGTCTGCCTGTCACCCACGATCTCCCGGACTCCATTTCTCAGACTGCACTACCTGATGACGTCACACTCACATGTCCCCAGTCATCCAATCAGTCACGGTCTAGTTCGCCCAAGTTTTGGTTAGCTTCACCTGTCGCCGTTTACACGCACACACACACACACACACACACATTGCAAAGTTTTGCCAAACTCAGTTTGCAATTCCGAGCATTGTCCCTGTGATTTACCTATACCTATTTCTGGTTCTGGCTTCCCTTCATCTCTGACTCTCTCTCTCTCGATTCCCCCTTGGCTCTGTCTGCTATATTCTCGCTGGTTATTGACTCCCCTTCTGTTTTCTGACCATTCTCTTAGATTTCCCTTCTGATTTGGTTGCTGGCTTATTTGATCTCCTGGTTTTAACCTCTGCTTGTGTCTTGTTCCTGACCTGGCATTGCCATGTTTTTATGCGAGCTTGTTCTTTGCTGTTGTGCTCAGTTTCCTGGTTGTTAAATAAAACCCCTCTGGCTTTTAGATCTGTTTGCATCATGCCAAGTTCTTTGTGCCTGACAACATTCTCCTTTCAAAAGTACACATTACTGTTACATTACTATTTTTTGCAAAACATAAATATAAACACCTTTTAAAAAACTTAAATATTGAAAATATAAATGTACCCACCCTGGCGCCCCACACTCACCTGAGGCCCCAATCACCTTGCCTAGTTGCCCGCCTTGCCTAGTTGCAAGCGTTGCAACCTTTTGTTGACATATGAAGGATTTTACCATTGTTATAAAATGAAAGCCAAAAGCAGACAGCTAATTTCAGGATTTCCAGAGCTGGAAAAATCACTTTGAGTCATTTTGATCATTAATCATACATGGGTAACTCATGTGGTCAAAGACAACACAGTTCTGTCATGCTGACATATTTTCACTATTTTCAAGACATCCTACTATGGTTCATTTTGCTTGTAGCTCCCCAAGTAAGTAGAACAGTTAATGCATGGACCGAAGAAGCAGATCACATTCTTCAAGACTGTTTTGCTAGTACGAGCTGGGAGGTGTTCAATAGTACTTATATGCAAAAGGATTGCATTGTTGACCTGTCAGCACCTGTGTTAAAAAAATACCTGAATCAAAAACCCCAGATAAACAGTGAGTTCAGTTCATGCAGCAAGCCCGCACCACTGCATTTGTCTCCTGCAATCCAAAACATTGTACAGAGTTGTCTGCCTCGTTCCCTCCTCCCCAGACTCAATGTTCATGCAGGTTGCCAGATTGAGGACAATGAACATACACAAACATAAACTTTGACAAATGCAAGCAGCACCGAGTCATATATTGTAGGCTGATCAGCTAATCTTTACATTTGGCATGTTAAGCCAAGCTTGTTATCCTGAACGCTAAAGCTGACTGCTATGAAAATAAATACTCTGGAATTGACTTTACTAAAAAACAACCTGGGGTAAAGGGAAGGGTCCAATCATGTAATTTACATACAGCAAGTAATGTGATTTAAAGTGCCTACATGCTATGAAACCCTTACAAAATTGCACAGTGGTGTTTTACCATTGCTAAAATTACCAGTGTTGATTAGAATAGGAAATTTTAAGCTTTCAGACATACCTAACACATATGAGTAGTGTTTCCTCATTCCAGTGTTGTAGCTTAGAATAGTTTTGTGTTTTTCCCGCTCGAACACACCTAGTTTAACTCAAGATATGACAAATCAAATGACTCGTGTACTACAGCAGGGCAAACAAACAACTATGCAATGTAGGGCACACTATAGGACTACTGCTGATATAGGCCAATTTGAAGAATGCCCACCATATTTAGTAATATATGAGCCATGCTGTTCTCCATATATTATTTCTACATACAGAACATATGTTTCTGGTTGCATATATATGAACGCACATACCATTTGTATATCCACTTTCAGATTAAATATTGTGTAGATATAAGAAAATAAACACATTCTCTACAGGAAAAAATCCTACATGTGGTTATTTCAGCATGTTAGTGGGCACGGCATAGTTTAACATACTGGAAAAATACCACAAATTATAAATGTGCCATAACTTAAATTCATTATGAATTATACTGTTAACATTGATTAACTGTTTGTGAGTTGTTACTTAACTGCTAGCTAATTAATAATAGGTCCTTAATAATAAAGCACACTCTTAACTCACTGCTTAGTTTAGCTTTATTTATAGCTTATTTAATAATTATATGTGTACCAACTGTTGCTTTTACAATGGCAGTAAACTGATACATTGACTTATAAAGTAACATGACATTATTCTTATTTAACAAAGAATTACTATTTCATGTGTCTCTCAACGTACAGTGAGGAGATTCACAAATAATTATGCTGTAATGTCGGCATAAAAGATGTGAGAAGTGCTCTTTTTAAAACTATTTATGTGCATCTACTTCTCTCACAATTAAATAAAAACTGGAACAAAATGTGAATTATTAACTATTAAACAACATTAACACATATGTACTAGTAAGTTCTCATGTAACTTATTTATAGTATAATTAGCAGTTATGAACTAATGACAAACTAAACAACTCATAACAATTGTTAACTTTTGCTCTTTGTGAAGCATTTAATCAGTAGTAATAACTAATATTTAACAAACAGCTAACTAATATCTCAAAAATGGTTAATCAATGACTTATTTACATCAAAATTCAGTTTCAAGCCTAAATATAAGGTATTACAAAAAGAGGTATTACCAAAATAATACATTTCACTTTATGGATGGATGTTAACAGTAATAGTTAACATTTAAAATCAAGTGAACAGCACCAATCAAATAAAAAGCTAAATACCAAAGGCAAAGAATTTAAAGTTAAAGAAATTTTTAAAATGTTTTTTTGAAGTTTGTGTTGAGATTGACTGTATAATAAAAGGTGTAATTGAATTCCACAGTTCAGAAGTGTAATAACCAAAGGAGGGCCACGTTGTGATGATGGACAAACAGATTGTGACGCGCACTGAGCTAAAAGCAAGGCAGGTTTGTACCAAAACACAGCAACACCAAGAACAAGGAAATACAATCAGAGGGCTAAACTGAGTCAGAGTCAATAAACAGGCAAGAGTCAAACCAAGCAGACAATCAGACCAGGCAGAGGTACCAAAGGGAATAAACAAGAGGAGTAAACCAGAGAATCAAAATAAGGTCAAAGCCAGAGTAACAAACAAGATCAAACAGAGAGAACGCTCGATGGACACGTGACATCAGGTGGTGGGTTATGGGAAATGGAGTCCGGGAGACCGGAGGTGAGAGGAGAACCAGCAGGCATGACACACATTTTGTTACTGAAGATATTTGCAGAAGGCCAGTATATGTAGATCTAAGATCACATGATATAAGTGGGCGCTAGGTCATTTAGAGCCTTAAAACCTAGCAGCACAACCTTAAAATCTATCCTACAAGATACTAGTAGCCACATTTTTTCAGAATAGGAGTGATATGGGCTTTCTTTTTGTTTTTGTTAGGAGACATGCTGCATGATTTTGTATAGATCATCGAAGATTGTTTTTTAGGAATCCCAGAGCATTACAGTAATCAATCTGCATGCACCTGTGATAGACAAAGCTGAACTTTAGCAATATTTCTCAAATGATTAAAAAAGAATCTAAGATATGAAAACACCAGATAATAGCAGGTCCATATACATAGTAACTTAATCATTACCTAATAGTTTGAGGTAGCCTGTGGCCTCTTTCTATTAGTGAATGATAGTGTAGGTGGAATAAGATGTGAGTTCTAAGTACTAGTGAATGTGAAACTAAAATTCTTCTGTTGCATACAGCATGACTGAGATTCAGGTTGAACCATGCTACAGTGCATTTGAACAAACTTCACCCACAGGTGAAACACTCATTCATAGCCCTAGTTGCAAATGAGATACTGCAATTAATTATCAGGATGAGAAATAGCAATAGAAATAGCAAAGGAGTAGAAGTCCATGCAAGCAGAATATAGGGATTATAATCTGTAGGTTTACCAATATGTGCATTTTAGTTATACTGTATTTAGAAAGGGTAAGTTAAGAGGTATAATTATATCAATGCATCTTCCTGTGTTGATAAAAATACATGTATATTTTAGCTTTAGCCAAACGTAAGCTATGTCTTGCAGTAAATCCCTAATTATGAGTCAAAAGGTTGATATGATCACTTGTATACTTATTAAAAAGTATTAACATATTACATAAACTTACTAAGCATCTTATTCATTTCAACTCTGTACCTAACTGTACCTAGACTCTTTGTCCATTTTATGAGCTTACCATACAGATGCACCTAGCATTTTACAGACTGTAGTTCATCTGATTTTCTGTATACTTTGATCTTCTGGACCACCACAGAGCAGGTATTACTTGGGTGGTGGATCATTCCCAGAACTGCAGTAACACCAGTGGTGGACAGTAACTAAGTAAATGTAATAAGTTACTGTACTTGAGTAGTTTTTCTGTGAATCTGTACTTTACTGAAATATTTCCATTTTGGACGACTTTCTACTTTAACTCCACTACATTATGCAAAATTTGTAGATCCTTTCAGCTTATGTGCATGTAAAAACGTAACAGGTCAAAATGAAACAAGCTTATCCATGGATTCTTAGCATCCATGTCCATTTCAAGCCTGGATTACATCAAGGACCTCCTGAAGGAAGGGAGGTGAAGCAGGATGGGGTTAGTAAACAGATAAAACATATTGTTCCTGACTTTTGTGGGTAAATAGACCACATATGTACACATGCACTGACTGGCGAGTGTCTTTATCAGCATTTATACAAACACTATTTCCTTTTATAATAAATGTGTTTTGGCTAGTTTATGTTTATGAACAGAGACCTGCAGATGCAATATAGTAAAGGAAAACTCATTTTGAACCTGTTTAAAGCAAGTATTTATTAAACTTTAACTGGTGACTTAATTGCAAACCAGTCTTAAACCAAATTGTAATAGACATCGGTGTCAGACTAATTAATGACCTTCTATTAAAGACTGGTGGACTGAGAGACACTAGAGTCTCTTCACCTATGATGAGTTGATTAAGAGTCTTGTTCCAGAAATGATACTAGGACATGAGAGCCATAATAAATCATGCTACTTTTACTTTCCATACTTAGATACATTTGAAAGTAAATACTTTAGTACTTTTACTCAAGTGGGGGTCTAAAGGGAGGACTTTTACTGGAGTAATATTTTACCTTGGGTATACTTTAACTCAAGTACATGGTTTGTGGAGGTGGTGGTGTGTTAGCATATGTTTTGCTGTCACGAGTGGATCAAATTCAACAGTGCTGCTGGTGTTTTTATACACTGTGTCCACACCATGTCCACTCTATTAAACGCTGCTACCTATTTGATCGTCCTTGAAGACATAAAGTCAGAGACAATAGCTCATCTGCTGCATTTTGTGTTGGTAATCCTCGAGCGGTCACAGGACGCTGGCCACAGGACATCTATGCCTGGATACTGCAAAAACTCCATCAGCCCCGGTGCAACACACATTACCACCACATTATTGCCACTGCAGTGCTGAGAAAGATCTGCCAACCAAATGATGTCTTCTCTGTGTTGGAGACAAGTGGTATTAAGGCCATTAAAATGAGCTTATATTATGGGTGAACGACGTATAAGGATTTTAAACAGCCCAATTTTAAAATACTAGAAATACAAATATCTATTCTAGTTGTTCAAACATGGAAAAATTTGTATACACATAAATTCATAGTAAAAGTTTAAATTAAGTGATTTTAGTGTTTTTGTTCATCCAGATGAATTATTGTGGCCTTACAGAGTATCATGTGGTGTGATTGTGATTTATTTTAAAATGAATTTATTTCCTTAACATGCTTAACATTTGTTTCACAAATTCTCAGTAATTTAATGTGTTTAGAAACAAAATATTAGCATTATTGTCACGTCCTGCCTTGTCTTGCCCCTGTTTGTTTCCGTTTTCTCTGGTTTTCTGTTTCTGTCTCTTTTCTCTTGTCATTTCCATGTGCCTTTTGTTGTTCTGTTCCTCGTGCTTCTGTTTGTTTTGGTTATTGCTCCTCCTGTCTCCGCCATCCTGTCAGGCCCCTCACCTATCCTTAGCTTGTACCTCCGCCCTTCCCAGGTGTTCCTCGTTAGTCCTTGTTCATTTATACTCCATGTTGTTCCTTTTGTTCTGGGGTGCGTTTCCCGTACAGCAACGGAGGTTAGCACTGAACTAACGTGGTACGATGCATCGTTAAACTAACTAACATCTGAAGTATGACCGTTTCCTGAAAGCGTTGTACTTTGTTAGTACTACAGTAGTTTGAACCATGTTGGTTTGAACCACCATAGTTCGAACCACCATGTTTCCAGATGTGTTCGGTCTGACTTTCACAGCGGGAAACGTGTTGAAACCGGCAAGATTATGCCAAAATGTGATAGTTGTGACCGAAATCACATAATTAATACATTATTTTGGCAACCCATGTCTATTTATATTGTAATAATCCAACAATAATATTAATAGAATAAACAATCAAATGCTAATTAAAAAATATTACACACAATAATAACAAAAATAAATATGAATAATATATTCATGTGTATCGTTATCATTATGAATATAATAATAATATGCAAAGCTTCTTTTAAAAGAAACAAATGGAAGAACGTTTAGCTACACCGATGCATTTATAGGCTCTGATACTGCAATTACTAAGGGAAGTCAGTGTGCTTCATTGGTGCAGTGGGCTAATCAAATGAAAACACCATGCGATTGCAACGTGATGGGTTTCTTGTGTACGCAGGTGTGGGGTCGAAGCTAAAGTGCTCTTCCCACCTTTTTCATAAGGACAACGAAAGCTCTCAGTGATTATTAATTTACATACCAAAGTATTGTAAAGATGTCAATGTTGTCCCCTTGATATATGTTTCTTATAAAGATTAACTTTATAACATCTTTTTCATAAGCCTAGAAATACACACACATACACAAGAAGGGCAAATTCAAAGTGTCAGCTATGCTCTGGTCTTTTTACCTCCGGGTTGGTCATGTAATAATAATTTAGAGCAGGTGTAAAATCTGGGAGAAAGCACCTGCTACTTGTTCATGCTCTACACTATATAAACTTCTGTGCTAGTTATGAGCAAGGACGGTTTAAGGATAGTCTGGGCCCCTGGGCAAAGAGTTGGAAAAGCTCCTCACCCTCGGACTGACACCCACCCTCTGCAACTGGGTGCTGAACTTTCTGACGGACAGACCCCAGTCAGTCAGAATTGGCAGCCGCACATCCAGCACAACAACTGTTAGCACTGGGACCCCCCCCAAGGCTGTGTGCTGAGCCCCCTCTTGTACACACTCTTCACGTATGATTGCGTGGCCTCCCAGAGCAACACCAGTATCATCAAGTTTGCTGATGATACTACAGTCATCGGACTGATCACTGGTGGGGATGAGACAGCGTACAGGAGGGAGGTGGCTGAGCTGGTGGACTGGTGTGACTACAACAATCTTTCCTTGAATACAGACAAGACCAAGGAAATGATTGTTGATCCAAGGAGGAGGAGGCAGGAGCTACACACACCCCTGTTCATAGGTGAGACAGAGGTGGAGAGGGTGAAAACCTTCAAATTCCTCGGCGTTCACATCAGCGAGGATTTAACCTGGTCACACAACACGCACTACATCGCCCGGAAGTCCCAGCAGCGGTTGTATTTTCTGAGAAGGCTGAGGAAATTTAGCATGTCGGCCCAAATTCTCAGCAACTTCTACAGGAGTACAATCGAGAGCGTTCTTACCAGCTCCATCACGGTCTGGTAGGGAAACTGCACTGCTCAGGATAGGAAGGCTCTCCAGCGTGTGATCAAGACTGCACAGTCCATTTCCGGAGCAGCCTTCCCCTCACTGCAGGACATGTACAGGACCAGGGTTATCAGGAGGGCCCACAGCATCATCAGGGACAGTACACACCCTCAACACAGCCTCTTCACGCTCCTACCATCTGGCCGACGCTACAGGAGTGTGAAGTCCAGAACAGCCAGACTGACAGACAGTTTTTATCCACAGGCCATCAGGCTTGTGAACACCTCCTCCCCCCTTCTGCTCTGAAACTGGCTGAACTCTGAACTCTGACTCTGACATGCACCCATTAATATGAGCCCAATACATATTCTGCTGCTACTGTTATCCCATACTGTTTACTTTTGTACTTGCACAACACACTTTACACATGCATATGCACTTTACGCACAACTTGCACATGCATCCATACAGTACTGTACTCTCACATCCATACAGTACTGTACTCTCACATCCATACAGTACTGTACTTTCACTTCTTTTTTACTTAGTGTTTTTCTTTACTTAGTCGTACGTGTATTCTTATTTTTCTCTCCTTTTTATATTGATATTTATTTATTTTTTAAGACTGTCGAGAATGGAGGAACTGCAAAGTAAGAATTTCATTGTACAATGTAACTGCTTGTTATGCTGTGCATATGACAATAAAACTCTTGAATCTTGAATCGTTATTCACCCAGTACTTGTTATTCACTAAATACTTCTTGAAGTGTATTTCACTTGCAATTTAGCACCTAAAAGCCAGAAGCATGTTAATAATATATATATATTATGTTTGAGGTTTGACTGAGCACTGTTTTTGAGGGGAGGAGTCAACAAAAACGTTATTTGAGTTTGTTCATTAAGTTTGAATTTGTGGAGCTCTTTGAGACACACTTACTGAACTGACTCATTCTTTTCTGATGTCCTGCGTTAGTTGGTTCGTTATTCACTAAGACTGATCACTTTCAGGAAACTCACCCCAGATCACTTCATTTAGAAGATCTAATCTACTTTACATGAAATGTTCAGAAATGATTGTACACATACAAATATGAGCTAGAACACTGGAACTGAATGGAAGTGCAGGAGTTGAGAGGATCTCAGTAATCAGGTCTTTCAGTGCTGCTGACTCTTCATTATGTGCTGCTTGTTGTGAGTCACTGATATAGAGACTCATACAAACAGGCAGATAGTGTGTGTGAGTGTGTCAGAAGCTCCTGCTGTGTGTGTGTTCTGGGCTGTGTTCAGTAACGGAGGAGAGGAGAACTACAGTAATGAGAGACACTCTAATGATAATGATGTACTGATGATGGAACACCTCAAATATCCCATCATCCCATAAGAACAGTGACATCACTCCCAACAGAGTCCAGACTGCTTTTATCTGTTGTGTCTTTTTCTCCTCAGTAAACTTCACTGTCTCTACATTTCTGCAGTGCAGTGGGATTATGCACAGGAGCATTGTGGGAAGGAAGGAGGGAGATGGAGGTGATCAG